>CM064581.1:42504270-42753445 GCA_032716605.1 Paralithodes platypus
TTACTTTCACTCACACTCATATCATTTTTGTATTTAAATATATATGATTAATCATATCGCTGGCTTTCGATTTTACAAATGCACATACGTTTGTTGCCAAATGTTCTTGCTATTATTTCCATGCAGACATGCTGTATCTTTTCTAGATTTATTATAACATTAACTAAAAAAGCAATATACCCCAGTAAAGTTACAACTGTTGTTGATGGATTTGTAATATTATTTTCCCACATCAATCTACAAATTATGCCATTGTGTTTAGGGTATACATAATCCACTCTGCTTTACTTTTGTATCCAAGTGTCCCCAATCATATGGTTTAGATAGTGGTTAAGGTGAACATTGGAAAGGGAATTACTGGCCTTGAACTAATGTCCGTGGCAGGATTATGAAGTTAGTAGGGGACAGATGTGTTAGTCCTGAGGGGGGGGGGATAAAATAAAGTTATTCATTTACAAACGCAGTCAGTCGCGGGGTTTTGATGCGAAGATATTTTTTTTAGGGGCTGCGTTTAAATGAATCACCGGTGATGCAGTCTATAACGTGTGTAGAGTAGAGTGTGAATCATACAGTGTTTATGAATATGGTGATAGACAGTTTGATGTATAGTGTGAGAGACAGTGTGATGTATAGTGGTGAGAGACGTTTTTATTTATCATGTGGAGAGACAGTGTTATGTCTAGTGTGAGCGACAGGTAGTTGAATTAATGGGTGAGATACATTGTGATGTATAGTGTGAGAGGCAGTGTTATGTATAGTGTGATAGACGGTTATGTATCTTGTGAGAGACAGTGTTGATGTATAGGTGTGAGAGACATTGTGATGAATAGGGTGAGAGACAGTGGGTTTGTATAGTGGTTCGAAACAGTGTTATGTATAGTGTGACTAGACAGTGATGATTTATATTGTGGAGATACAGTGTGATGCATAGTGTGAGAGACATTTTTATACACAGTGTTGTCTACAGTGTGAGAGACAGTGTGATGTATAGTGTGAGACAATGTGATGTATAGGTTGAGAGACAGTGTGAGATAGGGCAGGGGTGTAATGTATAGTGTGATATACTGGTGATGTATAGTGTGAGAGACATTGTTATGTATAGTGTGAATATTTATTGTGAGATACAGTGTTATGTATATGTATAGTGTGAGAGACAGTCTGATTTATAGTGTAAGAGACAGTTTGATGTAGAGTGTGAGAAACAGTGTGATGCATAGTGTGAGAGACAGTGTGAGGCATAGTATGAGATACAGTGTAACTAGTATACTATGAGAGACAGTGTGATTTATAAGTATGAGAGAGTGTGATGTATAGTGGTGAGAGACAGTGTGATGCCTAGTTGTGAGATACAGGGTGATGTATAGTATAGACACAGTGTTGTATGTATAGTGTGAGAGACAGTGTGATTTATAGTGTGAGAGACTGTGAGATATAGTCATGAGAGACAGTGTGATGCATAGTATGAGAGACAGTGTGATGAATAGGTGTACGAGACACGTGTGATGCATAGTGTGATATACACTGTTATGCTATATTTTTTTTTTTATTTTTTTTTTTTTTTTTTTTTTTTAAGAGACAATGACCCGAGGAAGGAAAACACACGATACAACAAAAAGGCCCATGTGCCTAAAGGCATCCGGCATTCGTAAAATGGTTGTAACAAGTCGATTTAAAGCCTTGTAGATTGTAAGTTTGTGGAAAGCAATTCGAGGGAAGTGAATTCCAAAGAGTAGTAGCTCTGGGGATAAATTAATTCTGATAAGCAGAATTTGCATTGTGGAGGAGAAAGTGTAAATTCATGGGCGCTCTCAGCTGCCCTAGTTCTACGGGGAAAGATGTTGAAACAATTGAAGCAAGTTCCTCGGAACAATTGCTGTGAAAATATCTGTAGAATAATGCAAGGGATGCAACGTTTCTTCGTATGGATAATGTAGGAAGGTCCTGTGTGATTGCAGGGTTATTGATTAATCTAATAGCTTTATTTTGAATTTTGTCCAACTGCCTCAATGCAACCACTCCACTTCCACCCCACAGAGGTGAACAGTAATCCATCTGAGAACGCACATGACTTTTATATATCACGGCCAACTGCTCGTCAGTGAAGAATTCTCGAACTCTGTACAGGAGTCCCAGTTTTTTAGAGGCATTCTTAGCAATGCTCTAACATAATGTGTCGCTCAAGTTAGTAGTTATGTTACAACCGAGAATGTCAATACTAGGGGAAGTGGGAATATTTACATCATTAAAAAATATATGGGAGTCAGTGAGATTCTGTCGGGTTAGAAAATTGAATGTACTTGGTTTTCTGTGCATTAAAGGAAACTAGATTCTTTTGTCCCCATCCATTAACATGCATCATAATATCAAATATGATACTTAATACATTGACATTCTTAATATAATACAAACTGCAAAATAATAGGCTATCTCAAGCCAATCTGACGAGTGTGTAGTTTATTGTGTTTAATTTTGTATTTAATATCTTTAATGGCTTTGAGTGATTTCGTCTTTTATGAGTATTTAATTTATTTTTCTTTTGAACCTAAACACCGCCTTCCTAGACCCACTTCAAGCCCAATAACAAGATAAACAAACATATATTTTGATAGCAAAATGTCCCGCCTAAAGGCCGGTTATCCCAGAAATACAAGCTCGCATATTCTTCACCCAGAAAACATCGATACCTCATTGGGGCGTAGTATCTTTTAATATCCAAACAAATGTGGTTAAACATCTTATTTGTCAAAGTAATGGGGTGAAATATGGGTGATTAAAACAGACCCCACATGGGTTAGATTGGGTTAACCGTATTTAGTCCGAGGCGTGTCTTTTTGGCCCTACCCTGCTTCGCTCCATTATATTGGATATTTTAAGATGTTTCACCCCATTGGTTTGGCAACAATTAGACGCTTCACCCAGTCCTGGTGTAAATTCTGGGCGAGCGTTAGTTTGCCCCATAACTTAACCCGTACAGCCCCAGCGACGCGTCTGGCGCGTCGGCGATGTATGTAACGCACAGCCCCAGCGACGCGTCTGACGAGTCACCCTAATTGCTCCGACCGTAAACCTCAGGTGTAGCCACTCGAGAGGGCTCAGATTTGTATGGAAACTGTGTACGTATCCCACGCAACCGTGACGATGGTTGAAAACTCTCAAATTCCACGTGCGTGCGCATGAGCGCGCAATAACCTGTTTTTTTGGGGTAATTGCCTTCAATTTTTTACTCTTGTAAAATACGTTTTCGGGGGCTCTGTAGGACCATTCTTTAAGCTTTTCGAGCGGTTTTTCGTGGTTTTTCCTTCGTTCCTAACCCATTCGCTATTGTTTCTGGATAAACTATTTTTTGAAAACCGGCCGGGTTCTGTGAACAAACAATACAAAACTAGCCGGGGCTCCACGGGTTAAAAGGAATTGTCCTTCGGCTGGGACATCTTCTATCGACATATATACACATTTAACATGAAGTGGTCCAGGTGGGGATTATTAATTTGAAGGAAGTCTGGGAAGGTGTTTCTGTTAGCCTAGGCTACAAACTGTTATGTCGGGTTATAATATTTTACAACTCGTGATATAGTCTGTATAACGATCCAATTATGGATTGATAGACCCTTGATAAAGCTTGACAGGGTCACATCTAGCACATTCTTAATCACACATAATAGGTATTCAATTAGGATAATACAGAACTCATAACAACACAAGACTAGTATAGGTACAAACATTTATTTTATTTAAAGAGCTGTCTAGCTGGAGGAGTCTTAGACTGGTCTTTACAAGTGCATAAATAATGATAAGGTACAAAGATAGATTTGTATACTTGGATAGTTTCTGATTCACAATAAATAATAAACAACTATACACAGACAATATAATGCTTGTGGATTGATACTCTTAATCAGAGAATGGTATAAATAACTTGTGGTTAATTATAAGGGAACAACATATAGCAACAAAAGTACAAACATATGCGAATATCAACCCTCAACAAAATAATCAATGGGGGTCGAGTGTCCTTCCGTGAAAGAATTAATATAGAACTAATAATGAATAATCTCAAGAGGAGAGCTGGGAGGAATTGAGGGTAAACAAACACGCAGGTACACAGAGTGAGTCACACGATAAAAGGGTGCGCTAGGTGAGAAGCCGTGTATCCTAAAATGACCTTTCGACTTATGGTGAACAGGTCAGGTCATGAGCGGGACTGCGGAGTTGAGAATTTAAATTATAGTTAATGCAACTACAAACTGAGTTTCAAAATTAGTTCAAGATAACTGGTGGCAGAAGAATAAACAATTTAGTTTGCACAAGATTATGTTCGCAGAGTAAACAACTATGAGTTATTATTTGATATCTTATATTCACGTTAAGCGATCGTATGCAATAATAACGAATCGAACTTAGGAATTCAGATGTAAACTTAATAGATATGAAGTAAGGAATATACTGAATAAATCAATACAATTCAAGATAGAGACAGACTACGTTGAATAAACAAAGTTAATCAGAATGCTCTAGAATGCGGGTACAATTGAAAAGCGTACAAGTATAAGTAATAAAGTATTAATTAATAATAGAAACTGGGTGCATACAACGAAGTTATGGTCGATAATACTTATAGCAGTATTAATTGGAGTACTGAACACGTTAACAGAGACTTTAAATTACATACACTTAATATACGAAGTGTAAGGAGAATGATGTTGAATTAAGCAATAGAACTATGCAATGCTGGAATTCCTGAGCATGAAGAATCAAAATTACTTACATCGGTAATCAGATGAATGGGAATAAGAGTTCATAAAACAATTACATAAGTGATTCTATAAGTGAGCGTAAAATGGGGAGCTCGGGAATTAAATTAATTGTTACGGGAGAGTAAGTAAATTCGTTATGAAAATGGGCGTAGGTTCTAGGTAGTAATGTTTACGTAAGGAAATCAATTCACGAAATACACTGCGATTTCAACCCACAAAATACATAACAGAATACATATATATGGAAAATCTGTGAGCATGTGGTAAGGTGATTGATTGAACACAATTATATAACGTATGCGTAATACTTTTATGGCAAATTAATCAATGAACAGGTTTAAGAGTTTTGTCCACAAATCTAACACAGGTTCTATATCAAGTTCTGAAGGATTAACACAGTACGCAATAAAAAGGATCTTAGGCACAGATCACAGAATAACTTCACACAGCACGTTTCACATATATTACCTTATTACCTCACAACAACAACACAACGTAAGATACACAGGGACAACTTTGGGTATTTGGAGGGCAGGGGTCGAGAGTAAAAGTCTGGCCAACGTTGATCATGGGTCCGTGGAGCAGCACTTCAGGGGTGTGCGGCGTCACTCAAGCAGTAGTCCAGAGTCCAGACTTCAGGTAGGCAGGGCGTCCACAGGCAGGACTTCAGGAGTACTTCAGGCAGGTACTCTCCAGGTGGGTAGGGGCAGGCTGGTACAAGCCAACACGCTAATTCGCTACTCTGAGCCGTGAGGTTTTAGAATATGATTGCTGTGTGGTTGCATCCTCCTCTCTACTTTTCTAGAGGTAATATGCGGCATTATATTTGACACTCGTTTCTCAGGCCTTGAAGTCACAAGGTTATGGGGAAAATGGTTGTGCGGTTATTGTGAGGTAAATACTTAGCTTAGCCTTGGAAGTTTGGTATTGACATAATGGTATACTTCCAAGGTATAATAATACTTAGTTAATGATAGTTTACTTAGCTTAATGATTGAGAAATTTCTCGTAAACTGGGATAGGCCTTTAATTATTCCTAGTTCAACATGAATACTCTTATATCTTTCTAGGTAGATATAGTTACCTGTAGGTTCTTGTATCTGTGCTTTCGTCGTCTTCCAGGTTGTCTTTTATTCCCATTTATGTCTGTAGGTCTCGGGGTGTTCATGTTGCATTAGCATAAACATATTTTCGGTGTAATGCAGATCTGGATAAATGGAAGACACTGGGTGCTGGATCGTCGACTTCCTTCGAAAGGCGGGAGGTGATTGGTTGACACAGGTGGGCGGTGATTGGTTGAGGTTTCCCATTCTCGAGCTGGGCGGTTGATGATTTAGAGCAAGGGTTAAATTGGCTGAATATGATATATACTATGATATATTCTGGTAGGGTTAATCAGGGGTGACTCATTTACTTTGCTTCTGGTTCCCTGCTGCTTCTTGTTCTTCTTCTTTGGCTGTGGTATGCGAAGACTGGCTATCCTACACTTGTTCCTTCCGGGTTTGCTTTCAGGCCCGTCATTTCACAAATTGTAATACATTGTTCCAAAACAGTAAAAAGACCATAATGCTAAATGTTAATTAAACATAATATTATAGTAACCTATAAGACGTCGGACCGGATAGTGTTAAGATACGAATAAAACTTAGTATTATGCAATTTCTATGATAAATACAAGTGATATAATTATATTAAATCATAAATAATCATCTAGAATATTAACGAATATACTTAAACAAAATACATATTACAACGTTCATTAATAATACAGTATAAAAAAGAGAAACTATGTCCGATAACAATAAAATAAATGTATGTTAACCCCCTCCGACCCATATGACGCTAGAGCGTCATATGACGGTTCCGCCCAAAACTATCAAATGATGCTACTGCGTCATATGAACATACTGTAATATCTCAATAATAAGTTATATGGTTTAATGTAAGTTATATCAGAATCTGTCGATTGATGGCAACCCCAAATGTCTCCGACTCCTAACGGTCCCTCAGTGTAAGATTGACTATTGTGGGGATAATACCGGACGGTCCTCCTCCTCGTCAGTAAGTTAACTATTCCTGTCTAAGGGGGTTAACAAATTAGTACAGAGATTGACTCAGCCAAACATGCATATATACAGTAGAACAAGACCTCTATGTGATGAACGCCTCTCCGTTTATTATATCCTTATATAAGTGAGGATGCCAACACGATATATTTATAGAAATGTATACAAAATAACATTTCATTGCTGTTCAGTAGAAGAATTCTTTATGGATTTGTACCTGAAGTAACTGTGAAAGTGTTATGCTAGACAAAACAGGTTGTGTGGATTAACTAAACAGGAAGAAACAAAATATTCACTACACATAATTATACAATATAAGAACAAGGCAATTTATACAACCATCGCGAGCACAATGGCTATATTATTATACACACAGTTATGAAATATAGAAGTATCTGGTATAGAGGTCGAACATTAATAAATAGTTATAATATTATCACAATAATGTAAATTGTTACATACAGAGTAGCTTTGGCATATCTGTTGCATATATTCTTCAGACTGTCGATTTTAAGATCTTAATATAACAATTATATGAATACCTAAACCAAATAAGTATTGATAGAAATTATTTTACTGGTTCACAGGAATATTTCAATGCTACTGAGATGTGAACATAAGCTGAAATGACTCAGTCTACCCGCAAAAATAGATTAAGTGAGAATCGAGTGCTTCATTTCTCTGACACCCGCGTTAGATTCTCTACGGTGTGTGTAGTGGTACTGCGGAAAACTCCCAATTATCTAATGGCGTGTTAAGGGGGTGCGTTGGATTGTAAAACTGCATTGTAAGTATAAACCCAAGCAGTGTGTAAATTGCCCAGGACTTAGCCACTCCTGGTGTGAATTAACCCATAAAGGGCGACCGTCCTCCTTAGAAGTTTTTCTGGTGCACTGCGACCATCTTCAATAGATCCAGAGCATAAAAGAAATAAAAATAGAAAACACCCCAGTGGCACTCAAAACAAAGCAATTTATGATTAGGTGAGATAATTCCCCTCCATTACTTGCTACTAACGCCCTCACCAGGAAGCTGGAATCACTTCAAAAGTTTGTAACACTCAACGTTGGAGTATCACTAACTCCAATTGTTTCAACTCCAGCATCTATCACCGCCCCAATGTCATCTGCCAACAATCCAACACCTGCAGTAGACACTGCAGCAGATGCATCTGATGAACCTGAGCCGACATCAAACCAGGACAGCCGCCCTGTTTGGCTTAGTCTCTCACCCTCTCCTCACCCACTCCTCGTGCAAGAAGCCTGCTAGCACGAACAGTACCAACCCCTCGCCCCCGTTCTAACCACTCCTCTCCCCAACCTGTACGCAGAGTCTCGCCACCACAGGTTTCCGGATATACACCAGTGAGGAACGGTGCACGGCCAACGCAGAAAAGGTCTCATCTACCAGTCACAATCTCAAACAGATTTGAGATCTTGGTAGAGATGGAAGACGAACCAGAAGAGACCAGACTCGTTGGGGATTCTATCCTACGAGGACAGGTCGAAGAGTTCTGCGACAGAGTCCCAAATCTACGAACAAGATTTTGCATCCCAGGAGCTGGATTGGACCACATTGTGGAAGCCTTCGAAGATACCACAAAGGATGCAAACGAAAATACCCTTTTTGTCATCCATGCTGGGTGAAATGACATCATGCGCACCAGATCCGAAGAGTTGATGGAGAAATTTCGCAAGATGATCCAGCACTACAAAAACAAGTCAAGGAATATCATCATCTCAGGCATTCTCCCCAAGATCGACGCACCTGACAAATTCTATGACAAGGCCTTCAGCACAAATAGCCTACTAAAATATTTGTGTCTGAAGGAAGAAGTTGAATTCATAAACCTCTGGGATAATTTCCATAACCAGCCTACTCTGTTCCGCAAGGATGGCACTCATCTAAACCCTGTGGGTTCAACATGCATGGGTCGTCTCCTACATGAAGCAGTACACAGCCATGGATAAAAAAACGCCATCCGAGAAGAAGCAGCAGTGACATAAATCATCTAACGCCAAGCAAGAAACAGAGGCAACCGAGGACCACCATCGATAAGGACCGAAGACAGCGAGGACCGAGGACAGCCATGAACATAAATGTAGATCCGACAAGAACCAAAAATATTATTAAAGAGCGTTCCGTGAGTTTTAAAATAACAAATTTAAAGGTTTTCTATGCAAACGCTCATAGTATACGCAATACATTTTCAGATTTAGAGGAGCTAGTGTTTACAGAAAATTATGATGTGATTGGCATAACAGAATCTTGGCTCAATATAGAAGATAGAGACTTTTTAGCAGAATATTCACTTCCCTGTTATGTAATGTTTGAGAAAAGACGAATAAATAAAAATGGACGTGGCGTTTTACTTTATATCAAAGAAAGTCTTTACCCTACCCTCTTGTCAAAACCTCAAGTTGTGAACGTCGACACATCTTCTGTGCTAATAAAGAATAATAAAGGTAAACAAATAATACTTGCGTTAATATACAGACCTCCAGCTCAATCAGTACAAACTGGCAAAATTTACTAACAAATTGCAAATGTAAGTAACTCACAAGATACCGTAATTTTTGGTGACTTTAATTTACCTGTGACCAAGTGGGGCGATACTCTTACTTCACACTCCGGACATGACTTGCATACGAACTTGCAAGAGAGTTCGCTTTATCAATTTGTACGAATGCCGACCCGTGGTAATAACGTTCTTGACATTGTACTTGCAACAAAAGAAGAATTAATTGAGAATTTGAATGTTGGTGATGAATTCAGTAACAGCTACCATCGTACGATAACTTTCACTTTAAAGATTACTAGTAACGAACCAAATAGTAGCATCGAAAAAGTCCCTAATTTCAAGAAAGCAAACTTTCATAAACTTAGAGCTATGTTTAAAGAAACTGACTGGAGCTTTTTAATTAACAATAACGACATAAATACATCTTGGAAGTTATTCGAAACCACTTACCTAAAAGCAGTGCAAGACTGCATACCATCGAAAATACGGCGTCCAGGCCATAATAATAAGCCAAAAAGGTGGAATAAAGATATTTCAAACTGTCCTGCTTTCTAAAAAATTTGCTATCGATAGATTAAAATCCTCACAAAACGACGAAGAACGGGTGAAATTTGTAGAGCTACGACGCAAAGCCAAAAAGTTAATTAAGCAAATTAAAAAGACCCTAGAGTTACATATTGCGAATCAAAGTAAAACAAAACCCGAAAGAATTCTATAGTTATATCAGAAAGAAAAAAGTAGTTACTTCAACTGTTGGACCGTTAGTCGATGAAAATGGAGAATACACCAAAGACGAAGTACAAATGAGTAATGCCCTCAATACCTTCTTTGCATCAGTTTTTACAACAAAAGACCTCAGTGATATCCCTACACCATCGCAGATTCAGATTGATAATTCAGATGTTCTAAGCAATATCACCGTTACAGAGAGAGAAGTATTGAACTGTTTAGATAAACTCAAGGTAAATAAAACGCCTGGACCTGATACAATCTCGCCTAGAGTACTAAAGGAAGCTAAGGATGAGCTCTCCAAACCACTGACATTACTATTCAATAAATCCTTGCAGTCTGGAACTATGCCTGATCAGTGGAAGCTAGCCAACGTAACACCGATATTCAAAAAAGGCAGCAAATCCCTACCCAGTGACTATCGTCCAATTAGCTTTACCTCAGTTGTATGTAAAATGCTAGAAACGGACATAAGAGACAGACTCGTAAATCACTTAGAGGAAAATAACATACTTAACACCTTACGAGCGGCCTATGCGGTTTATTTATGTGTACCGCCCAGCGGAGTGTTTTTAGCCAAAATAGGGCTGTTTACGTGATCATTTTCATGCCTAAATAAGACCCAGAACGTAAAACAAGTATCTATCCCTGAAAGGGCATAAACAGAGCTTTCGAATGACACCATAACGATCCTTGTATGATGGATAGTTTTCTTGCAATAACCGTGCAACGCGAGTGCAAAAAGCAGGTAATTCGGTACTTTCGGTACATAATTGAGTATGTAGCGAGTGAGAGAGGGAGGAAGGAGCTTAGATTTGTGTCAGTAGGTTCGCCGCGGTGGTCTGGAGCAGTCATACGCTCGCTAGTCTCCTGCCACCACTTGTCTCTCTCTCTCAGCCACATTACGTGCTGAAATTGCCACTCGAGTTATGTCGAGCGCCGCCACATAGTCCAGCTTTATTTAACTCGACTTATGTTGCTCGCCTCTAATTAAGGGTTAAAGATACTCAACATGGCTTTCGTAAAAAACGCTCCTGTTTAACAAACCTCTTAGACTTCTTCCACGATATCCTCAACCTCTACGATGAGAGTAAAGCTGTAGATATTATATACTTTGATTTTCAAAAGGCCTTTGACAAAGTTCCCCACAAACGTTTACTGCTAAAACTAAAAGCACATGGAATACAAGACAGTGTGTTGAAATGGATAGAAAATTGGCTCAGCGACAGAAAGCAAAGAGTAGTCATGAACGGTAAGGCATCTAAATGGACCAATGTAAGTAGCGGGGTACCCCAGGGATCGGTACTAGGGCCAATTCTCTTTCTAATTTACATCAATGACATATATGAGGGTCTCACCTGTACAATCTCAAAAATTTGCTGACGATACAAAAATTGCAAATAGCGTACTCTCAAAAGAACAAGTTGACGATATGCAACACAATCTAGATAAATTGTCATGTTGGGCCAAAATTTGGCAAATGAGTTTCAATGCGGATAAATGTAAAGTACTACATATCGGATACCTAAATGAGAAAGCAAACTATTCGATGAATGGCACTCAGCTTAATAATGTAAACAGAGAAACCGATCTGGGAGTAACAATATCGAGTAACCTAAAACCGAGTCAACAATGTTCAGAAGTTGTTAAGAAGGCAAACAAAATAATTGGCTTTATAGGCAGGTCATTTGAGCGTAAATCCAAAGAAGTTATCCTAACCCTTTACAATTCCTTAGTCCGCCCTCTTCTGGAATACTGCGTTCAATCCTGGTGCCCTTATTACCAAAAAGATATAAACAAGCTAGAACGAGTTCAACGTAGAGTTACCAAAATGATACCTAGCCTAAAGTTCAAACCATACGAAGAGTGTCTTAGAGAATTAAATCTATTTCCTTTAACCCAGTGCAGATTAAGAGGTGACTTAATTCAAGTGTTCAAAATCATCAAAGGCATTGACAATATGAACTGTAGTAAGTACTTCACTATCGACCAATCTAATTACACACGGGGAAACGGTTGCAAAATTATTGGTAAATTTTTTAACTCACACGAATCTAAGAATTTCTTCTTCAATCGAGTTGTCAACTTGTGGAATGGGCTTCCCCGAGACGTTATAGACTGCAGCACCGTTGATTCATTTAAACTCCGCCTAGACAAATATCTCTCATGAAACCCGCGACTGACTGCGTTTGTAAATGAATAACTTTATTTTATCCTCCCCTCAGTTACTAACCCATCTGTCCCCTACTAACTTCCTAATCCTGCCACGGAGATTAGTTCCCTTTCCAATGTTCCCTTACCCACTCTAAACCACTGTTTGGACACTTGATCCTCAGTGTTTTGGAGGACAAGCAGCCTAGAAGGGTCACTAGAACTGTTGTTGCTTGATTTCCTTTGTACTCCTTTGTACCACTCCTACATATGTCTCAATCTTCCCCCTTTCCCGCCTCCTCAATGATCAGCTATTTTACCTTTTATTCCCACTGTTATCGGGTAATATTTTGGCGCGAATTTCCCTTACAGGTGAGGCGGCTAGAGATCCATACAACACAGATACTTCTAGTGTAAGGCCTCAGTGTCGCTTGAAAGCAGGGAGAGGGAGGATATACGTCCCCCCAGCTCTCGCCTCATGATACGACCTTGCGGCAATAATACGTCTCTTTCACCCACCAAATGCTATTCCGACTTCTTTTATTGCTCTTAAATGTTCATATGTTCATAATAACAGCAAAATGGCACATATGGATAAGTAATATTTATATATATGGTACTAGGACGATTTACGTCAGAATAGAACCAAATACCCAGTGGCGTAGGTAGGGGGGGGGGCGGGGTGCAAGGGGGTACATCTGTCCCCGGGCGCAGCATGAAGGGTGGCGCCAAAATGAGGTCGGAATTTAAATGTTTTTAGTTTGGAATGTTGAGTGAGTAGCCCTAGTTGTGTTATAAACTATAGTGGTCGTAAAAATAAAGTATGATGAAAATCATGAATGATGAAATGAGGTATATTCTAAAGATAATCGGTGAATTATGAATATAATTACGAAATAGAATTACAACTGTTGTAAAACAATTGATTACGGCATGCCCATCAGTCACAACGTACTAGAAGAAAATAATATATAGCATAGTTACCCTACGTATTGGCCGCAATATATCAGTTTTCTTTCGTAACAACATATTTTGTTTGTAAAATATTTTCTCTCTCTTCACGTTTTATTCATTAATATAATTCAGGAATATTTTGAAAATATATGTTTATGAGAGTTTTGATATTACTTATTACAAATAATATAGCAATGCATAATATGCTCTGCTACATTATATTAATGTAAATTTCAAACATGAATGCAGACTAGCCTCAGCCTGGTCTGTTTACATGGCGCAAGGTAAAACAGGTAGGAACGTTTTTGTTTAAATAATCACTAATTTATCAAGTATGTTACACATTCGGTTCCCCTGATATGTATATATAACCAAGTAGGCTATCCATCAGTTTAAAGTATGGCACCCAGTGGGGAGAGCTATGAAGAACAAGGAAATTGAGGGAGTGAACTAAAATGGATTAAAACAAATAAAAATAACCTAGCCTAATTAGATAGGAAGTTGATATGTAGTGTCCAAACCAGCAAACCTAGTCTAACTAACGGAACCAAGTCACCTAGATAATCTAGATTAGGTTAGGTCCGTAGGCTTATGTTAGGTTATGTTCGGTTAAACATAGGAAAACCATACTGAATTTTATTATGCAATTCTTATTATATTATCTTTAACTTTTTACCCCGTATTTTTTTTTAGAATATTAAATTCTACAGGAATCTAGAGGGACTATAGTTTGTTTTTAGTACCATACCTAGTTAATATATTTGACTTCCATTTATCCTCTTTATCCCGCTATAACTAGGCCTATGCCTGTACATGTAGATTTTGAGATTCTAACATTCAAAAGGATTAAGCCTACGGCGGTGTTTCAAATGAAATATTGCGTTTGGCTTTAATTAACAATGAGCTTGTGTTCTTTCTTTTTATTACAGTAAAATATACACAAGAACATGAATGCTCACATATCTAGCCAATTTAGCCAAACACTGTTTTACTCTGAAATGCATATGAGACTCTTAGATAATTGTTGTCCTATTATTTTCTAAGAATTAACTTTTCATCTTTTATAATTTCTTTGCTGCATTTTCCTTCTTTTCAATACACTACTGTAAGTATTTTTTAAAAAGCTGTGTATGTCTCTCCAAACTCCTAAAGATTCCAAGTTCTAAATACCTGTAAGGTGAACTAAAACCCCTCACAAATTACCTTAAATACTATAAAATAGCTAGATTTTTTACAAAATCTTGCGCCCAAACCCCCCAGCTTATTAGGCTCGCTACGCTCGCCACCCACCCCCACTCCTGAGGGGAGGGGGGGGGGGGGAGGGATAATTCTAGTGCTTGCCCCTAGGCGCTATTTACCCTAGCTACGCCCCTGCAAATACCTTTGCTTGGAGGGAGGGTTTGAATTACCATAGCTCCGCAGTTTAAAAGTTAACGGCAAAAGAAGGTTACCACCACAAATCTTAACCCTTACTCTACCAGAGGGTATTACTATAAATGTAACCTCCATTACCAAGCATTGTGGCCAAAATGGCTTCAAAGTCGAGAGAGAGCATCCTCTCACCCCGAAAGATGGACGTGTACTGAGCCAGCTTGCCCGTGAGACCTTATATACACTCGGAGAAATGTTGCCAAGATCTCAAAGCAGTGTTTACAAGTCATGGTGCCCTGTACCACTCAGTACAAGGATCACATACTACTGACGGACATCGTACGGCGCTGGTACTGGCGAGTTACTTTCTTACTGTCGGCCATTGTACGTTGCTGGTACAGAAGGGGATAAGGTAATATACGTCTACATTTTGGTATCACACCAACGCATCCCACTGCGAAGGTTATTTACGTAATAGAAAATGTGGATATGTTGCGGGCATGGTCGGGAGTTGCATAAGTAGCTTTCTGGCATGTAACCAAAAACTTCTCCACCCACCTCTCTCCTACTTATGCCTAATATCCTAATTTCAAAGATGTACATTTTACCCTCTTTGGGCTTAATACAAAGAAGGCGTACCGTCCGGACAATGTTCCTCCTGTTGTACTAAAAAACTGTGCTTCCGTGCTGACTCCCTGCCTAGTCAAACTCTTTCGTCTCTGTCTCTCTTCTAACGTCTTCCCTTCTTGCTGGAAGTTTGCACTCATACAACCTGTTCCAAAGAAGGGTGACCGCTCTCAACACTCCAACTATCGTCCAATTGCTCTCATCTCTTATATCTCTAAAGTTTTTAAAAGTATTCTTGCTTCCAAATTTCTTAAGCATACCTCTTCTCATAATCTACTCTCAGATCGCCAGTATGGGTCGCTCTACTGGTGATCTTCTTTCATATCTTACTAACTCTTGGTCATCCTCCTTTCAGGACTTCGGTGAGACCTTGTCTATTGCACTAGACATATCGAAGGCCTTCGATAAAATCGGACACAAATCTTAAATTTCTAAACTACCCTCCTTCGGTTTAAATTCCTCCATCTGTGCCTTTGTCACAAATTTCCTTTCCGGCCATTCCATAGCTGCAGTTGTGGATGGCTATTGCTCACTTCCTCATCCTATCAACTCCGGTGTTCCTCAGGGCTCTGTCCTGTCTCCCATTCTCTTTCTATTGTTCATAAATGATCATCTCAACTGCATCTCCAGTCTCATCCATTCATAGGCAGACGACTCTACCTTACACAACTTAATTAGTTTTCCAGAACACTCCAGCCAGCAATCCCTCAAAAACAAACATAATGAAGCCATGCAACACTTATCTTCTGATCTAACTACTATTTCCAATTGGGGCATAGAAAACCTTGTTGCCTTTAATGCTTCCACAACCCATTTCTTCATCTAACTACCCGTCCGAACCTCCCAGAGTACTATCCCTTATACTTTAACAATACAAAAATCAACCTTTCATCTATCTATCTATTTATCTATTGCCCGACGCCTTACTCCCCTTACGAGGGTGGCCATATACAGAATGACCCCAAGCGGACCTATTCCCTGTGAGAGGGACAACCCAAGCCAGTTTAGTGAAGGACTTACAGGATTGACCACTCAATTTAGGATCCGTCCGACTCCGAGACCCTCTGTGTATCTTGTTAGCACTATTTTTCTACAGTGGTGTTCGGCTAATCCATCCAATAACCTGCCTTACCCTTAGATAAGCAGTACGGATTTGTATCAGGTTTACTCCCCTAGACAGGTTGCCAACCAAGGCTGACGAGTCCCATCCACCCGGATTTGTATAAGGATGTCTCCCTTAGATGAGTTCCCGACCAAGGCTGACGAGTCCCATCCACCCATCAACCTTTCATCTTCTCTCAATATTCTTGGTGTCTCTTTTTCTTCTGCTCTCACCTGGAAGGACCATATTAAAAGTCTTGCTAAGGCAGCCTCCTAGAAGCTGGGTGTGCTTAACCGCCTCAAGGGGTTCTTGACCCATGCACAGCTTCTTGCACTGTACAGGGGCACAGTGTGTCCTTGTATTGAGTATTGTTTACATGTGTGGGGAGGATCCTCTCACACCGCACTCCTAGAAAAAGTAGAAATGAAGGGCTTTCGTATCATCAACTCCCGTCCACTCACCAACTCTCTGCAATCTCACTCTGTGCACCGCAATGTTGCATCTCTCTCGCTATTCTATCGCTACTACAATAAACAGTGTTCCTCAGAGCTCTCCCAGTGTATTCTAGCTCCTATAGTACGTAGGGTGCGTAGTACCTGTCTTGCAACACAATCCCACCCCTACTCTGTGCAACTCTCCAACCCAAAAAGTGTTACGTCCTGGGATATATAAACACTGGGCTCTTTCTATTGGACTAGGTATGCGGCAACAAGCAACAACGGAAAACGCAAGATCCCACCCTTATCTATAAACCCAGCCAACAAACCACCCTAAACCGTCAAGAGTCCTGCCTGGACAACAAGGTATCCTATGACTCGGTTACAGGGTGCACGCACTATAGACTGCTGATAGTCAAGCAGGCTATATAAAAGATCACACAATTAAGTTGACTTAAAGCTTCAAGGAAAAGATAGAAAACGGAATTAAATTGCAGAAACAATTTAATAACAAACTAGAAGAAAGTACATTTAACGTTACGTTAATTAATAGAACTAATCACCCCTGCGTGAAAGAAGGTGAAAGCAAACAGTCCTCAAAACATCGTACAGGTAGGCAAGATGCAGGTTTCTAAACTGCATGCGGCTACTGTAGGATCTGATGCTTAGCAAAGAAAGTAAGTTACGGATTTAGAGAACTCTTATCTCATAAGCAGGAATAAATACTAGTGATAGGCCATACAGTGTATAATGGCATAGGTATAATTAAATAAAGGCAGCAACTCGCAACATAACCACATACAGGTGTGCTTCTCACTCTTAGTCAGGCAAGCCTGCTCGGACAGAGTCTCTAAGCCACACCCTGACTCACAATGCTCACAAAGACGGTAAACTGTGGCACAATAACAAGAATACAGATATAATAAACCGCTAGCTGTTAATCTGCCAGGTGGTAGAGGTCTAGCCGGAAGGATATAGGCTTCGGATACTCGGGCTGAGCCACCTGCTCTAGCCTAGGGACGTTCCCTAGTCTGTGCGCCAAATTACTCTAATTGAAAGGGTGCTCTCTTGAGAGACTCAGATCCCAAGTATCTGACTCTCTCCTGGCGACCCTAAAACAAACGCAAGACGTGCTAGTGCAGTGCTGAATGGACTAGGCAAGGGCCCTCACACAACACAACACTAGACACACAGGCACACAGACAAGAAAATGCCCCCAGACTCCCACGGGTATCCTAGTAAAGTCGTGCAGGTCCACAGGACTCGCACCAGCAGACTTTACTTAAAGGATCGCAAAAAAACTCCCCTCCGGTCAAGCCCCTGCTTACCTGCCACAAGAACACACTAGCAAGCATGAAACCACCAAATATGAGACAACAAAAAAGCTTCCTAGGTCTCATTAACAATTATATCTCTGCATAAGGCCCAAAATCCTATCTAGTTATCTGAGAGCTCGTCGTTAATACAATGATAGATATAAGGTCTATCAAGGGGATGGGATAATTAAATAGATTGGTGAAGTAGTGGAAAGAAGGTATACAAAGTAAGAGAGAAAGTTTCTAAGTGGGGTTGAGAGGGATAGATATCAAGGGGGTCCGAAGGGTACGACAATGAGGTGAGCTCTGAGGAGAATAGCTCCTCTGGACCCCTCCAGGATCCCACACAAAGGCACGGTGGTCAGCCAATCACAGGCCGCTACGTCACCCGGCAGCAGGCCTGCAGAAGGCGCCAGGAACCACCAGCCAATCAAAACCGAGAGAAAAGACCACGCGGCGACCAACTCCTCCGGGAGTGAGGAGGGAGGAGGAAAAGCAACACTCACCTCCCCCCACCCTGCTCGCTCGCTCTCTCTCTCTCTCGTCTCCTCCCACTCTCACTAGACTTACATCTTATATATTATAATGAAACAATCAACTATCGAGAATAAAATATACTAAGATGTGTTGGTTAAGAATAAGGGCAGCTTCAAGCTGTGAAACAACATAAGAATATCCCAGACATTAGTTACATTGTCGTAGGATATATACTAAGGAAAAGCCGGCCAGCCGACTGCCGCCAGCCGGTTTCTAAACGGCTGGGCAGCCGACGCGCGCGCCTGCCCGCACGTGGCTACTATGCAGGAGCGTCACACCTCCCACAAGATATAAGACACTTGACTAAGTTCTTCATATCTAACAGAAAGCTTCTCATAGTACCACACACTGTTGCGACACAAGGCACTATATATAAACAAAATAAAGACTGTTGCACTCCACCGAGCAAGTTCAACTAACTTAGCGACAATAAGCAGAAACATTCAACTTAGATACTGCTACAACATCTTATACAAAATTCTACACGTTATAAAAATAAAGAGTTTTTATATTTTTTTGTTCTTTTTTTCTTTTTTCTTTTTTTTCGGCTGAACTACAGTGACAGCCTATTTTCCTCCACTCTCAACACACACTGACTGAACGGCGAGGGTTCTCCTGCAACCAAACCCTCCCGTGACAAGCAATCAGCCAAAACATTATCAGTGCCCTTAGCATGCCACACATCCAACTTGTGTCCCGGCAGCAAAACAACACCTGGCACTGATAAACTGCCCAGTTCATCACAAGACTGGCATTTCTCTTCGGTCTTTCCGGCAACGGGGCCTGCCAATAACCTTTCACTAGTTCTACCTTCGTGATAGGCGATGCAGCCCCGAGGCGGTCTATGGTGTCGTCAACTCTCGATAAGGTATAGGCGTCTGTCAGGGATAATGCACACACACTCTCGCAATCAACACACTCACTGATCTTGCCACTTATAACAGGTTGCAAAGTTACAGGCAACGACCACTCACGACATTCCTTATCCCTCAGACCCTTCGTCAACACGTAATCCAGCTCTGCTTGCACCACAGGCTGTCGAGCAGGATTTATTCGGTAGGGAATTAAACTGAGCCTTGCACTATCTCCAGCCTGCATGACGGATTCTACCCCGTACATCAGGCCTGGAGAAGCAACAAACATGCGGAGGCACTGCCACAGCCTAGTAAACAACTTATCTCGCAGAATAATAATCCTAGTGCCCTTCCACAACCCAGCCGAGACCGCAGCTTCTAACCTGAAGTCTCCCTCCTTCTCCACCTTCGTCCCTAGAACAGCCAGGTCATGAGAGGGACAATCAGTACCACCTGTGCAGTCACTCCCATAGTTCATTATTGCGAAGGCTTCCCCGCCGATACCGTACATGCACACCCCCGCATTACTTATGACTACATCTGCCTGCGCAGCATCACCGCTTTTAGCGACATGGCCAGTCGGTCTATGGTAGGGCTGTTGCAATTGACTAGAGCAGCATTGGGAGGCTATGCGATGACTGGGCACTTCTATGCCACAGCCAACCTCACCAATCTGCTCAAAGTCCTCCTTTTGACCACCACCCTTGGTAGCCATGGGTCGACCCTGACCTGGCAACCATGCCAAAGCCTCGTCGCCCACCTTGAACCACCGAAACAACGAGGCAAACGGTCTTTCAACATTCCAGTGACCTGCCCGCGGAACATCTTGCACTGCCCGAGTTGTGAGACTCAGGGGCTCGGCACGACCAGTGGGGTATGAACCGAGCTGGTGCTGGAGCGCTGCACACTGCTGCTCAGGCAGGTGCTCTAGCGCTTCCACAGCCACCAGTCCCCCGCCCACTGCTCCGCCGAGACATGACAATCCCTACTCTCCTCCACCTGTGCCCTACTGCCCCCCTCTCCTTCTCCACCTTGGCCGCTGCAGACCAACGCAGGGACAGTAGGCTGCTCAGGTGGTTGCCTCACAAACTCCTCCAACAGGTTCACATGACATGTTTCCCCGTCCTCGTGTTTGATCTCGACAGCACCATTACCACACTTCTGAACTTCCGGATCCTCCAACTGCATTTTACAAATATCTGAGGGAACCAACCTGTCTAGATGCTTCCGAAGCAACCCAAGTCCTCCCCCAATATCAAACTGAGCAACCCTTTTTTCTCTCCGTGTGTAACGTTGCTGCCTCGGAGTCTCTTCCTGCCCTACCTCCTCACTAGCTGTGACAGGTCCTGGGGCCTCTCCAGACTCTAACATAGGTGCCAATAATGAGTCACCAAGAAACACTGCCGGCTCAAAACTCTCCAATTGACCAACACTTCCCGTTTTCTTGTGACCTTTCCTCCGCGGTTTGATAGACTGAGGCGGTGGCTGCAAGGCTCCGGATGTCTGAGAACGCGTCACAACACCCGCCATGGTTTGTACGCTACACTTCTCAACCCACTCCTGTTCCTCCCTACTATCGTCGGCCGCCTTCTCGGCAACGACCAAGGGTGAAACCTTAGGAGCAGGCACCGCAAAGTCGTTGCCAAGGAGGAGGTCGACGCCCCCAACAGGCAAGTTCTCTACAATTCCGACATCCAGTTCCTTCGCCACACCACCCACCTCCAGCTCCATCCGCACCAGCGGGTAGGACTTCGTAGCATTGATCCCCTGAACTACCACCACCCGAGCAGCGTTAATCGGTCTACCAGTAAAGTTCCTTAACAAGGTCTGAGAAGCCCCACGCAAAATATCACGCAATAGCTTAACTCCTCGCCTTTCGCCAGCCCACCTCACAAAACCATGCCCTCTATGACCCCCAAAGACGTCGCGGACAGGGTTCGAGCCTTCCGGACTCTTGTACACAGGCTGTGTCCCAACCTCTGACGAACTACCCTTGGCAAACTCAGAAGATATAGGCGACACCCCTATGCTGCGGACCAATGACACAACCTTGTTTGGTGGCTTGTTCGGACAAGTATTTGCAAAGTGACCCTCCTGGTGACATGCAAAGCACCCTTTACTCTTTGGTTTCCCTTGAGAGTGGGAGGTACCATTAGACTTCTTATACGGGACGGTATTTGGTTTATGTTCAGTTTTATTGTCAGTGCTACATGGTTTTGTGTATTTATGTGTATCAAAATTCTTGGTAGGGGGAGGGGTACGATCCTTTGCACCCGACTCACTCCTAGCTGCTGCTTCGCACCCTCGAATTAATGACAGTCGGAGGTCCGCCATTTCTGCTGCCACCTGGAGAGTTCTAGGATTTTTTTCCTTTATATTTAATGTTAAGTCCCCGCCTGTGCACTTAAAGAACTGCTCCAAGAGAACCAGCTCACTCAACTCCTCAAAAGTAGCTGCCCTCTCAGAACGCAGCCAATGTCGTAGTGCATCAGACAAGTCCTGGGCGTGTTCTAGGAAGGTACTATCCTTGCCCTTAGTAACACCCCGAAACTTCAAGCGGTAAGTTTCTGGTTGTAACTCATAGGGCGTAGCACAGCCTTCTTTAGCTCATCATAAACAAGACAGGACTCTAAAGGTAGTGCATCATATGCTTTTAGCCCCTTTCCTAGGAGTCTTGATGAAACTAATGCTGCCCACTTTTCCTGAGGCCACTGGTGTTCCTGACACTTCTTCTCAAATCGCATAAAAAACTCAGTCACACATGACTCATCGAACACAGGAACTAGTTTAAGCAGGTGCGACAATGATTGGTCCCGATGTCTGTTACCTCCCCCAATATTTCGCCCTGTTACCTCCACTCGAGATCTCTCCAGCTCCCTGTCAGCCCGATACCTAGTAGACTCTGCCTGCAGTTCAGCCTCTCGTATAGTTGTTCTCTCTGCAGCCTCAGCCTGCACACTAGCCTGTCTTTCGGTAGCCTCAACCTGAGCTCTAGCAACCTCAGCCTGCACACTAGCCTGTCTCGCGGCAGCCTCAACCTTGGCTCTAGCAACCTCAACCTTGGCCATCTCAAGCCGAAACAACAAATCTGGAGTCAACCCTTGAGGAGGGGAAGGTGCATTTAATGGAGAGGGTCCCTGTGATTGAATTTCACGCTGCCATTGACCATCAACTTGGGGGTATGTACTAAATTCAGGCACCCTGACGTTTGATATGGGGGTAGAGTGGAGGGGGGGCTGGGGACCGGGGCCCCCAGTCGCCTCTCCACCCAGGTCTCTCCCTTCTAAACCCAATATCAAAGTCCTCAGCTGATCTTTCCTCATGCCACTTAAACCCTGGTGACCCTGAAGACCTGCCACACACTTTAAGCCATACTTATTCAGCTTCAACACCCTGGCAGCGGTAAGGGGCACCTCTAAAAATCTTCTAGCACCCTCCTCGCTATCGACTAGCCACTCCACAGGTCTTTCTCCCTCCGAGCCCGTATCGTGACCTGACCCACCACTGTGTTCTGATGTATTAAGACATGTTTGTGCACTGCAGTAATTATCACGGTTATAGAATGTGCCTTATCTCCTATGCAAGTATGTATATACTAATGTTATTTAAAGTCTTTAATGTGTTATATTGGTTGCTCCAAAAAAAAAATCTATGTCCACTGTATTCCTCTAATCATAAGGAATCTCAAAACAAATGACCACTATATTCCTCTGTTCAGTAAATCCTATGCAAGGTCGCCATTTGTTACGTCCTGGGATATATAAACACTGGGCTCTTTCTATTGGACTAGGTATGCGGCAAAAAGCAACAACGGAAAACGCTAGATCCCACCCTTATCTATAAACCCAGGCAACAAACCACCCTAAACCGTCAAGAATCCTGCCTGGACAACAAGGTATCCTATGACTCGGTTACAGGGTGCACGCACTATAGACTGCTGATAGTCAAGCAGGCTATATAAAAGATCACACAATTAAGTTGACTTAAAGCTTCAAGGAAAAGATAGATAACGGAATTAAATTGCAGAAACAATTTAATAACAAACTAGAAGAAAGTACATTTAACGTTACGTTAATTAATACAACTAATCACCCCTGCGTGAAAGAAGGTGAAAGCAAACAGTCCTCAAAACATCGTACAGGTAGGCAAGATGCAGGTTTCTAAACTGCATGCGGCTACTGTAGGATCTGATGCTTAGCAAAGAAAGTAAGTTACGGATTTAGAGAACTCTTATCTCATAAGCAGGAATAAATACTAGTGATAGGCCATACAGTGTATAATGGCATAGGTATAATTAAATAAAGGCAGCAACTCGCAACATAACCACATACAGGTGTGCTTCTCACTCTTAGTCAGGCAAGCCTGCTCGGACAGAGTCTCTAAGCCACACCCTGACTCACAATGCTCACAAAAACGGTAAACTGTGGCACAATAACAAGCATACAGATATAATAAACCGCTAGCTGTTAATCTGCCAGGTGGCAGAGGTCTAGCCGGAAGGATATAGGCTTCGGATACTCGGGCTGAGCCAGCTGCTCTAGCCTAGGGACGTTCCCTAGTCTGTGCGCCAAATTACTCTAATTGAAAGGGTGCTCTCTTGAGAGACTCAGATCCCAAGTATCTGACTCTCTCCTGGCGACCCTAAAACAAACGCAAGACGTGCTAGCGCAGTGCTGAATGGACTAGGCAAGGGCCCTCACACAACACAACACTAGACACACAGGCACACAGACAAGAAAATGCCCCCAGACTCCCACGGGTATCCTAGTAAAGTTGTGCAGGTCCACAGGACTCGCACCAGCAGACTTTACTTAAAGGATCGTAAAAAAAACTCCCCTCCGGTCTAGCCCCTGCTTACCTGCCACAAGAACACACTAGCAAGCATGAAACCACCAAATATGAGACAACAAAAAAGCTTCCTAGGTCTCATTAACAATTATATCTCTGCATAAGGCCCAAAATCCTATCTAGTTATCTGAGAGCTCGTCGTTAATACAATGATAGATATAAGGTCTATCAAGGGGATGGGATAATTAAATAGATTGGTGAAGTAGTGGAAAGAAGGTATACAAAGTAAGAGAGAAAGTTTCTAAGTGGGGTTGAGAGGGATAGATATCAAGGAGGTCCGAAGGGTACGACAGTGAGGTGAGCTCTGAGGAATAGCTCCTCTGGACCCCTCCAGGATCCCACACAAAGGCACGGTGGTCAGCCAATCACAGGCCGTTACGTCACCCGGCAGCAGGCCTGCAGAAGGCGCCAGGAACCACCAGCCAATCAAAACCGAGAGAAAGAGACACGCGGCGACTCCTCCGGGAGGAGGGAGGAGGAAAAGCAACATTCACCTCCCCCACCCTGCTCGCTCGCTCTCTCTCTCTCTCGTCTCCTCCCACTCTCACTAGACTTACATCTTATATATTATAATGAAACAATCAACTATCGAGAATAAAATATACTAAGATGTGTTGGTTAAGAATAAGGGCAGCTTCAAGCTGTGAAACAACATAAGAATATCCCAGACATTAGTTACATTGTCGTAGGATATATACTAAGGAAAAGCCGGCCAGCCGACTGCCGCCAGCCGGTTTCTAAACGGCTGGGCAGCCGATGCGCGCGCCTGCCCGCACGTGGCTACTATGCAGGAGCGTCACAAGAGTGAAACGTTTCTCTCAGTCTTTCTTCTATTCAACAGCTGAGCTCTGGAACTCTCTCCCAGAATCAGTCTTTCCCTCTTCCTAGAACTTAAATTGCTTCAAACTCCGTGTGTCTAGGCATTTTGGCTTGAAAGTCCCTTGATGTTGGCCCTGTCACTCTTTCAACTCTGGGGGAGGCTCTTGGTACAGGCAGTTCTGCCTTTTGTCTTCCTCACTCACATAGAAAAACAGAAAACAAAATCTTATCGTGCATTTTTGCCCCAAAAAAACATACCCTTCTCAACTTGTTACGTTCTATTTTGTTTAAATGTTCTCGATGGTTGTAGTACCGTAATATCTTGGAACTGATTTTGTTGGCACCTGGGAAACCTTCCTTTTAATTCTATTTGTGTGGGCAGCTTCGAGCCTACTCCTTTCTGGTCTCAAACCCAGATTCTTCTTGAAAACCTTGAATAATTGTCTTCCTCCTTGGGCAGTTTCGAGCCTACCGCTATTGATCCCAAACCCAGCTTTAGTTTGAGCAGCGTGGAGCCTACCAATTCTGGTTTCACACACAGCTTTAGTTTGGGCAGCTTTGAGCGTACTGATTCTTGTATAAACCCAGCGTTTGCTTGGGCAGCTTCGAACCTACTACTTCTGGTCTCACACACATATTTAGTTTGGGCAGCTTATAAGCCTTCCACTTGTGGTCTCACACACAGATTGTTTGGCAGCATCGAACCTACATCTCTGACCAAAACCCGGTTTTCTCCGAAAGTGATTGATGGTTTAGTCAGAGTGATTGGGGTAGTATCTCTTTGACAATTTCTAAAAGGGGCTAATATTAGGTTAATGGATAGTGTGATGTACAGCGTGAGAAAGTGTGATGAAGTGTGTGAGAAAATGTAATATATTTAACAATATATTTAACAATATATTTAACAAGTCATTAGAAACAGGTTTAGTTCCAGAAGCTTGGAAGCTTGCAAATGTAGTTCCGATCTTCAAAAAAGGTGATAAATCGATAGCATCCAATTACCGTCCCATTAGTCTCACATCAATCATAGGAAAGTTGCTAGAGTCTATTATTGCTAGGAAAATTAGAAGCCACTTAGTAAAATTTAACTTAATAAATTCTTCTCAGCATGGATTCACTCAGGGACGTTCGTGCCTTACTAATTTGCTTAGCTTTTTCTCAGAGGTATATGAAGCAGTAGATAGTGACAAGTCATATGATATTATATTTAGATTTCAGTAAAGCTTTCGACAGAGTCCCTCATGAGAGATTGATGAGAAAGGTTGAGGCACATGGAATAGGAGGGTCGTTGTTGGATTGGATTAGGTCATGGCTAATTGGTAGGAAACAGAGAGTCAGCATAAATGGTACCAAGTCAGAGTGGGGAGCAGTCAAAAGTGGTGTCCCCCGGGATCGGTATTAGGTCCCCTGTTGTTTCTTATATACATAAATGACCTAGATTTAGGTATACCTAGTAGGATAAGTAAATTCGCAGACGATACTAAAATGGGGAGATCAATTGATTCAGATAGCGATATAGAGTGCCTCCAAAGGGATCTAGATACCTTACATGAATGGTCCAAATTGGCAGATGAAGTTTAACATTGACAAATGCAAGGTATTAAAGATAGGGAAGATGCAAACAAATGTTAAATATAAACTAGCTAATTTAGAATTAGAAAATTCAGACTGCGAGAAAGATCTAGGTGTGTTTGTTAGCAATGATTTGAAGCCTAGAAAACAGTGTATAAGCGTTCGTAATAGGCAAACAGGATTCTCGGGTTTATCTCTAGGAGTGTGAGTAACAGAACTGCTGATGTTATCTTAAAACTTTACTTGTCATTAGTGAGACCCCATATGGATTATGCTGTCCAATTTTGGTGTCCTTATTACAGAATGGACATAGATTCATTGGGATTCATCAGCGTAGAATGACAAAAATGATCCATAATATTAGAAATTTTCCGTATGAAGAAAGGTTGAAGAAATTAGGTTTACATTCGTTAGAGAGACGCAGAGTTAGAGGGGATATGATAGAGGTGTTCAAGTGGGTTAGTGGGATTAACAAAGGGACATGACAAATGTACTAAAGCTCAGTGATAGCGAAAGAACTCGTACCAATGGTTTCAAATTAGATAAATTTCGTTTCAGAAAAGATATAGGCAAATATGGTTTGGTAACAGAGTTGTAGATGGGTGGAATAGGCTACCAAGTGATATAGTGGGATCAAGAACGATAGGGAGCTTTAAGACAAAATTGGATAAGCATATGGACGAGAAGGGTTGGGTGTGAAGGGGGATCAGCCGGGTTGGGCCAATCAGCGCTCTGCAGACCCCCGTAATCCTGCGTTAATCTCTAACCGGTTTGGTAAGATGATCCTCAGGGTATTAGAGTGTTGAGCCCATAATTGGGCTTTGTAATTGGGGTTGTGTGGGACAGGGATCTGCCTTGCTTAGGCCAATCGGCTTTCTGCAGACTCCCATTTTCTTATGTTCTTATGTTCTTATAGAGTGTGAGAGACTGTGTTGCATATAATGCAAGACTGTGTACTGTAGATTGTGTAACAAAGTGATGTACAGGTAGTGTGCGAGAGAGGGTGGTGTAAAGTTTAGAGACAGTGTGATGTATTGTGTGAGAGACAGTACGGTGTAGTGTGTGAGAGACAGTGTGATGTAGTGTGTGATGTGTAGTATGATATATGGTATGATGCTTAGTGAGTGAGACAGTGTGATGTATAGTGTGAGAGACAACATGAAACATATTGTGAGAGACTGTTTGATGTAGAATGTGAAAGACAGTGTGATGTATCATGTGAGAGACAGTGTGATGCATAGTGTTAGGTACAACATGAAACATATTGTGAGAGACAATATGATGTACAAGTGAAATGCAGTGTGATGTATAGTGTAAGAGACATTGTGATGTAAAACGTGAGAAACAGTGCAATGTTTAGTGTGAGAGACATTGTGATGTGTGTTTTTTTTTTTTTTTTTTTTTTTTTTTTTAAAGAGACAATCTACGGAGGAAGGAAAAACACAGATAAAACAAAAAGGTCCATGTGCCTAAAGGCATCCGCCATTCATAAAATGTTTGTAACAACTGGATTTAAACATTTGTAGATTGTAAGTTTGTGGAAAGCAATTCGAGGGAAGTGAATTCCAAAGAGTAGTAGCTCTGGTGATAAATGAATTCTGATAAGCAGAAGTTCTGCATTGTGGAGGAGAAAGTGTAAATTCATGGGCGCTCTCAGCTGCCCTAGTTCTACGGGGAAAGATGTGGAGAGGCGGCACAATTGAAGCAAGTTCCTCGGAACAATTGCTGTGAAAATATCTGTAGAATAATGCAAGGGATGCAACGTTTCTTCGTATGGATAATGTAGGAAGGTCCTGTGTGATTGCAGGGTTATTAATTAATCTAATTGCTTTATTTTGAATTTTGTCCAACTGCCTCAATGCAACCACTCCACTTCCACCCCACAGAGGTGAACAGTAATCAATCTGAGAACGCACATGACTTTTATATATTACGGCCAACTGCTCGTCAGTGAAGAATTCTCGAACTCTGTACAGGAGTCCCAGGTTTTTAGAGGCATTCTTAGCAATGCTTCTAACATAATGTGTTCAGCTCAAGTTAGTAGTTAATGTTACACCGAGAATGTCAATACTAGGGGAAGTGGGAATATTTACATCATTAAAAAATATATGGGAGTCAGTGAGATTATGTCGGTTAGAAAATTGAATGTACTTGGTTTTCTGTGCATTAAAGGAAACTAGATTCTTTTGTCCCCATTCATTAATTCTAGAAAGGTCCTGGTTCAGAGAAATTGCAGTGTTTATTTTTGAATTTATAAGATCGGGTTGGGTGAAAGAATGGTAAATGTGAAGGAACTGTGGAGTGTTGAGTCATCTGCGTAGGAATGTATTGGATTATGAGTGGTAGATATGAGATCATTGATATGAATGAGGAACAGAGTTGGGGCCAAAACTGCTCCCTGGGAAACACCAGCATTTATTGAGTGAAATTGAGAATAAAGGCCATCTACCATTACACATATTTTTCTGTTATGAAGATAAGAAGAAATTAGTGGAACTAATGATGCAAGGCCGTAGTGTGACATCTTCGACAATAAGGATTGATGCCAGACTCTATCAAATGCCTTTGATATATCCAGTGCTATTGTATGTGTTTCACCATGTTGGTCTGTAGCTTGGTTGATTTGATGCATAAGAAGGCAAAGAATGTCTGCAGTTGATCGACATCGTCTAAAACCATATTGCCTATCACTGATTAATTTATTATTCTCAAGATGCTTAATTATATGATTATTTAATATAATTTCAAAGACTATACCAAGAGTGGAAGTTATAGCTATTGGTCTGTAGTTTGATGGATCTGAAGAGGCACCTTTTTTAGGAACTGGATGGATGTTTGCTTCTTTACAGGGTACTGGGAAGCATGAGGTATGAGTACACAGACGGAAATTTTTTGCCATTACAGGAGCGAGCACCAAGGAGCAATATCTAAGTACTATTGGAGGAATTTCATCTGGACTGAGAGATACTGCAAAATAGTTATGACATGTCTGGTGTGGATATTAAGTGAGGGAATTTCATGCGAATTCAAATTAAATACAGGGACATCTTGATTTATTTCATCTAAGGTTGAGTTCGTGGAGAAAATATCCGCAAGAAGGTCAGCTTTACCTGGTGGGTCACTTACAAGATTGCCAGTTGGATATTTTAATGGTGGAATGGATGAAGCAGTAGTGAAGTTGGATTTGAATGAGTTAAGAGTAGACCAAAATATTTTGTTATCATTTGGATTATTTAGAAGTTTATTTGCCTGCTTGTGGAGAAAGTTTGATTTAGTTAGGTTTAATACAGTTTTGGCATGATTTCTGATGTTTCTAAAGTAATTAAAGGCTTCATGTGTTTTTTATCTTGTGTATGCATTGTAGGCTATTGCTTTTTGTTCAGTTACTCTAGCACAATTATGGTCAAGCCATTTAGGTGAATTAGATCTTTTACTGTACTTTTGATGAGGAATAAAAGTTTCCATTCCAATTTTTACAAAATCTTGTATGTGGCACAAGGTGGAGTGTGCATCATTAGAAAAGAAAGAGGTCCAGGGAATATCAATAAAGAAACCTTGAAGACCCTCCCAGTCTGCCCTATCGTAATGCCATTTAGTCACCAAAACAGATTCAGAGTGGGAAGGTGTGGTAGGTGATAGACAGGTGGCCTGTATCAGACAGTGATCAGAAGATCCAAGCGGGGACCTCACTGTAACATCATAATTTTCTGAATTGGTTGTTAAAAATAAGTCCAGTAGGTGGGAATTATGATTAGGATTATCTGGTACACGGGTAGGTTGGATGACTAGTTGAGTGAGATTAAATGAGTCTGCAAATAGCTCACATTCAAGACCAGCATCATCAGTCCTGGCTGAATGAGTGAGCCATTCAACATTATGGACATTAAAATCACCCAACACAGTGATTTCAGAAGAAGCATTTAAGTTGAGGACACTGAGTTGTGAGGACAGATAATCAAAAAGACTTTGCTCTGGAGGAGTATTTCGGGAACGGTAGATACAACATATGTATTTAAATTTACCAGCAGAAATTAATTTGTATATAGAATAATCAAAATAGGGACAATTGAAACTAGTAACCTCCTCCAGGGCAATTTCAGATTTTGCGAAGCAACATACACCTCCTTTAGGTCTGAAATTTTGGAGCAGTTGATAACCTGGAAAATTAAATCTAGATGTGTCAGATGTGGATGTTTCTTGAGTCTCTGTCAAAAAAAGGAGAGTAGGGGATTCTGCTTGAAGAAATTGGTGTACAGAATTGATGTTAGAGTGAAGTCCCCTTATATTACTAAAGAAAAAGCTGCACCGACGAGCAGCTTTGGGACGTTGCAATGCTCTTGACACAGTCGCATGATGACGACCGGGAGGGCCCTGTGTCAATGACCCAACCCTGCCGGGGGTCGATATCCGAGGGACCACCAGGTTTGCTCTTAACAATTGTACTGCTATATTTATTAGGTAAGTGTATGGTGTTACATGTATGATATGTAGTGGGAAGAGTAGTGTTTTATGGATAGAGGATAGCGATGTAGGGCAATGTCGTGAAGTTGGATGTGTATGTTATATAAAGAGGGTTTTCCTGATACCCCTGATGTGTGAGGCAGAAAGATATGTATCCAGCTACCAAGGCCTGGGAGAGAAAATGGAATTCAGGCTATTCTCTGAGTCTCCCGAAACCTTGGCGCTAGTACTTCCCTGTGCGGGGCTGCCTACCCCTACTACCTACAATGTAGCCTACAATGTGAGAGACAGTGTGATGTTTACTGTAAGACAGTGTGATGTATAGTGTGAAAGACAGTGTGATGTATAGTGTCAAAGACAATGTGATGTATAGTGTGGGAGACAGTGTGATGTATAGTGTGAGAGATAGTGTGATGTATGGTGTTAAAGACAGTGTTATGTATAGTGTAAGTTACAGTGTGATGCATAGTTAGAGAGACAGTGTGATGTATAATGTGAGATACAGTGTGATGTATAGTGTGAGAGACAGTGTGATGTGTATTGTGAGAGACAGTGTGATGTATAGTGTGAGAGAAAGTGTGATGCATAGTGTGAGAGACAGTGTGATGTATAGCTTAAGGGACAGTGTGATGTATAGTGTGAGAGACAGTAGGATGTATAGTGTTAGAGTCTGAGACTGTGATGTATTATGTGAGAGACACTATGATGTATAGTGTGAGAGACAGTGTGTTGTATATCGTGAGGGACAGCTTGATGCCTAGTGTTAGAGACAGTGTGATGCATAGTGTTAGAGAGAATGCGATGTATAGCGTTAGAGACAGTGTGATGCATTGTGTGAGAGACAGTGTGATGTATAGTGTGAGAGATTGTGGTGTATAGTGTGAGAGACAGTGTGATGCATAGTGCTAGATACAGTGTGATGTATAGTGTGAGACACAGTGTAAGAGACAGTGTGATGTATAGTGTGAGACAGTGTGATGTCTAGTGTGAGATACTGTGGTGTATAGTGTGAGAGACAGTGTGATGCATAGTGCTAGATACAGTGTGATGTATAGTGTGAGGAACAGTGTAAGATACAGTATGATGCATAGTGTGAGAGATAGTGTGATGCATAGTGTTAAATATAGTATGTTGTATAGTGTGAGAGACAGTGGGATGCATAATGTGAGAGACAGTGTGATGTATAGTGTGAGACACAGTGTGATGTATAATGTGAGAAACACTGGCATGTATAGTGTGAGAGAGTGTGATGCATTGTGTAAGATACAAAACGAGGCATAGTGTGAGAGACAGTGTGATGTATAGTGTGAGCCAACATGAGGCATAGTGTGAGAGACAGTTTCATGTATAGTGTACAAAGGAGTACAAAGGAAATCAAGCAACAACAGATCTAGTGACCCTTCTAGGCTGCTTGTCCTCCAAAACACTGAGGATCAAGTGTCCAAACAGTGGTTTAGAGTGGGTAAGGGAACATTGGAAAGGGAACTACTGCCCTGCCACTAACGTGGCAGGACTAGGAAGTTAGTAGGGGACATATGGGTTAGTAACTGAAGGGAGGATAAAGTTATTCATTTACAAACGCAGTCAGTCGCGGGTTTGATGCGAGATATTTGTCTAGGCGGAATTTAAATGAATCAACGGTGCTGCAGTCTATAACGTCTCGGGAAGCCCATTCCACAAGTTGACAACTCGATTGAAGAAGAAATTCTTAGATTCGTGCGAGTTAAAAGATTTACCAATAATTTTGCAACCATTCCCCGCGTGTAATTAGATTGGTCGATAGTGAAGTACTTACTACAGTTCATATTGTCGATGCCTTTGATGATTTTGAACACTTGAATTAAGTCGCCTCTTAATCTGCGCTGGGTTAAAGGAAATAGATTTAATTCTCTAAGACGCTCTTCGTATGGTTTGTTCTTTAGGCTAGGTATCATTTTGGGAACTCTACGTTGAACTCGTTCTAGCTTGTTTATATCTTTTTGGTAATAAGGGCACCAGGATTGAACGCAGTATTCCAGAAGAGGGCGGACTAAGGAATTGTAAAGGGTTAGGATAACTTCTTTGGATTTATGCTCAAATGACCTGCCTATAAAGCCAATTATTTTGTTTGCCTTCTTAACAACTTCTGAACATTGTTGACTCGGTTTTAGGTTACTCGATATTGTTACTCGCAGATCAGTTTCTCTGTTTACATTCTTAAGCTGAGTGCCATTCATCGAATAGTTTGCTTTCTCATTTAGGTATCCGACATGTAGTACTTTACATTTATCCGCATTGAAACTCATTTGCCAAATTTGGGCCCAACATGACAATTTATCTAGATTGTGTTGCATATCGTCAACTTGTTCTTTTGAGAATACGCTATTTGCAATTTTTGTATCGTCAGCAAATTTTGAGATTGTGCAGGTGAGACCCTCATCTATGTCGTTGATGTAAATTAGAAAGAGAATTGGTCCTAGTACCGATCCCTGGGGTACCCCGCTACTTACATTGGTCCATTTAGATGCCTTACCGTTTATGACTACCCTTTGCTTTCTGTTGCTGAGCCAATTTTCTATCCATTTCAACACACCGTCTTGTATTCCATGCGCTTTTAGTTTTAGCAGTAAACGTTTGTGGGGAACTTTGTCAAAGGCCTTTTGAAAATCAAGGTATATAATATCTACCGCTTTACTCTCATCGTAGAGGTTGAGGATATCGTGGAAGAAGTCTAAGAGGTTTGTTAAACAGGAACGTTTTTTACGAAAGCCGTGTTGAGTATCTTTAAGTATGTTATTTTCCTCTAAGTGATTTACGAGTCTGTCTCGTATGACCGTTTCTAGCATTTTACATACAACTGAGGTTAAGCTAATTGGACGATAGTTACTGGGTAGGGATTTGCTGCCTTTTTTTAATATCGGTGTTACGTTGGCTAGCTTCCACTGATCAGGCATAGTTCCAGACTGCAAGGATTTATTGAATAGTAATGTCAGTGGTTTGGAGAGCTCATTCTTAGCTTCCTTTAGAACTCTAGGCGAGATTGTATCAGGTCCTGGCGTTTTATTTACCTTGAGTTTATCTAAACAATTCAATACTTCTCTCTCTGTAATGGTGATATTGCTTAGAACATCTGAATTATCAATCTGAATCGGCGATGGTGTAGGGATATCACTGAGGTCTTCTGTTGTAAAAACTGATGCAAAGAAGGTATTGAGGGCATTACTCATTTGTACTTCGTCTTTGGTGTATTCTCCTACTTCATCGACTAACGGTCCAACAGTTGAAGTAACTACTTTTTTCTTTTGATATAACTATAGAATTCTTTCGGGTTTGTTTGACTTTGATTCGCAATATGTAACTCTAAGGTCTTTTTACTTTGCTTAATTAACTTTTTGGCTTTGCGTCGTAGCTCTACAAATTTCACCCGTTCTTCGTCATTTTGTGAGGATTTTAATCTATCATTAGCTAATTTTTTAGCAAGCAGGCAGTTTGAAATATCTTTATTCCACCATTTGGGCTTATTATTATGGCCTGGACGCCGTATTTTCGATGGTATGCAGTCTTGCACTGCTTTTAGGTAAGTGGTTTCGAATAACTTCCAAGATGTATTTATGTCGTTATTGTTAATTAAAAAGCTCCAGTCAGTTTCTTTAAACATAGCTCTAAGTTTATGGAAGTTTGCTTTCTTGAAATTAGGGACTTTTTCGATGCTACTATTTGGTTCGTTACTAGTAAACTTTAAAGTGAAAGTTATCGTACGATGGTCGCTGTTACTGAATTCATCACCAACATGCAAATTCTCTATCAATTCTTCTTTTGTTGCAAGTACAATGTCAAGAACGTTATTACCACGGGTCGGCGTTCGAACAAATTGATAAAGCGAACTCTCTTGCAAGTTCGTATACAAGTCATGTCCGGAGTGTGAAGTAAGAGTATCGCCCCACTTGGTCACAGGTAAATTAAAGTCGCCAAAAATTACGGTATCTTGTGAGTTACATACATCTGCAATTTGTTCGTAAATTTCTCGGTCAGTTTGCACTGATTGAGCTGGAGGTCTGTATATTAACGCAAGTATTATTTTTGTACCTTTATTATTCTTTATTAGCACAAAAGATGTGTCGACGTTCACAATTTGAGGTTTTGACACGAGGGTCGGGTTAAGACTTTCTTTGATATAAAATAAAACGCCACCTCCATTTTTATTTATTCGGCTGTTCTCAAACATTACATAACCGGGAAGTGAATACTCTGCTAAAAAGTCTCTATCTTCTGTATTGAGCCAAGATTCTGTTATGCCAATCACATCATAATTTTCTGTAAACACTAGTTCCTCTAAATCTGAAAATTTATTGCGTATGCTACGAGCGTTTGCATAGAAAACCTTTAAAGTTGCGGTTTTAGAACTCGCAGAACGTTCTTTCATCGAATTTTTGGTTCTGGTCGGATCTACATTTACATTCATGGCTGTCCTCGGTCCTCGGTCGTTATCCCTGACGGTTTTGAATTTGGGTCGTGTTGGTGGAGCTTTATCCAAATTCGCGGTTCTTGACGGATTAGTATTTAATTCCTTTGTAGGTTGCCGTCCTCGCTGTCTTCGGTCCTCCTTCCTGGTTGTCCTGTGCTGAGTCGATTTCTTCTCCGAAAATCCTTCACCGCATCATTGAGAAGACGCCCAAAACGTGCTGCTCCCACCTGGTTCAGATGAACTCCATCGTCCGAAAACAAATAGTCATCGTAGTAGAAATTGTCCCAGGTGTCGACGAATCCCACGTTCTCCTTCCTGCAGAGGTTTGCTAGACAACGATTTGTGCTGGTGGCTATGTTGTAAAATCGGCTCTCTACACCGAGCCGGGGGACGATTCCTGAGACGATGATCCTTGATGACTTCTCCTTAAACGACTTGATCAGCTGCTGGTACTTTAAAAGCAAATCTTCCGACCGGGTTCGCTGTACATCGTTGGATCCAACGTGGATGACGTACATTGTATTAGCAGGGGCCAGCTTTGATACTTCGTCAACTGCTGCAACTACGTCATCCACACCACCACCAGGGATACAAAAACGCTTCCTGGTCTTAGGTGCCCTGGCGCAAAACTCTGTGAGCTGACCACGTATCATCGAGTCTCCCACGAGCCGGACTTCTTCTATTTCCTCTTCGTCATCTGAGTCTGCGAGTATCTGGAAACGGTTTTGACACTCGGTAATCGGTATGTGTTTCCTGGTCTTGGGGCAAACGTTGTTCCTCACGACACGGAAGTTGTCTTGAGGGGGAAGAGAGTCACTATTTGTATCTTGAGTATCGGAAACATCAGCTGAAGTGGCTACTGTAGGCGTTGAATTGTTGGCAGTTGACGTTGGGGCGTTGGTGGCTGCTGGAGTTGCGGTGACAATTGAAGTTTGAGGTACTCCAATGTTGAGTGTTACAAACTCTTGGAGTGATTCCAGCTTCATGGTGAGGACGTTGATCTTGTTGTAGGCTTCATCTAATTTCACTGTAAAATTCTCTCGTTGCTGGCAGAGCCGGCAGACTTGAAGTTCGATAGTAGCAAACATGGACTCACCAAACCTACCGGCGCAGTTCGCACAAGCGTGAGGCATGGTGACAGTCACTTTCTTCAGATCACTTCACTCACTTAAAAAACAATTCACTCACTTTAAAACACTTCACTCACTTTAAAAACACTTCAATCACTTCAACCGAAAACAAATATGCTGAAATACGCAGAAATAGGTTATCAGGGGTGATAGCCTAACCGAAAACAAAAATTTGAGATACGCAGAATTAGGCTTCCAGGGGCGATAGCCTAACCAAAAAAAAAAAATTAAATTGAAATACGCAATAATAGGCTACCAGCGTTGAATAGCCTAACCGAAAATAATAAAATTTAAATTCGCAACCAGGTGTGATAACCTAACCTTAAACAAATATATGTATAACAGAATATGTAACTAAATATACAATTCACCAAATAGAGATTATATAAAAATAAAGTGTGACTGCACACAAGGGGTTAATATACTGTGTCAACAGATGGCCCTGGTGTCACTGTAGCCTAGTAAAGCAGTAGCCTGCTCTTTTTAGATAAAAAAGTGTATCAGTCAAAGGTTATTACAAGATCGTGCAAGCAACAACTAAAATTACAGATATATACTGTATAGCTACAGTAGGATACTAAATACAATATCTACAAGAGTTAATAATAAAACAGATTGGCTGGCTATAGGCTAGGCTAGGTTTGGGTTAGGTCAAAAGCTTGGCAGGTTGGGTTAGGCTAGGTTAGTTTGTACAAATACCACCCTTAGCTTAAAGTAAAATCAGTCTGAGGAGAAAAAGTCAAGAATATATCTAGGGGGAAAAGATAAATGAATGCACTTAAATTTGGTACAAAATTTGCTGGAATTTAATATGTATAATCCCCAAAAAAGGTTTGTTTACAAAATGGCGTCGGCGTTAATCTCTGTAGGCAGGTTAGTTAGTAAACAATATTGTTTATTAGCAAATTAATATGCAAAGCTTTACTTACATACAAGGCAGTTAGATAGATACTTACTACAGTAGGTAATGGGTAAAATTAGGGGCTACGATTTTATATAAAATAGTAATAAGAGAGCGTTTGTTTACAAAGCAAAACAGAACAATAGATGGCGCTTTTGGCGCCCTGTCCGAGCAGGAGTCTTGTGATAAACACAAAGTTTATCAGTCAATACACAGCGAAATATCGTGCAGTGTTACTTACTAAGCTACAGGATGGTTAAACGTGCTCTTAACCACCTTTCATGCACAAGAATGAAGAGGATGAGTAGTTAATACTCAAATTATGATCGATATCGTAAGAGCGTTGACAGAGCGTCTGCAGCGTCTGGCGGTAGCACGGGGTGTGAGAGACAGTGTGACACATAGTGTGAGAAACAGCGTGATGTATAGTGTGAGAGGCAGTGTGAGGTATAGTGTAACAGACAGTGTGATATATAGTGTGAGATACAGGGTGATGTATAGTGTGAGAGACAGTGTGATGTATAGTGTGAGAGACAGAGTGATGTATAGTGTGAGATACAGTGATGTATATTGTGAGAGACTGTGGTGTATAGTGTGAGACAGTGTGATGTATAGTGTGAGAGACAGTGTGTTGTGTAGTATGCTAGACAGTGTGATGTCTAGTATGAGACAGTGTGATGTATAGTGTTAGAAGAAGTGTGATGTATAGTGTGAGAGGCAGTGTGATGTATAGTGTGAGACAGTGTGATGCGTAGTATGCTAGACAGTGTGATGTTAAGTGTGAGAGACAGTGTGATGAATAGTGTGAGATATAGTGTGATGTATAGTGTGATATACAGTGTAATGTATAGTGTGAGAGCCAGTGTGATGCATGTTGTGAGAGACTGTGTGATGTATAGCGTGAGAGATAGTGTGATGTATAGTGTGAGAGACAGTGTGTTGGATATTGTGAGAGACAGTGTGATGTATAGTGTGAGAGACAATGTAGTGTGAGAGACAGTGTGATGTATAATGTGAGAGACACTGGCATGTATAGTGTGAGAAAGTGTGATGCATTGTGTGAGATCCAAAACGAGGCATAGTGTCAGAGACAGTGTGATGTATAGTGTGAGCCAACATGAGACATAGTGTGAGAGACAGTGTGATGTATAGTGTGAGAGACAGTGTGATGTGTAGTATGCTAGACAGTGTGATGTCTAGTATGAGAGACAGTGTGATGAATAGTGTTAGAAGTATTGTGATGTATAGTGTGAGAGACAGTGTGATGTACAGTGTGGGACAGTGTGATGCGTAGTATGCTAGACAGTGTGATGTCAAGTGTGAGAGACAGTGTGATGAATAGTGTGAGAGATAGTGTTATGTATAGTGTGATATACAGTGTAATGTATAGTGTGAGAGCCAGTGTGATGCATGTTGGGAGAGACTGTGTGATGTATAGTGTGAGAGACAGTGTGATGTATAGTGTGAGAGACAGTGTGATGTATAGTGTGAGAGACAATATGATGCATAGTGTGAGAAACAGTGCGATGTATAGTGTGGGAGACAGTGTGATGTATAATGTGAGAGACACTGGCATGTATAGTGTGAGAGAGTGTGATGCATTGTGTGAGATACAAAACGAGGCATAGTGTGCGAGACAGTGTGATGTATAGTGTGAGCCAACATGAGACACAGTGTGAGAGACAGTGTGATGTATAGTGTGAGAGACAGTATGATGTCAAGTGTGATGAATAGTGTGAGAGATAGTGTGATATACAGTGTAATGTATAGTGTGAGAGCCAGTGTGATGCATGTTGGGAGAGACTGTGTGATGTATAGTGTGAGAGACAGTATGATGCATAGTGTGAGAAACAGTGTGATGTATAGTGTGGGAGACAGTGTGATATATAATGTGAGAGATACTGGCATGTATAGTGTGAGAGAGTGTGATGCATTGTGTGAGATACAAAACGAGGCATAGTGTGAGAGACAGTGTGATGTATAGTGTGAGCCAACATGAGACATAGTGTGAGAGACAGTGTGATGTATAGTGTGAGAGACAGTATGATGCATAGTGTGAGAAACAGTGTGATGTATAGTGTGGGAGACAGTGTGATGTATAATGTGAGAGACACTGGCATGTATAGTGTGAGAGAGTGTGATGCATTGTGTGAGATATAACACGAGGCATAGTGTGAGAGACAGTGTGATGTATAGTGTGAGCCAACATGAGACATAGTGTGAGAGACAGTGTGATGTATAGTGTGAGAGACAGTGTGATGTATAGTGTGAGAGGCAGTGTGATGTATAGTGTGAGAGACAGTGTGTTGTATAGTGTGAGAGACTGTGATGTATATTGTGAGAGACAGTGTGGTGTATAGTGTGAGAGACAGTGTGATATATAGTGTGAGAGACAGTGTGATGTATAGTGTGAGAGACAGTGTGATGTATAGTGTGAGAAACAGTGGTGGACCTACCATGATTATCCTTGGTGTTGGGGTCAGCACCAGCATCCAGCAGTAACTTCACTACCTCGTTGTAACCCTCCCTGGCTGCATGGTGAAGTACATCCGCCCCTGTAACACAACAACTGTATTGTACCATCACCACTTCATTATTACTACCAATAACTTAACATGCATCATAATATCCGGTATTTTACTTAATTGAATACATGTAATTCCTAAAAATAAATACTGACAAAAATAACACATTCATCCGATTGGGTTTTTTATTAACTCCCTCCGACATATTATGTTCCAATAAGTCCGAGGAGGCGGGAGCCCCAGGATCATTGCCACTGCCTCGCACTACACTCACAACAACACTGTGGCCGTTAGAATTATCGGAGGAGGCTGAGGTTGCCACCAACGTTTTTATCGTATGGTAACTTATCGGAATTACTGAGCTCATATGACGCACAATCGCGTCATAAACTTATTGGAAAGGTATAGAGATAAGTCCATATGACACGATCGCGTCATATGAGTTTTTGGTTCACTAGTCCATATGACGCGATCGCATCATATATGTCTGGGGGAGTTAATTAATATTACGGATGTTATTGCTTTGGCCATTTATGAGCATTTGTTTTCTCCTAAGCTAAGATGCCCGCCTTCTTATACGCATTTCAAGCATAACAAACAAGTTAAACTTATATATGTTTCGGTAGGAAAATGTTCCGCCTAAAGGCCAGTTTTCCCAGAATTATAACCTTTCATATCCTTCCGCCTTAAAATATCGACACCTCAATGAGGTGAAGCATCTTATGATCTCCAAACTAATGGGGTTAACCATATTACACTCATCAAAGTAATGGGGCGAAACACGGACAATTAACAAGACCACACATGGTTTAGATAAGGGTAACCGTATTAAGTCCGAGGAAAGTATTTTCCTAAACGAGCGATAGTGATCTTATAATTTTGAAGAAATCTGCCTTCAGCTGGGACATTATTCTATCGTTAAATATACACATTTAGCGTGAGGGGGATCTGTGTGTGGGAGGGGGGGGGGGGTAATATTTTAATATGAAGGAAGTCTGGGAAGACGTTTTGTTAGCCTAGAAGACAAGCTATACCACGTTGCTATCAAATGACAATAACAGGGCAAATCTTCAATATTAATAATAGAGCAGAATATCATAATATCCTACAAGACGTCGGACCAGATAGTGCTAATGACACAAACTATAACTTACTGTATGTAGTATTTATAATAAGTCTAAGCTACTGTATTTATATATAACTATCTGAGTGAACTAACGAAGTGATGTGTTAAGTCTTATATACAATATAATGCATACCAGTATTACTCTCTTGCACATAGTTATCTTTTTCAAACAAAATTCTTTGTTAAGACACTACAAGTAATACAGTGTGAACACTATTCAGTTACCTAGCTATAATATCTCGGGCCGCCTATACTAGACCGGATATATATATATATATATATATATATATATATATATATATATATATATATATATATATATATTCTCTTTTAAACAGACGAGGTTAAAGGCAATAGCAGTTTCAGCATTTAGTATTTTATTGTTACAGCTTTCAATATTTCTAACAATTTTCCTCTGGGGTTCAGAGATGAGGTACAACAGGTTAGCAAAATTCATGGTGGATCCAACGTTTCACAAGTAAACATCTTGCATCTTCAGGGAATGGGCAGGTAATGATTAGAATAAGGACAAAGCAACATATTTATACAAAATTCGAGGATCAAGAATAGGTAGGTGGGCGGAGCTACTGGGTGTGGGGTGGCTGTTCATTGGTGGAAGGCAGTCTATTCGCGAGACGGGCACTAAATCTTATCGGTGGTTGGTTGTTGGCTGTGGGTGGCTGTGATTGGTTGGTGTTGTCAGTAGTGTGCTGATCGCGGAAAGGTACGGGAGGGGGGCACAGGGCGAGAGGAACGAGGGCAGTATGCCTGTAGCGCTTGCCTGAAGGAAGAATTTGAAGGTCTTGTGTTTGGTTGTTGATGCTGGGGTTGAGCGTTTGGATATATAGAGCTTCTAAAATAGCTAGTCTTCTGGGGTCTGATTCTTTGTCGAGTATGGTAGTTTGTTTGTCTAGGTCGGCGCGAGTTAGGGCAAGATGGTGGGGGGCTTGATAGTGATCTTTTATAGCGCCAGATTGAAGGTGGAGGGTTAGTCGACGGGAAAGGCGAGTCTGTGTCATTCCAACATAGGATAGGGGTCCACAGTCCCCAGAGGTGCAAATATGCTGGTATATCACATGATCGTCTTTCGGTTGGTTGGTGGAAATGGGGCGGTTACGGAGGACAAGGTTGGAGGTCTTAGGAGATTTGTAGTAAATAATTAGTTTTATTTTATTGTCAGGGTTGGTGGGGAGGACGTTTTTGTGAATTATTTCTTTCATAATGGAAGAATCAGACCCCAGAAGACTAGCTATTTTAGAAGCTCTATATATCCAAACGCTCAACCCCAGCATCAACAACCAAACACAAGACCTTCAAATTCTTCCTTCAGGCAAGCGCTACAGGCATACTGCCCTCGTTCCTCTCGCCCTGTGCCCCCCTCCCGTACCTTTCCGCGAGCAGCACACTACTGACAACACCAACCAATCACAGCCACCCACAGCCAACAACCAACCACCGATAAGATTTAGTGCCCGTCTCGCGAATAGACTGCCTTCCACCAATGAACAGCCACCCCACACCCAGTAGCTCCGCCCACCTACCTATTCTTGATCCTCGAATTTTGTATAAATATGTTGCTTTGTCCTTATTCTAATAATTACCTGCCCATTCCCTGAAGATGCAAGATGTTTACTTGTGAAACGTTGGATCCACCATGAATTTTGCTAACCTGTTGTACCTCATCTCTGAACCCCAGAGGAAAATTGTTAGAAATATTGAAAGCTGTAACAATAAAATACTAAATGCTGAAACTGCTATTGCCTTTAACCTCGTCTGTTTAAAAGAGAATCTATTACCTGGCTATACTAACATATATATATATATATATATATATAATTAGTCATATTCCGATTACATCTCTGGATTCCATGGCGGTATTTAGTGAACAAGTACAAACAAAATCATACTGGAGACTACGTTCTAAAGGGAGTTTTGCCAAAGCTTGTTTGACAACTCTAGCTTTAAGCAATTTTAATTGGAAATGTGAGAATTAATTTTCCTATAGTACCTCATCCTATGACAACTCTCACAAGCAATGTATGGTTAAAGTAAATTAATAATTAATGATCTGTATTCATACAGAGGTACGAAGCCTCTACATGTTGTAAACAAACGAATGCGATAATGCCGACAAGAGCTATTAACAGCAAAATGTTTATATTTCTTAAACAAACTTCTTCAATCGAACGTTTATCAGTGTTATCGTGGTCGTATAACGATCTACGGTAATCAGAGTACTTCTGCATATTTAATACAGTAAATCCATAATTACCCCAAACATTTGTTTATGAAATACTCTGTATCTAAGAGTTTTCGATCCCGTGAACACATTTTCGGCTCATGTTATATGTACATTCCTAACAAATATATATATATATATATATATATATATATATATTTAATACTTATGTAATTAATTAAATATTTATTAATTTTATAAGTCAGACTAGGTAGTGGAGGAAAGCAATAGGTCAGCATAGCTAATTAGCCTTATTGCAGCAACAAATTAAATAACGAAACAAGAAGAGCAGGCTAATTTCCGAAATGTCAGCAATCATTAACTACAGTATGTTCGCTTAACCCTTTCGCTGCGGGTGACGTTCTGGAATGTTTTGGCAAGTTACAGCAATGTCCAGGCTTTAAAAGCCTGTAAAAAACTTAAAAATCGAGTGTCAGTGGGTGGTAGCGTGAGGGGCCCACCTCCGACCCTCAGAGCAGCTAGAGGCTCACTGAGCTGGGCTGTGTCTCGGGCGAGTCTCTCTCTGTCTCTCTCATCAGTGTAGCCAAGCGAGCGGGTGTTACATAATAGCGGGGTTCCCGCGTTTCACTGGGACCACTGCGAGTGTACCAGACCACATACACGGTCCGTTCTGGTGTCATTTTAAAGCTATTTTCGCCTAGTTTTCGGCAGAATACACTTCATTTAATGCAGATGCTTGATTTATCATTCAGGAGTGCCTAAATATGCCCTAAATAGCCCAAACAAGGTCGCAGCCAAAGGGTTAAAGCTCCACAATACTGTAATAATAGAAAATTCTTGCATTATATTAAGGGAGGCTGAACCTTTTGACTCCAAAATGGTCAAAACTCGGACATTTTCGGCAAAACGGCATTTATCTAAACGTACAGGCATTCCTATGTACTCCTATGTACTCTATTTAGAAGGGGAATGCATTTGAGCAATACATACAAATATAGATGCACTCGTAAGTGCAAAAAAAATGATAGCAAACCACAGAAATTCATAGATTTTCATCAGTCAAAATTATTTTTGGGGCAGATAAAATAGTTAGTCCTCCTTAGCTTCCGTTTTCTACCATAGTGCGCACATAGAAGATCGAGATTAATGACCAACTAAACAAAATTTTCGTCAGGGGTAGGCTTCACTGATTTTATGAGAGAATTTTTTACCAAAATCCATGATATTGGGGCCCCCCCCAAGGGGGCCCTAGGGATGTCATATGGGTGTTTATGCCCTCATATGATAATTTTTATTGCTTACAGCAGCCCTTTAGACTACAGACACAAAAACAAAATTTGGGTGGCTGAAAGAAAAAAAATCGTTTTTCGGGGGTCAAGGTCGAACCACCGGCCCGGGGGGTTATGGATGCGATATGTTTTTTTGTTCCTTCCTATGCTATTTTCTTATGTTGAAAGAAGCATTATAGAACAAGAACACAAAAATAAGAAATTTTTATATCTAGGCTCAGCGGAAGGTTCAACCTCCCCTTAAATTAACCCTTAACTGGCAGCGCCCGGCTAAAGCCGGGCGCCAATTTGCAGCAAGTTAGGAGCATTATTAAGGCTTTTAAAGGGTTAAAATCAAGTGCAAATGGCCGGGAGTGCAGCGGGCCACATGTCCAACTCCCAGGGCCTACCGCCGCCACTGACTCACCCTCCCTGTGTTCTCGAGAGGCCGGCAGTTTAGCCAGTTGTGAGCGTAGCTGGGATAAATATACCGCTATACGCTAAACTCCCATGTTACTGGTACCACTGTATGAGAACCACGAGTCATACGTAGCTCGTTTTGGTCTCATTTTGAAGCTTTTAGCGCCTATTTTTTTGCTGAATACATTTCTTTTCATGCAGATACTTGATTTATCATGCAGGAGGGCCTGAATATGCCCAAATAAGCCCAAAGCCCCCTGCAAGACAAGGGTTAAAGCAGGGGATGGCTATCCACCTTCACACATTATATCGCGATTGAAAACACTGAACGTTTTCCATAATCGTAGTTGAAGAGGGGGCAGGAATGTGAATAAACAAAATAATGTTTTATTTAAAACAAGAAAACTACCGGGTGGATGGGACTCGTTAGCCTTGGTCGGAACCCATCTAGGGGAGACAACCTTATAATAATCCGGTGGATGGGACTCGTCAGCCTTGGTCGACAACCTGTCTAGGGGAGTAAACCTGATACAAATCCGTACTGCTTACCTAAGTGTAAGGCAGGTTAATGGGTGGACTAGCCGAACACCAAAAAAATAGTGCTAACTAGATACATAGAGGGTCTCGGAGTCGGACGGATCCTAAATTGAGTGGTCAATCCTGTAAGTCCTTCAGTAAACTGGCTCGGGTGGTCCCTCTTTCAGGGAATAGGTCCGCTTGGGGGCCTTCTGTGTATGGCCACCCTCATTAAGGGGAGTATGGCGTCCGGCAGTAGATAGATAGATAGAAGAAAAAAGGACTGCGTAAAGTAACGGAAAAAATATCATATCAACATTTTGAAGCGCCGCGCTTTTGGTACAATCTTCGCTGGTAGGTATGTCTAATATCACCTCCCTATGTAACAAACTCGATGAAGTGATAACAACAGTAAACAATTGCCAGTGCTGATGATGTGGCTGTAACAGAAGCATGGCAAATTGTTCCCAAGACATGTTGAATACAAAATACGACCTTCTTCGGAAAGGGAGGAGAGGGGGGGGGGTCTATCGATTTTTACTCGTAAAGAGCTGGCTGCCTCACACATGGACATGCTGGCCCCAGAAGGAATTGAGGCCCTCTGGGTGAGAGCTACCCCACAACCCATCCCATCTTCGCTACTCCGCCTCCATCATCTACTGTGTCGTATATCACCCGCCATGTGCACTCACTGGACCCGATATCATCAACCACATCATTAAATCATCTGATAAATTGAAGCTCCAGTTCCCACCAGCCAAGTTGGTGATATATGGGGACTTTAATGAACCTGGCACCAGTGATATAGAAGAACAACTACACTTATCACAAATTGTCGATTTCCCCACCCACAACAACAACCATGACCTATTTATGAACGAGATGGGTGACCAGTTCCTCCCTCCACACCTCTTACCCCGAATGGGTCATCATTTATCTACGTTATGGTCACCTGCCCCCACCCCCTCCCATCAACAAACTCACATCATCAAGACTAACCACCCCACGCCTGACTCAGCCATGCGATAGTTTGGTCAGTGGATAGTGCATTACACGTGAACGGAATTTATTACTGACGTTGATTTGAATACCAAATTATATAACTTTGTAAGTACTGTGACGGAGTCCTACCAGCATGTCTTCCCCACGAAAAGGACCAAAATGCACTTATCTGACGTACCTTGGACTACCCTATAGATAAAAAAGCATCTGAATAAGCGAAATAAAGCTTTCTTCACACACAAAAGCCGGTACAGAAGACTTCGCAATAAAGTGATAAGAGAAATTTGCAAGACCAAGCAATCGTATTATATTACTATTGCAAGATCAAGACATTGTATTATAACACTTTGTATAATATATATTTATCTAACCTTTGAATAGGACTTGACATTGAAATGGTTAATAATATCTAAATTCAGGAAAACAAAATTATGCCTTATTGCTGAAATATATTATAATGTCTTGATAGTGTAATGCATAAATGCGCGGAATTTCGGTGTGAGTATCCTAGGTTCGATTCTTTGGAGTGCCACATACAGTATACTATATTCGTTGATTTCATTAATTGAGTTTGGAAGTAAAGTTGGTTGGTGAAAAAATATGAATATTGATGGATACAAACACCATCTGAGGAAGAGCATTTTATTGACAACGTTTCGTAGAAAGTTTCATCAGGTCACTAACAAATACTGGTACCTAGGAGGCCTTAAACATTCGTCATGACAGGTGACCTGATGAAGCTATATGCGAAACGTTGTCAATAAAGTGCTCTTCCTCAGATGGTGTTTTTTTATCCATTCTGTCTACTTTTCAAGTACCGCTCAACATGAATATTAATATATTTTAACCAGAATTAAATACATAAGATTAACTTCTAGGAAGATTCAGTTGTTTCACTATATTGTTTCTGTGAGTGTTTTGTTGAACTGAGTGTCTTGAGGTCTGGAGTGTTTCTTTTTTTTTTTTTTTTTAGTTTGATAATTTGTGTTACCTCTGTAAATTCGTAGTTGGCAGCTCATACTTTTGTAGGTATATAAACTAGGAGTTAGCTGTGTACCTCAGCATCACACTTGATATGCATTAGGCGTGGCGTGAGGACGTGTTCTCGGAGATAGTTTATGTTTTTACGATTTTTGTTGGTCTGGGTGACTCCTTTTTTTTTTAAATATATACATTCATGTTCACTTCCTCCTTTCCCATTTTGTGGCAGAATAGGTGTCTCTGCTCTTTTGGTTTGCTATTTCCTTGCCTTCTGACCTCTGGGAGATCCCCCCACTGATCACTCTGGGCCTGAATTGGCAGGGTCGGGCTCCCCGATACGAGGATTGAGAGGGGGAGGGGTTAGCAAACTTTCATTTTTCCTCCCCTGCCTGCTAACATTTTTTTCTGGCGTCCGCGGGGCGTTTCTCACTTCCCCCTTATGGGGAAGTGGGATGGATCCCGATCCTCCCTCTCATCCCACCCTCAGGGGTAGGGATAACCCTCCTGATCCTACCCCTAAACTGTCCGTGATCATCCCCGAGAATGCTTCCTTTGTGACGCTTCATGCTTCTGGTTCAGTGTCCCTTGCTAGCCTCAATCCCTTCTTGATTAAGAAGGTGATTAATGGTTGGGTGGGGCCAGTGGACCAGGTCAAGAAGCTTACTAGTGGTGACCTCCTAGTTAAAACTTGTAATGCCTCTCAGGTTAAGGACTTACTTAAGCTACGAAAATGTCATTGTTATGATGTACTGTATGTGCGCAAATCCGTCTCAATGAATTCCTGCAAGGGGGTGACCTATTGTAGGGGTTTCTTGTCCATGTCTGAGCAGGACATTGTCGATGAAATGGCCGATCAGTTTGTCGTTGGCGCTAGATTTATTAACTGTTTTACAAATGGCAAACATGTTAGACTCCGACAGTTGTATTGACCTTTGGTATGGCCAAACTGCCAGATGCTATGCATGTGGGGTACGAACGTTGCCCTGTAAGAGTTTACATCCCTAACCACTTACATTGCTTTAAATGCCAGCAATTTAGGCACACCAAGGAAGCTTTCCGTTCTCACCAGACTGTTTGTGAACGTTGTGGTGAGTGGCGAGTTATGGCTAAGAGTGTCGAGACTCGTAAGCATCTCTAGTAATACACTGTAAGTTTGAATTAAGCGCCGGCAGTAGCTTAGCATGCATAATATCTTAATAAAAGATATGTACAATTTTGTATTAAGTTGCTATGGGTTTATTATCCCTAGACAAATTGGGTTATTATTATATTTAATCCGGTATATCTTGTAGATAGTTAAATGACGCATTATTTAATAGGATATTCACTGCGCATGTGTTATTTTGGAAACGGTGCAGGTCCCCCGCCGAGAAACCTCAGGTCCGCTCTGACGACCGTCTCATCAACACCTACTTCTAGCCGCTCCTAATACAACCACCTTATTCACGCTAAGTCATCCTAATTCTTAACTCCTAGTGGCCACTATAACTTCTACCTATTCTGAACTCTATCCTTGAGTTATCCATCATTATCAACATTTAAAGTAAGTTAATACTTATAGGTTCTTGGCAATTTAGAGATTTGTTTACTCCCGACTTCTTATAAATTGGTCCTTCGACTTTTCGAACCTCTTGCCATAATTTTGTTAGTTGCTAGAGCTTCGGCTTTGCATTTTCTTGCTATTTCTTTCTCTTTTCCTACTTTTCCCAAGTTTTACCTTACTTCTATTGCATGCTCCCGCTTCCCTGGTACCGTTTTGTGCCTAGTGGCTGGTAATTTAAGTCATGAGATCGTGTTTTCGCCGGTCACTAATTGTTCAACTATGCGGCCTGGGAAAGCCACGTCAGTTACCGGCCTATGAAGCTTTGAAACAGCCAGAGGACAAGGGGAGGGAGGCGACAGGTTTAAATTAGGGTAACCATCAATTTTAGTTCCTAGTTTTCATTAATTTGTTTTCTAGGCTAAATATAATTGGATATTAAATTGGGTTAACCATTAAATTGTGTTCCTAATGTTCTATTGTTTTCCAGGCTATATTAGGTAGATTAGTTATTAAATTCAACACTTAAATCAGTGTAAATTACAATTAAAGGGTGTAACATTATTTTGTACGGTTTTCTCCGCTAAAATTAAAGGGGTAACTGCCACAAACATATCTGGTACCAAGTAGATATTGGGCTAGGCTACTTCGTTTCAATGTTTATAGAATATATTGGCTTGTCTTACAACAAAATTGGCATCCCTTGCTTAGTGTACTTTAACAAAATGTGCCGTGTTTAATGTAGGGTGGGCTGCTTTGGTTTTGTGAGTGGAGATATTATAGGCGTTCGTTGTTGCGCTCTGCATAGTATTTTCCTCATTATTGTATTACCGACGTCAATCGTTCACTAACTATTGCGTTTGGCGTCATGGCTCAATACAATATGCCTATTTTGATGTCATCTAATATTTATTAATGCGCTTAGCGTCCATATAGGTACAATATTGTCTATAACTTTTACATTCTAATTCCTGTGTATTACCATCATGTTGACTTTATCCCAGTAAAAACGACGAAAGGGGGGGTATCAAGCGTGGTTTGACAAAGATCACCAAAGATATAAATACAATTTTAGTTACTGCAAACAATGAAGCGATAGAGGCTAAATTGGCATCTATGTTGAGACAACTCAATGAATTTAACACATGTCACCGTGAAATGGAAACTCTATATGAGGCCGACGAGGATTACTTCGCGGACATAGAGGTTGATATGGAAGTATTTGGAGGGTCTTGATCAGATTATCATCCATCAAAAGGGTAAACTCAAACATAAGGAGCCAAATCGTACTGCAGTTACTAGGAATGCTGATATAAGATTACCGAAAATCACCCTTCATGTATTTGACAGTGATCCCACTCAGTGGATGGGATTTTGGGATATGTTCCACGTGTAGTGTCCACTGCAATGAGGAGCCCAGTGCAATACAAAAGTTCACATACTTAATGAGGTCAACTTAGTGGCGAAGCAAGACAACTAATTGAAGGTTTCGCGAAAGGAGCCAGCTACCAACCAGCTATTGACCTTCTACAGAAAATCTAGGGATACAGGGATAGAATTAAGGCGGCACATATAACCAAACTCACTACTTTGAGTCCTCCCTTTTACAATGTTGAGGAATTAAAGGGACTCTGCTAATTTTGAAAGTACATTAAGGTCCATTGAGACCTTACAAATTACCCTTCATGAAGCTATATATATTATAGTGTGGTGATACTTATAAATAAGTTGCCATCCCCACTAAAGGAAACTTTAAAAAGAACTTTAGGAGAAGACGTTCTGGACCTAGAAAAGTTTGTACAAGCTTACCAAACAGAGGTCTTTAACTTGGAAAGTGTAGCAGAACGGAATATACAACATACATACCAGTAGCTTCAGCATCCTTTGCGGTGCAAGAGGCCTCGGTGTGGAGTAAAAGTTGTAAGTTGTGCGAGGGGGCACATATATGGTTTAAGTGACTAAAATACAAAACCGGTGCTCTAAAAGTAAAACGCCCAAAACAACTCGATCTTTGCACTTAGTGCTTATCCTCAGACCACGGGAGCAATGGCTGTGTCATAACAGACACTACCATATCCTCTGACACTCCAGATCTCAATGGGACGGTGTGAAGAAGAAGCAAAGACCTCAAAGGGTAACAAAGACCAAGACGCAAACTACCACGATGTCTGTGTCTTCAAAGAAGACTAGTATTATCCTCCCAACTGTTATGCTGCCAACAGTAAAGGACCCAAGAGGAACAGTCAAGATTCTTACGCTGCTGGATCAATGCTCACAGGGCACCTACGTCCTAAACTCCGCTCTAGACTCTATCCAATATGAAAAGTTGGGTGTTGATGAGCTAGAGTTGCGAGGGTTTACCCTAGCATGTGAGAGTAAAAATTATCCAGTAGTGTCCTTCAAGTACAAGTTCTGGAGAAGAACCTAATCTCTACAAGCAGTTGAGGTAGAAACTCTCCCGGATCATAAAGGATCAGAATGCCTAGAAGCCGACATGAAGGTGATGCGAAGCAAAGGCTACAAAATAGCTGATCCTCTAATGACACAGACATCTCGACTGGACTTGTTGGTTAGGGCCGATCATTATTATGACTTGGTGCGGCCAGGGTACAAAAAAGAGGGTGACATAATTCTCTTGCCCACTAAATTGGGCTATGCACTAAGTGGCTCCTGCCATAACGACAAGTCTAGTGCCCAAGTAGAAGTAGCAACAACATTGAAAGATGTGGTCACCCCGATGGATCAATACATATCCTTGGGATCATATAATCCATGTCATAATGAATTAAAATGTTTATGGAAACTGGATCACCTAGGAATTTCTCTGAGCGAAGATTCAAAGGAAAACAAGACTGCGTTGGACATCTATAAGGAGACAGTAACGTACTCCGCACAGAATCAGCAGTATGAGGTCAGACTGCTGTGGAATCAACATAAAGAGAAACTGCCTTCTAACTATTGTCTAGCAGCCGGTCGCCAGAGGAGTCTGCAGAATCAATTTCAACAAAATCCTGTATATTGCAGTCACTACGCCAACGTTATCAATGATAAACTTCATCGTGGTTTCATTGTGGAGGTTCCTTTCGGTGTTACTGAAAACTGTCATTACTTGGCACACCACGGGGTCACCAAGAACAGTGTAACGACACCCGTTCGTACTGTGTATGAGTGTTCTGGTAGTATTGGCAAAGGCAGGCCAAGACTTATATGACTGCCTTTACACAGGGCCGTCACTAGTGTCAGATCTAGCTAAAATATTGTTGCAATTCAGAGTACACAAATATGCCTGAATAAGTGACATCGAGATGGCCTTTCTCATGTTGAGACTTCATGAGGAAGATCGTGACTATGCCCGATTTCTTTGGCCAAAGGATCCCTTGGACTTATCTTCACCCTTACTTTGCTACCAATTTAAGGTAGTGTTGTTAGGGGCGACTTGCTCACAGTTTCTTCTTAATGCCACGGTATTGAAACATATTCCCGTTATTGATGAGGATCCCAAAGTTGTGGAGGCTATTAAGGAAGGTTTGAATATTGACAACCTCCAAAGTACAGGCAGTGATGAAGAGACTGTCATTAAGAGTTACTGGGATGCCCAGAGAATTATGTCTCAAACACATTTATATCTCGGAGAGTGGGCTACCAATAGTCCTTAACTGTGTGATCTTCAACAGAAGGATGGTGTTGCTGCCAAAAATCAAGAAAAAGTGAAGACATTAGGACTCTTGTGGTTACCTGACTCTGATCTGTTGACATTCAACGCTAGTCTCCCAGAGACCAGTAAGGCTACAAAGAGAGAGTGCTTAAGAGTGTCAGCACAATTGTTCGATCCACTCGGCGTACTACTGCCTGTAACAATAAGGTCCAGGAGGTGGATTCACTAACTGTCGTACGATCCGAAAACTCCCTTACGACTCAACGCTGGTATTCATGAAGCGTCGTAGCAGCCATCTTTGATCGTAGGAAGCCCCTTTCGCTAAGGGTGGTCCGGACCACCCTTACATGAATTTGACCCGGATATAGGTACACACATATCGATAACACAACCCGCGACCATAACAAATTCGTCTGCAATATAGCTCTTTATGACACACTAAGTCATTTTTGAGGTAATAATAGTGCAATATGATTCTTAACTTGTGTTTACAACACCATTAAGGCATTTAATGCGAAGTATGAATATATTTGTATCCTTAATGTCTTATGACAGGCCGAATTAAGCTATGAATAGCCTACATATGCCAGCCTAGACCTAGTCAAGGTTAATTGATACACAAATTCATGTGCTGCGACAACACGTAGCCTACCATTAGTAGATTTAAACCCTCATTTATTGCGGAAATGTGTTATTCCAACTCCCCACCACCTCTGAGTTAGATTAGGGTAGCCTATTCCTCAACAAATTTGAAAGTATCACTGGAACAAAATTATGAAAATAAATACCCTAGGCCTAGCCAAAAAAAAAAAAAAAATAATAAACGGTGTTGTGAATAATTTTGTTTAGCCTAGCCTAGGCTATAACCTAGGTTTATTTTGAAAAAGTTAGGGCTATTTAGGCTAGAAAAGTTAGGCCTATGTATGGTATTTTGGTTAGGCTAGCAATGCCTAGCTGGGTTAGATTGGGTTAGCCTATTTCCTCAACAAATTTGAAAGTATCACAGGAAAAAAAATATGAAAAGAATTACCCTAGGCCTAGCCTAAAAAACAAAAATAATAGGCTAGCCTATATGGTGTTGTGAATATTTTTGTTTAGCCTAGCCTGGACTATAACCTAGGTTTATTTTGAAAAAGTTAGGGCTATTTAGGCTAGAAAAGTTAGGCCTACATATGATATATTGGTTAGGCTAGCAATGCCTAGCTTGGTGTAGCCTAAGCATGGTAAAGTAGAAGCCTAGCATGTAAAGATGGTGTTTGCAGGCATACCATCCTCATTGTTAACTAGCTGTTAGTAGTCCCATGCTGGTAATATATTTGAAGATGGCAATAATTCATGGGAGGTGAGGGGGACAAAGCCCCCCTCAACCTATAATTATATCCCATGGCCAACTGCTGGGTAATAGGTTGAGGGTGACAAAGCCCCCCTCAACCTATAATTATATCCCATGGCCAACTGTTGGGTAATAGGTTGAGGGGGACAAAGCCCCCCTCAACCTATAATTATATCCCATGGCCAACTGTTGGGTAATAGGTTGAGGGGGACAAAGCCCCCCTCAACCTATAATTATATCCCATGGCCAACTGCTGGGTAATAGGTTGAGGGGGACAAAGCCCCCCTCAACCTATAATTATATCCCATGGCCAAACTGCTGGGTAATAGGTTGAGGAGGCCTATGCTAGGCCTATTTTGAAAAGGTAGATAGGCCTAGAGGTGTTGTGAATACAAAAATATTACCCTAGGCCTATTTTGAAAAATTAGGCCTAGGCTAAGTCTGGCAATTTGGCTTGGCTAGAACTGCCTGTGTAGGCATATACATAGTACAGTCTGGCATTTTGGTTTGGCTCGCCCTGTCAAGGTGTAGACATGGTAAAGTAGAACAATATACTGTGGTTAAGGTATAAATAATACACTTACTAGCCTAACAGATGATTATCAATGATCAATCCGTCGGAAATCCTTTAACTGGGGCCACTAACAGGCTTCCCTGTAGCCTAGCTAAGCTAATTCTTATCATCAATTCACAAGATACTCTATTTTTCTTCCTGCTGGCTGTGGTGGATCGAATTAGCCATGCTAAACAATGAAAAGCTCATAAATTAAATTATATTAGGTTCTTCTTGGCGCTTCGGTCATGTGGGTGACATATTGTTTATTTACAAAGGCAAAGCGCCTGATTGGTCAAGAGAAACCTCGGTGAAAATAACCAAAAGGGAGCAGTAAGGGAGCTCAATGATGCGTTTGTGAATACACCTTCCGCACTCCCTTAGGAACGATCGTAGGTTGCTGTACGACATCGCACGCTACGACCGTTAGTGAATCCGGGTCCAGAATCTTTTTACAACAATTATGGAGACTAAAACTAGATTGGGACGATCCGCTACCTGAAGACTGTGCTACCGAACGGTCTAAAATTTCTAAGGATCTGGGCCTCTCTGTGACTTTACTTATCCTAGGAGGACGGTATTCGCTGATTCGGTGGATCTTCATTTAGTGGTGTGGCTTACGGTACCGCGATATATTTTGTGAGCCCGGAACATAGCAGTTTGGTCATCGCTAAATCTAAGGTTGCTCCCATAAGGTCCATAACTATACCAAGACTAGAGCTAACTGCTGCTTTGCTTGCCGCCAGATGAATCAAATTTGTAGACGAAGTCTATCATAACATTGTAAAAGTCAACAAAATTGTATTATGGTGTGACAGTCAGGTTACACTGCATTGGTTGCACAGTATGAAGAAGCTTCCAGTGTATGTCGCAAACCGAGTTGACGAAATAAAATCCCTTCTTCCGACTGTAGAATTCCGGTACGTGTTCTCTAAAGAAAACCCTAGTGATTTGCTGTCTAGAGGTGTTTCGACAAAACATCTGAAATCTTCTTTTTTGGTGGGAGGTGCCCATGTAGCTCCGCAACAAAGATGAGTGGCCAGAAGATATATTACCAGATGACCCAACGCCACAAGTATCTAGCCAAGTTATTGGGACCAATGATGATCAGGACACATAATTATGGAACTTGGACAAATATGGCAGTTATGATAAATTAATTCGGGTAGTTGCATGGACTACTCGATACAAGAATAAATTGAAGGCAAAAATTAAAGGGACGTCTCCCGCAGACTGTACCCTCCTCAGCATTAAGGAACTAAAAGTAGCAGAAAAGATTGTAGCTCAAAGATGCCAATAGGAATGCTTCCTAGAGGAGTACGAGATCCTGTCAGGTGACAAGGGTACTCGCAATAATTCAATAAACCAAATAGGACTTGTCATGAAAGGAGGTTTAATTGTATGTGAATGTAGATTGAAGTTAGCGGCTCTTCCGGATTCAATGAAATATCCGATACTACTGCCTTTCAAATACCCTTTCACTGTCGAGACTCGTAAGTACCTCGAAAGTTTAGGTTAAGTAAACATACTGGAAGTTCAAATTAGGCGCCAGTATTAGGCTAAGTTGTATATCTTTATAAAAGATATGTACTATTTCGTATTAAGTCTCTTTGGGTTTATTATCCATAATTATATAGGGTTATCTTTATAATTAATCCGGTATATCTTGTAGTTAGTTAAATGACGCATTGGTGGATAAGGTAAACTGCGCATGCATCATTTTCGGGAACCCGAGGGTCCCTTGCACAAGACAAACAGACTCGCTTTAGCTACGATCTCGTGAACACCTCCTTCCAGCTGATCTCAATACAACCACCTGTTTCATGCTAAGTCACTCTAATTCTTATTTCCTAGTGGCCACTATACCTTCTATCTATTCCTAACTCTATCCTTGAGCTATCCATCTCTATCAACAATAAAGTAAGTTAACTCTTATAAGTTTATAGGTTAAATTACACTTTGCTTACTGACGAATTCTTATAAATTGGTCCTTCGAACTTCTGAACTTTGCCTTATGCTAGCTATTAATCTTTGTCTTTTCTTTCTCCTGCTTTCCTTTTGTCTACTATTTCCTAGCTATTCCTTCTTTCTGTTCCCTGTATCCGCTTCCCTGGTGTCTTCTGTAGGCTTGTGGCCTGTTAATTCTTTTCTGAGGCCTAATTTCCGCCGGGTCCCGCTAGTTATATACGACCATATGAGCCGCCGCCGCCATGTATTTCCGACCGGCGCTTTTGGCGGGGAGGTTGGGGAAGAGGATTATAAGCATGTGGTAACATTCTACCCCAAGCCTATTAAGAAAGTGTCCATTTTGGGACATAGTTATGTCAGGGCACTTTATGTGGACAAGCCAGTGTACCACCCATTGTTTCAAGTAAAGACGTTTGCCCAAGGGGTTGCTCGAGTGGACACTATTAGGTCCTCTGCGGCCTGGGAGAGCCATGTCCGTTACCAGCCGGACCTGACATGGTCTTGGGCGGGAATAACGTTCAACCCGAGACAGACATCCACTCTGTCGCAAACACCATCCAGGACCTAGCAAAAGAGATAGAAGATATCTCAGGGGCCTGTATAATCATAGGCCTGGAGGCGAGACCGGCGCCCTGCGGTCTAATGGCAGAGTGGTACAAGAGTATCAGGAACGGGATTAATCGCTGGCTTAAAAAAGTACTGCCATTCACAATGTCCCGCTACCAATCCATGGAGGTGCGGGACGGTGATTACTGTGAAGATGGTGTACAGCTGCCCTATGATGCCAGCGAAAATCTGTTTCAGCTGGTCGTGGCTGCTGCCCAGGAGCACTTCAAGCTCGACAAACAGGCTCTGAGGGAACAGTCAGATGAGGAGTAGGAGGCAGCTAGCTTTTCCAAAGTTGATCTCAGTAATTGTTAGGTGGTAGGCTATAGGTATAAAAATGCAACAAATACATTTATGTAAAGTACAATTATAGGGGTTAAATTTATTTTGTTCGGTCATAACTAAATTTAAAGGGGTATTTACCACAATTTTGTTTGGTACGATTAGATGTTGGGCTAGCCTATAGTTTGATTATGTTTATAAATTAAATTCGCTTGTTATGCAACATTTTGGTATCCCTTCCTTAGTGTACTCTAACAACAATTTGCCTCATTTTTATGTAGGGTTAATAACTTTCATTTTGTGAGTGGAGATAATATAGGCATTCGTTAACTTTAATTATTGCGCTCTGCGTCTTATTTCTCTCATTATTGCCCTACATCAACAAAATTGCCGCATTTAATATAAGGTTAACTATTTAAATTTAAGATATTTAGGCGTTGTTCGTTTACTATCATAATTGCGTTCCGCGTCATATTTATTGCTTATTGCCCTACACCGACATCACATGTTTAATTAATTATTACGTTTAAGTCGGGGTTCCCTATATCTTGCCTTTATTGGCGTCGGCTAACTTTCTGAGTGCGCTTTACGTCCATATAGGTAAGATATATTAATATTCTATTACCTGTGTATTGCCATCATGTCGTTGACACAGTTCCAGTACAAGCGACTCAAGGGGGGTATCAAGAGTGGTTTGACTAGGATCACCAAGATATAGCTACATTTTTAGTTGATGCAGATAATTATGCGATTGAGGCTAAATTGGCTTCGGTATTAAGACAGCTCGAAGATTTGAATTCATGTCGCCGCGAAATGGAAACACTCTATGAAGACGTTACCGAGTATTTCGTGGACATAGAAGTAGACATGGATTATCTAGAGCGTCTTGATCAAGTTATCGTCCTTCTTAAAGGAAAGCTAAAATAAAAGGAGCCAAATCGTGCTGCAGTTAACAGAAATGCCGGTATAAGATTGCCGAAAATCACCCTTCCTGTGTTTGACAGTGATCCCACTCTGTGGTTGGGATTCTGGGATATGTTCCACTGTAGTGTCCACAGCAATGCGGAGCTCAGTGACATCCAAAAATTCACCTACTTAAGAGGTCAACTGAATGGCGAACCAAAACAACTACTTGAAGGTTTCGCAATTGAGGGAGCCAGCTACCAAACAGCGGTTGCCATTCTACAGAAAACCTATGGGCACAGGGATTGAATTAAGGCGGCACATATAACTAACCTTACAACTTTGAATCCTCCCTCTTACAATGTCGAGGAACTAAAAGGATTCAATGCTAGTTTTGAAAGTACTTCAACTTCAAGTAGATCAACTTCATCGTGATTTTATTGAAGAGGTTCCTTTCGGTGTTACTGAAAGCAGTCATTATTTGGCACATCACAGGGTTACCAAGAATAGCATAACGATGCCCGTTCGTGTTATGTATGGCTGTTCCGCTAGTATTGGCAAAAGGCAGGCAGAGTCTTAACCTGTTAAACGCGAAATAGACCTAGGGGCTAGTTATTTGTGCATTTCTTGCCTTGGATTCTGACAGAATTCGTTATATTTACAATATAGAGCATTATTTGTTTTCTGTATGCTTTTATTTTACATATATGATGTATATATGAACCTTCAAGAGTGCTAAAATAAGTTGGAAAACTATTTGGGTGGTGAAAAACGAAGATATTGGTCACCCGGTCATAATCTCAGGCTAGAGAGAGCCACAGGCAACTCTCCCCTCTCCCTGTCTGTGAGTCAACTGAGGCGAGCGGGCGGTGTCTGGGTGTTATATAACGATCTTTTATGCAACCCACTTGTGCTACATTATCGCGGGAGAGAAAAATAACCGATAAATGATGAAAATAAGAGGAAAAATAGGTGATAATTGAGGATGGGGGGAGGGGGGAATAAGGTGGGGAAGGGGGTGGGGGGGGTGAGAAACACATGGATGAGTACTAGAGGGGAACTATAACACCTAGAGACAAATTCCTTTGTTTTGATAGCCCCTGGGATGTTTTGAAAGGCTTTTTTTATGGTCTTGCTTCCTTGAGGCCTATCGCGTTCCCTATGGTAAGCCTTCCGGTAGGCCTATAGCGCTTGCCGGGTTAATGACTGCCTTTACACAGGGCCATCACTAGTGCCAGATCTAGCAAAAATATTCAGGGTACACAAATATGCCTGGATAAGTGACATCGAGAAAGCCTTTCTCATGTTGAGACTTCATGAAGAAGATTGTGACTACACCCGATTTCTGTGGCCAAAGGACCCCTTGGACTTATCTTCACCCTTACTTTGCTACCGATTTAAGGTAGTGTTGTTCGGGGCGACTTGCTCACAGTTTCTTCTTAATGAAACGATCTTGAAGCATCTTTCCATTATCAAAGAGGATTCCGAAGTTGTGGAGGCTATTAAGGAAGGTTTGTACATTGACAACCTCCAGGGTACAGGCAGTGATGAAGAGACTGTCATTAAGCGTTACTGGGATGCCCAAAGAATAATGTTTCAAGCACATTTATATCTTAGAGAGTGGGCTACCAATGGTCCTCAACTACATGACCTCCTGCAATTGGATGGAGTTGCTGCCAAGAATCAAGAGCGAGTAAAGACATTAGGACTCTTATGGTTACCTGACTCTGATCTGTTGACGTTCAACGCTAGTCTCCCAGAGACCAATAAGGCAACAACAAGAGAGTGCTTAAGAGTGACGGCCCAACTGTTCAATCCACTCGGTGTACTACTGCCTGTTACAATAAGGTCCAGAATTTTCTTACAACAATTATGGAGACTGAAACTAGATTGGGACGAACCGCTACCGAATGGTCTACAATTTCCAAGGACCTGAACCTATGCTGTGACTTTACTTATCCTCGGAGGACGGTATATGCTGACTCAGTGGAACTTCATGCGTTTAGCGATGCAAGTGGTGTCGCCTATGGCACTGCAATATATTTTGTGAGCCTGGAATGTAGTAGTCTGGTCATCGCTAAAGCATAAGTCACTCCCATAAGGTCCATAACTATACCAAGACGAGAGCTAACTTCTGCTTTGCTAGCCGCCAGATTAATCAAGTTTGTGGCGGAGGCCTATCATAATATTATAAAAGTCAACATTATTGTTTTATGGTGCGACAGGCAGGTTGCATTGCATTGGTTGCGTAGTATGAAGAAGCTTCCAGTGTATGTCGCAAACCGAGTTGACAAAATAAAATCCCTTCTTCCGACTGTAGACTTCCGGTACGTGTCCTCTAAAGAAAACCCTAGTGACTTACTGTCTAGAGGTCTTTCGGCAAAACATCTGAAATCTGCGTTTTGGTGGGAGGGGCCCATGTGGCTTCGCAACAAAGATGAGTGGCCAGAATATATATTACCAGATGACCCAACGCCACAAGTAACTAGCCAAGTTATTGGGACCAATGATGAACAGGACACACAGTTATGGAACTGGGAAAAATATGGCAGTTATGATAAATTAATTCGGGTAGTTGCATGGACTATTCGATACAAGAATAATTTGAAGGCAAAAATTAAAGGGACGTCTCCCACAAACTGTGCCCTCCTCAGCATTAAGGAAATAAAGGTAGCAGAAAAGATTAATGCTCAAAGATGCCAGCAGGAATGCTTCCCAAAGGAGTACGAGATGCTGTCAAGTGACAAAGGTACTCGCAATAATTTGGTAAACCAATTAGGACTTGTCATGAAAGGAGGTTTAATTGTATGTGAAGGTAGATTGAAGTTAGCGGCTCTTCCGGATTCAAGAAAATATCCGATACTACTGCCTTCCAAACATCCTTTCACTACCACGCTCATCAATATGTGCCATTGTGTCTGTTGGCACTGTGGAGTCAATCACGTGGTCGCATATATACAGCAAAGGTGCTGGATTCCTAAGATAAGACAAGCTGTAAAACAAGTGACCAGTAAGTGTATAACCTGTCGTAAAATACAGGATAATACCTACGCGAAACCTAGAGTACCTCATCTGCCAGACATCAGGATTACTCCTAGAGATCCCTTCGAGGTCACGGGGGTCGATTATACAGGAGCAATTCCTGTCTGGACTCACACAACAACAAGGCTTATATGCTATTATTTACGTGCGCTACTACAAGAGCTATTCACATTGAAGTAGTTAGCAATATGACCTGTGACAGCTTTATCCATGCATTCCGGAGATTTTGTAGTAGGCAGGGATTTCCACAGATAATGTTAAGCGACAATGCTGCTACATTTGTGGGAGCTTCCAGACACTTTGAAGACATCCAAAGCGTTCCCAGTCTTCAGGCTCATCTTACCGAAATCCGATGTAAATGGCAGTTTATACCAGCACGTGCGCCTTGGTTTGGAGCTATTTGGGAGAGAGCCATAGGTATTGTGAAGGCTGGGCTTAAAAAGGTACTAGGTCGTGCTCTAGTCTCCTTGGAGGAACTAATACTGTCCTACTGGAGCTGGAGGCTACCGTGAATGATCGCCCTTTAACATATGTCTCGGGTGATCTGGAGGACCCTTGTCCTATTACTCTATCCATGCTGGTTAAAGGTCATAGACTTCGTGACTTCCCAAAGGACCTAATTCAGCTAGATGAGCTGCAGGACCCTAGTTACGATAGTAAAGTTACGATACACTGCGGGTACAAATACATCAATAAATTGATCCAGCACCTATGGAGGCATTGGTCTAGTGAATACTTGGCATCACTACGAGAAGCCTATAAGAATAAAAGATGCTCATCAAGTATTGTATGGCCAAAGGTAAATGACATCTTTCTTATACATGACGAGGGACCTCGTGTCCTTTGGAAACTTGGTAGGGTAGTTTAACTTTATCCAGTACAAGATGATCTGGTTAGAGTGGTCCAGATTAGGACAAAAACTGGCCTAACCACTCGACCCATCGTCAAGTTGTATCTATTGGAACAGGAAATCGAAAGGTTTTCGATTTCTCAACCCGCGGACACTGGTGATGGTGTTAGCTCTCACGACTCCACCCCTATATCACCAGCGGTCGCTGGACCATCTGCTAGTAACAATCCTGTTGGAAGACCACCTCTTCGCCGAGCCACTGTTAGTTCTTCACAGCTTTGGAGATCTAACATCGCTGCGGGATTACTGTAGAAAATGTATATATTGGTGGTGGGAATGTGTCGAGACTCGTAAGTAACTCGAAAGTTTAGGTTAAGTAAACATACTGGAAGTTCAAAGTAGGCACCAGTATTAGGCAAAGTTAAATATCTTTATAAAAGATTTGTACTATTTCGTATTAAGTCTCTATGGATTTATTATCCATAATTATATCGAGTTATCATTATAATTAATCCGGTATATCTTGTAGTTAGTTAAATGACGCATTGGTGGATAAGATAAACTGCGCATGCGTCATTTTCGGAAACCCGAGGGTCCCTTGCACAAGACAAACAGACTCGCTTTAGCTACGACCTCGTGAACACCTCCTTCCAGCTGATCTCAATACACCACCTGTTTCATGCTAAGTCACTCTAATTCTTATTTCCTAGTGGCCACTATACCTTCTATCTATTCCTAACTCTATCCTTGAGCTATCCATCACTATCAGCAATAAAGTAAGTTAACTCTTATAAGTTTATAGGTAAAATTACACTTTGTTTACTCACGAATTCTTATATCACTACCATGCTCATCAATATGTGCCATCGTGTCTTTTGTCACTATGGAGTCAATCACGTGGTCGCATATATACGGCAAAGGTGGTGGATTCCTAAGATAAGACAAGCTGTAAAACAAGTGACCAGTAAGTGTATAACCTGTCGTAAAATACAGGGTAATACCTACGCGACAGCTAGAGTGCCTCCCCTGCCAGGCATCAGGACTACTCCTAGAGATCCCTTCGATGTCATGGGGGTAGATTATACAGGAGCAATTCCTATCCGGGACTCACACAACAAGGCTTAATTGCTATTATTTACGTGTGCTACTACCATAGCTGTTCACATTGAAGTAGTTAGCAATATGACCTGTGACAGTTTTATCCATGTGTTCCAGAGATTTTGTAGTAGGCAGGGATTTCCACAGATAATGTTAAGCGACAATGCTACTACATTTGTAGGAGCTTCCAGACACTTGGTAGGCATTCAAAGCGACCCTAGTCTTCAGGCTCATCTTACCGAAATCTGTTGTGAATGGCATTTTATACCAGTGTGTGCACCTTGGTTTGGAGCTATTTGGGAAAGAGTCATAGGTATTGTGAAGGCTGGGCTTAAAAAGGTACTAGGTCGTGCTCTAGTCTCCTTTGAAGAACTAACAACTGTCTTATTGGAGCTGGAGGCTACCGTGAATGATCGCCCTTTAACATATGTCTCGCGTGATCTGGAGGACCCCAGTTCTATTATTCCATTCATGCTGGTAAAGGGTCGTAGACTTTGTGACTTCCCAAAGGATGTGATTCAGCTAGATGAGCTGCAGGATCCTAGCTATGATAGTAAACCCACAATACACAGCAGGTACAATTGCATCAATAAATTATTCCGGGAACTATGGAAGTGTTGGTCTAGTGAATATTTGACATCACTATGAGAAGCCTATAAAACAAAAGGAGGCTCATCAAGCAGTGTATGGCCAAAAGTAAATGACATATAGTTCTTTTACATGATGAGGGACATCGTGTCCTTTGGAAACTTTGTAGAGTAGTCAAACTCTATCCGAGACGAGATAAATTAGTTAGAGTGGTCCAGATTAGGAAAAAAATCGGCCTGACCACTCGACCCATCGTCAAATTGTATCCACTGGAACAGAATGTCGAAATGTATTCGATCCCTCGGCCGGCGGTCGCTGATGATAGTGTTAGCTCTCACGACTACACCCCTGCATCAACAATGGTCGCTGGACCATCAGCCAGTAACGATCCTGATAGAAGACTACTTCTTCACCGAGCCGCTGTTGGTTCTTCACAGTTTTTGAGACCTAACATCGCTAGGGGACTATTGTAGATATGTATATATTGGTGGTGGGAATGTGTCGAGACTCGTAAGTATCTCGATAATTTAGGATAAGTAATATACTGTAAGTTTGAATTAGGCGCCAGCAGTAGCCTAGCATGCATATCTTAATAACAGATATGTACAATTTTGTATTAAGTTTCTATGGGTTTATTATCCCTAGACAAATCGCGTTATTATTATATGTAATCCGGTATATCTTGTAGTTAGGTAAATGATGCATTAATGAATAGGATATTCACTGCGTATGCATAATTTTGGAAACAGTGCGGATCCCTCGGTGAGAAACCTCAGATCCGCTCTAACGACCGTCTCATCAACACCTCCTTCTAGCTGCTCCTAATACAACCACCTTATTCACGCTAAGTCATCCTAATTCTTAACTCCTATTGGTCAATATAAGGGGTTGTGGGCATTGGTACATGTCACACATGTCAGATAAGATTATGGCCAGAGTATGGCCAGAGTATGCGTAGGGATGTGGCGACCCCACCGCCCATCACTTTATGGCGTAGATAGTCCCTGGAGGTTGGGACTGGGAACCCCACCTCCAGAATTGCTAGGAGGAGGCTGTAGGCATCAGCCGAACAGGGTGGTACACCCAGGGAGTGCTAGGTGGTTGATAAGGACAGCTGGAACTCCTGTTTCACCATCTGGCCTTCCTAGCTGCTCCTTTCTGTGAAATGCCCCCATATGTCTGACCTATGGCAGCGACTTGCCAAAGTGTTCTGGACCACTACCTTCTACTCTCACTATGAATTTCGCCAACATTCGTGGCCTTTCCTCTAACTTCCACTCTGTGGAACACTACCGCTCCTCTGCCAACCCTGATCTTCTCTTTCTCACCGAAATGCAGTTGTCTGGGACTACTAACAGCAAACCCTTTTCTGTATCCTCCTACTATCTATTTCCTCAATTTCAAGCTAAAGTTGGATGTTGCGTCTATGTACGCAACAATCTTGCTTTCTCTCTTGTTCCCAACTTTGATACATCTGAATTCTCAATGCTCTGGTTAAAGCTTTCTTGTCGCTCACAAACTAAATATTTCTGCGCTGTATGTAGCTTATCTCCCCTAATTCTACCAACTATCCAAACAAAATTGACTATCTAACTTCTAAAGTGGAACACATTCTATCTATCTTTCATTTTGCAGAAATCTCCATCTTAGGATATTTCAACGTTCACCACCGCCAATGGCTCTCCTCTGATTCCACTGACCAACGTAGTGAACAAGCCTACAGTTTTTCTATCCTAAATGACCTAGAGCAGTTAGTCCAGCAACCCACCCATATCCCGGATCGCTTCAGAGATCGGACCAATAATTTTGACTTATTTCTAATCTCTAACCCTTCTGGTTATACTGAAAATCTGTTCTCTCCGTTGGGCTACTCCGACCAGAAATTATCTTTATCACCTGTCCTATCTCTCCAGTACGGCCACCCGATCCTCCCAGCCGGCGGAACTTGTGGCACTTTGGCGCTGCCGACTGGAAAGGCTCTTCGGCAGTACTTTTTTTATTTCGTGGATAGGTACACTCGGAGGGTGCTGAACGCATTACCGATGTAATCCTCTGAGGCATGGAAGCATTAATTCCATTTTCTTTCTCACAGTCTAATGCAAAATAAATCTTGGTTTACTCACGCTTACTCTACTGCTGTCCACAATAAGGAGGAAGCATTCAAACGGTACTGTTGCCTTGAAATTCAAGAATCTTCCTGTTTCTGCCCGGAATGAAGACAAAATCTGTTCTTCGCCTTGCCAAACATTCTTTCATCAAAAATAAATACACTGAACTATCCAACTCTAGCTCTTCCCAAGCCTTCTGGCATCTAGCCAAAAACCTCTCCAACAATTTGTCTTCTTCGTGACAAGAAAGCTTTAGCCAGAGAGTTGAGAATTCAGAAGAATCTAAGTTGGGAACACGAGAGAATGCAAGATTGTTGCATACATAGACACAACATCCACATTTGGCTCGAAACTGAGGATAGATATAGTAGGAGGATACAGAGAAGGGTTTGCTGTCAGTAGTCCCAGACAACTGTGTCTCGGTGAGAAAGAGAAGATCAGGGTTGGCAGAGGAGAGGTGGTGTTCCACAGAGTGGAAGTTAGAGGAAAGGCCACGAATGTTACACAAATTAAAAGTAAGAGTAGAAGGTGGTGGTCCAGAGCATTTTGGCAAGTCTTTAACAGGGGACAGACTGATGGGGGCATTTCTGGTCCCCCCCCCCCCAACCCATAGGGACTCTTAAGCGGGTCGAGGTTTCGTCATTTATGTTTTACTTTGGAAAAGTTAGTGTAGTATGTAAGGTGTTTGTAGTATAATGTATTGATAGGAGGAGAAGGTGTTTTGGAGGGCAGACTGGGGTTGCCCTCAATATTGATGAGACACTGAAAGGATCAGCTAGGGAGGCCAGGTGGTGAAACAGTAGTTCCAGCAGTCCTAATCAGTCACCTAACACTCAGCGGGATTACCGCCCTGTTCGGCTGGTGTCTACAGCCTCCTCCTAACAATTCTGGAGGTGGAATTCCCAGTCCCATCTTCCAGGGGCTATCTGCGCCACAAAGTAACAGGCGGTGGGATCGCCACATCGCTGCGCCTATTTTGCTTTTAATATGACCATATGAGCATTTAAGAACAATAACAAAAGTGTGAATAGCATTTGGGGGTGAAAAAGACGTATTATTGCCGCCCGGTCGTATCATGAGGCGAGACCCCGGGCGGTGAATAGCCTTTCTCTCAGAGCTTTAGTGCGTCACTGAGGTCTTGCAAAAGAAGTCTCTCTGTTGCAAGGATCTCTAGCTGCCTCGCTCGTGTTAAAGAGACTGCATGAGGGAAATTAGCGAGGAAAATTACACGATAAAAGAGGTAATAAGAGGAAAAATAGCTGATAATTTAGGAGAGGGAAAAAGAAGGGGAAAGAGGGGAAGTGGGGGGACACATATGGAGGAGTGATAACAAGTAATGGAAGTGAATCATCTCACTGAATCACAAATTGCTTTGTTTTGAGTGCTTTTGGGGTGTTTTAACCCAATGCATGCGGGAGACGTTCCCGAACGGCATGACAATTTACAGCAAATTACTGGCTTTTAAAGCCTCCTAAAGCCTGTAGAATCGAGTGCGAGGGAAAGAGAGCGCGACAGGCCACACACTCTTCCCCCTGCCAGCCGGCCGCAGCACTAAGGGTGCTGCAGGTGAAGCCTGCGAGCTACGAAGCTCATTTTGATGTCATTTTGAAGCTATTTTCTTCTAGGTTTTGGCTGAATACATTTTATTTCATTCAGACACTTACCTAATCAATCATTACTGCCTGAATAAGCCCTAATATGGCGGAAATAGGCAGTTATTTGCCCGCAGCCAAAGTTTTAAAGGGGTTATATATGCTCTGGCTCTTTTGAGGACGGTCGCATTGCACCATAAAAACCTCTATAGAGGACGGTAGTTGTTTATGGGTTAACCGCCTCCAACAGTTCTTTACACCTGCGTCCCTCTTTCTATGTTTTACATATCTTCAAACTCTGTGTGCCAGGCATTTTGGCTCGAACGTCCCTTGATTTTGGCCCTGCCACTCGTTCAACTCTGGGGGAGGCACTCGCCACCGGCTGTTCTGTATTTTGTCTCCTTCACTCACATAGAAAAAAAACTTAAAAAAAACTGTGGGTTTGATAATTGACGACTTGGTTTAGACAAAGTTGGTCTTGAAGGGAAGTGCAATCAATGTCATTGAAATCTCTACAGATCATGAGTTTCGTGCATGGTTAAGTTGTCCTTAGGCTGTCGGCTGTGTCAGTGAGATATTGTAATAATATACCTTTGGTGGGTGAGTGGGGTGGGTACACCACATAATATATTATAGAAACAGCCTCTTTGGGACTGTGTCTTGGTGTAACTCAACCCCATAGTGCCTCTACATGTACTGGTACTTGGACTGTCAGCTGGGCAGATCTTGATGACAGAAGAGGGCTACCGCTGCATCGTTTTGTTTTTGTTTTTTGATAGGTGAGAACAGAGATGGTAGTTATCTATAGAACATATCTCGGGAGTAATTTGCCAGGCTTTTGTTATGGCTACAGCATCACTGTTTACTGACCGTGTAGTGATGATGAGCTCTTCTAGTTTATTGGTTAGCGATGTAACGTTGGAGAGTAGTAGAGTAGGCATGGTCTATCACTGTCTAGGGACTTCTGTGTGACTATAAGGTTAATTTTATGGTATTGGTCTTCTTATAGTCACTAACTGCTCGATGTTCCTTTCTCTTTGTGATTTTTTCACTGAACCCCTGGTGTGAAAGATATTTAACTCTTTTAGTTTCTCAATAACACTGCTTGCAGGGTAACCATTTCCCCTTTTGAGGCGAAATAGTGCGGAACAGGAATATGTAACTGCTATTTAGTTTACACAGTGAAAAACCACAAACCTCTCTTTATCTCCACACTACACTTCGTTCGCCACTGCTCACCGACTGTAGTTCACTGGATACACTTGTGCTTCATATTAAAACTGTTTATGGTGATTTGATGGTTTTGCTTCAGGATTATAATATTTTCCTGAGTTGCATAATAGGTACTTAGATGGAGCTTATATTAAATAAGTTAAAAGTATAAGGTTGACTGCTGACCTAGGCGTCCTGGTAGAGCCAAAAGTACGTCTGACCCTGACTGGGTAAAAAAACAAGTATCCTTCTCTAGTAGTTATATGCTAGTGTTTGTGTGTGAGGTGTATGTGTGTATGGCATCAAGCTATGTGACCACGAGTCGGAGCGGGTGGTGGTGGATAGGATCTGATTTCAAATAAAGCCACTACTTTTAAGCTCCTCGCTGGCTTGTACAGTTCCCAAATTTACAGGTGTACCTATAGATGATATGAGATTTTGAAGATCATTGTCGGTCTGCCTGGTGTTATTCTTCAGTAGGAGATTGGAGGTCTTCTTGTTCTGATAGTAAATTGTTAGGCTGATTTGTGATTTTGACATTGGCTTCAGTAGGTTGGATGTAAGAAGATGAAAGGATTATGAAACAGATCATCAAAAGGAACATCAATCAACCTACTGAAGCCAACGCCAAAATTACCTGTAAATTTGTGAACTGTGCAACCCAATACTGTTATACTTTAAACTGGGCAGGAGTAAGAACTCCTCCTTTTTCATAGGATTGTCAACCAGCTACGAGGGAGATAGAGAGAGAGATAAGGTACTGAGTTACTGTTCTCGTTATCGTCATTGTCGTTCACGTTAGTTTAGTTTAACTTCCTAGGCTAAAATATAAACGTCCCCGAGAACCCTTCACAAGATATACTGCATATATACTGTATATATATATATATATATATATATATATTTCTAATCTCTCAGTGGGGTTCGAACCGCCGACCGTCAGGACGATAGCCGACGCTTTAATCAACTACACCATGGCAGTCTAAAAGACACTCAATCTTCTATCCTATATATATGTTAGGGAGAAGGAAAACTCACTAGGCGAATATATTTCAATTCATACCTAGTTGTAGGAATCCTTGTATGGTATTCTGGAATATGGATCCTACAACTAGGTATGAATTGAAATATATTCGCCTAGTGAGTTTCCCTTCTCCCTAACATAAATAGGATAGAAGGTTGAGTATCTTTTAGACTGCCATGGTGTAGTTGATTAAAGCGTCGGCTGTCGTCCTGACGATCGGCGGTTCAGACCCCACTGAGAGATTAGAAACATTTAGTGGCTCACGTGTATTTGTGATATATACTCAATATTTGTAACTCTCATGCTTTGTGGGTTAGAATTAAATTAAATCAATTTCGGCCCGAGTTGCGTCGGGACACCCAGATATCCTTTTATGGTATTCTGGAATATGGATCCTACAACTATAGGTATGAATTGAAATATTATGTTTTATCCAACAACCAACTCTACTCCTAAAATTGATTAATGAAATATTACAAACACATGTGGCAGTCCGTGGATTCAAACCCAGGACGCTCAAACCGAATATCAACACCTTATGCATTACACCACGAAATATTCACCTAGTGGTTTTCCCTTCTCCCTAACATAAATAGTGAGATGACGGGGCCCCAACCAACGATACACCGAGTGGCCAGCATAACCACTCAGGCAACCTCCAAACCCCAGGACAGACGACGAGGACGTTTACCTGAGTCCCCCCTACGAGACTGCCGGAATCTACCTGAGTTGACCATCCCCAGCCGCCCATTCCACAGTTCTCTTTCACACCCACAGCCATCTAAGAAAATGGAGGACTCTCTCAGCCAGTCACAAGCCACCATCCTCAGCCAACCACAACCGCCCTGGAACCACCAATTAGAACCCTCATTTTACATAGCCTCCACCAGAAGTGACGCTCCCTGTATTGTTCCGCCAGATTTGGAATATGATGAGCACTCCCTTATGCAATCTACTCACCAGCACCCCGGATATTGCAGGAACAAATGGACCTGATGACGCCTGACTACTCCAGGCCCCCGAGGATACAACTACAATCCCCTATGTGTATGTCTGAGTATAATTAGAAGACCTGCAAGACAGCTGCTCCAATTTTAGCTTTAAGTGTTTCCTATTTTTCATAGCAGCCCTGGACCTTCCAGCTGCCCCATTAAATATTGTAATATTACCTTGGAACCAGGCCCATATGATTATACCTGAGTTTCAAGGCTAGAATGTATATGTACCTCACAACAACCATTTGTCCTCTTTCCTCAATACCCCTTTTACCCCCCGAGTTCATTGACACCTGAAGCAAGAAAATATTTGCATAGGACCTCAGAAAAACCTGAGGAAAGTACACACCACCTCACTTACTGACTAGGCATTACCTTTCTGGGACGGGCTAGTTAAGGTCAGTTTTGCTACGGTGGCCCCCCCCCCCCTCACCACCTCACTTACTGACTAGGCATTACCTCTCTGGGACGGCCTAGTTAAGGACAGTGTTGCTACGGTGCCTCCACCTCGCCCCCCTGGCCCTCGAGAGTGCCCCCTGGACGTTGGCCCCCTTCCGGATTGCTGAAGGGCCACCTGTCTATTGCCTGGCGCCCTGAACCGAGGACCCCTACTCGAGCTATGGACGTAGGCCTGGACCTAGGACCCCTGTTCAAATTACGTAACCAGGCCTAGATAGAGGACACGGGCTCGAGGAGGTAACCAGCTGTGCAAGATTGGCTACTACCCTCTACGCCGGCCAGACCAGCACTCTCGCCCCCCTGCCCTCCCAAATACTTAAGTGTTTCTATGTCTATCTCTGTTGGTTATTGTTGTGAGGTATTGATTATGTAAATATGTGAACCGTGTTGTGCCCTGATTTACTTGTGATCTGTGCCCAAGATCCCGTACTTGCGTAATAAGTTTCATCCTTCTGAACCTGTGTTATTCATTTTTAATCTTGCCTTAATTCCTTGACCCTTGTTCAAGACTTTATATAATTCATAACTTATGCATACATTACATTTCAGTGTCAATAACATATATTCAGGCCCCCCCACGCTCGCAGATTTATATAATTCATAACTTATGCATACATTACATATCAGTGTCAATAACATATATTCAGGGCCCCCCCACGCTCGCAGATTTACTGACTACGTGTATGTTGATTTATTACTTGTGAGTTGAAGTCCCAATATATTCTGTGATCAATCCATTTATATAATCGCTATTTACCTAGAACCTACGCCCAATTTTCCAACGTTTGCTCAGTGTAATTCCTAAAATCTATTCAGTGATCGCATATGAAATATATCTTATAGACGTGCTTTTATGTTCTTGTAAATCTTCATGTTGTGATATTTCGAATACCATGTTTAGGAATTCTTTCCTCCGTGCTTCGTGTCACTTTCATCCACCATACACAAATTGTATCTGTGTATTTTATTCACCTCGCCCCTGTTAACCCGTTCAGGTCCGAGCCTGGTACTGTCTGTTTTTAGTATCAATGAGTAGGACTTCGTCGCCTACGCCCATGTACTAATTGTGCCTGTACATTTTATTTCCCTTGCCCTGTTAACTCATTCAGAAGCGAATCTGATATTGCGTTAAATATCAATGAGCTAAACTTCGTCATTAGCGCCAATCTATTTATTAAGTACGATCTACCGATCGATATCTATTAATCAGTCAGTTCTCACTCTGTGAGATTAAACTATAGTATTCATTCAAGTCTGAGTCTATTGGAACTCAGTTATTTATTTTGTTGATCTTCGTCTGTTGTCTTAATAATCGCGAATATTGAAGGTTACATCTTGACCTAATTAATACCAACCAGTAGACCTATTAAACTACCTTTTCTCTCTTGTTTAATTCACGTTATTACTTTGCTTTACCTAAGAAAAATATAGAAACACGAATTCCTAAGTTCGGTTCATTATCGTAGCATATGTTCAAGTAATATAATTCTGTCATAAGATATAACTTCCTTGAGGGCGATTTTGATACTTCTCAATTACTATAAATAATAATCTCAGCCTTTTCCTGTAAAGTAAATTTACATCGCACTGCAGCTAAGTTCATAGTTGCATTAACTAGAAAAAGTATTATTTACCATCTCAGGTCACCTGGTGAACTTCCCAGTGACCTGACCAGAGGGCAAGCTCACACGGTCAGTTTTAAAAGGGTCAGCTGAGCCCCACGCGTGACTCACCTTGCCTCCTGTGACAATATCTTTATAACCTCTACTCTTCTCATAGTCACCTTAGGATCATTATCTAGGGCATTGAAGTCTCTTTGAAAGCGGAAGATATTTGACTCTCATTTATTATTGCATTGAAGGTTAACCCTTAACTGGCGGGGCCCACCTTAAGTCGGGCTCCAATTTGCAGCAAGTTAGGAGCATTATTAAGGCTTTTAAAGGGTTAAAATTTAGTGCAAATGGCCGGGAGCGCAGCAGACCACACGTCCGACACCCAGGGCTTACCGCCGCCCACTGACTCACGCTCCCTCTGTTCTCGAGAGGCTGGCAGTGTTGCCAGTAGTGAGAGTAGAGGGAAAAAATATGCCACTATACGCTAAACTCCCATGTTAGTGGTACCACTGCGTGAGAACGACGAGTGCTACGTAGCTCATTCTGGTCTCATTCTGAAACTTTTAGCGACTAGTTTTTTGCTGAATACATTTATTTTCATGCAGATACTTGATTGATCATTCAGAAGGGCCTGAATTTGCCCAAAATAGCCCAAAACCCCCCACTAGACAAGGTTAAACTTGATTCTTGTACATTATGCCTCTATGTATGTTTTTCCACATGATCTGATTTAATACTAGACTCTCACGATTGAGTTTTTCTGGTATCAGTAACATTGTTCTGAAATAAGGACAATATATATTTGCTATTATTGTGGGATTTTCCTTTATGATTATTATTCACAACCAAATCTCATGTTTATTCAATAAAATATGTATAATATTATGTGTTCTTCCTTGTGTTGTTATTGAGTATTATATTGAACCTTTGAATACCATTTTTACTGCTTATAGAACCCACCCGGGACGTTCCTGTCAAGTATATTTAAGTCCATCAAACCAGAATTGGATTGTTTTACGGACTGTATCAAGGGAACTAAACGATCAGAACCCGGCACAACAAATAGGATAGAAGGTTGAGTGTCTTTTAGACTGCCGTGGTGTAGTTGATTAAAGCGTCGGCTATCGTCCTGACGGTCGGCGGTTCGAACCCCACTGAGAGATTAGAAACATTTAGTGACTCAAGTGTATATGTGATATATACTCAATATATATATATATATATACGGTATATATATATATATATATATATATAATATATATATATATATATATATACTGTATATATTATTATGTAATGTAATTATTATGTAATGCTAATTGTAAACCTGATCCTTTTGGGTCAACCTTGTCCTGCCCCATTAGCTTAGCGATTGTAAGACGTTTCACCAATTAGTTTTGATATCATCACACAGGTCACTTTATGCAGGTGCCGCTATATCTGGGTAACCGATAGTGAGCCTGTAACTTAGAGACATTCGGGGTCGGTCTGGACTCTTTTATTGTATATATATATATATATATATATATATATATATATATATATATATATATATATATATATATCAAATGACTGTACCCATTCTTGGGTATCTGTCAGCTTAAGTCAGGAAGATACGTCAAACTTGGTAGATAAATATGATAATTTTATAAATTCAGTATTCAATGCTCAAAATCAATATATCCCCAAAAGAAAATTTAGATCACTACAGAACCAACCAAAATGGATGAATAATACATTAATATATCTTCTAGGAAAAAAAAAGGAATATCCTGTATAGACAAATTAAGAAAGGCAAAAACCACCTACTTATTTACAATCAGACTCTATCAAGACAGGTCAAAAAGGAAATTATGAAAGCACAAAGAAATTATGAAATCTGGATAGCAAATGACTCAAAAAATAACCCTAAAGCTTTTTACCAACTATATAAATCAAAAGTTAGAGATGTAATAGGCCCCCTTAAAACTTCGATAGGAGAAATGACAGAACATTATTTATAAATGTGCAGTACAGTAAATTGTCAATTTCTTTCCGTTTTCACTAATGAAAAGTTGGTACAGATTCCTGAAGTCCGTTAGGTATATAGCTATAGTATAGAAAATAGTATAGAAATAAGCACATAAGTAGAAATTATGTGCTTAAGGAAATTGACAGACTGAAACCTCATAAATCGCCTAGTCCTGATGAGGTATATGCTAGAGTATTAAAAGAATGCAGAGATGAGTTAAGTTACCCATTAACATTTATATTTAACAAGTCATTAGAAACAGGCTTAGTTCCAGAAGCTTGGAAGCTTGCAAATGTAGTTCCGATCTTCAAAAAGGGTGATAAATCAATAACATCCAATTACCGTCCCATTAGTCTCACATCAATCATAGGAAAACTACTAGAGTCAATTGCTATGACAATTAGAAACCACTTATAAACATTTAACTTAATCAATTCTTCTCAGCATGGATTCACTCAGGGACGTTCTTACCTTACTAATTTGCTTAACCTTTTCTCAGAGGTATATGAAGCAGTAGATAATGACAAGTCATATGATATTATATATCTAGATTTCAGTAAAGCTTTCGACAGAGTCCCTCATGAGAGATTGATGAGAAAGGTTGAGGCGCATGGAATAGGTGGGTCGTTGTTGGGATGGATTAGGTCATGGCTAATTGGTAGGAAGCAGAGAGTCAGCATAAATGGTACCAAGTCAGAGTAGGGAACAGTCAAAAGTGGTGTCCCCCAGGGATCTGTATTAGGTCCTTTGTTGTTTGTTATATACATAAATTACCTTGATTTAGGTATAACTAGTAGGATAAGTAAATTTGCAGACAATACCAAAATGGGGAGAAAAATTGATTCAGATAGAGCTATAGAGTGCCTCCAAAGGGATCTAGATACCTTACACGAATGGTCAGTAAAATGGCAGATGAAGTTTAACATTGACAAATGCAAGGTATTAAAGATAGGGAAGATGCATACAAATGTTACATTATAAACTAGCCAATATGGAATTAGAAAACTCAGACTGTGAGAAAGATCTAGGTGTGTTTGTTAGCAATGATTTGAAACCTAGAAAACAGTGTATAAGCGTTCGTAACAAGGCAAACAAGATTCTTGAATTGATTCTTGATTCTTGAACAAGATACAGAATGGACATAGATTCATTGGAGAGAGTACAACGTAGAATGACAAAAATTATCCATAATATTATAAATCTTCCATATGAAGAAAGGTTGAAGAAATTAGGCTTACATTCGTTAGAGAGACGCAGAGTTAGAGGGGATATGATAGAGGTGTTCAAGTGGGTTAGTGGGATTAATAAAGGAGACATGAAAAATGTACTAAAGCTCAGTGATAGCGAAAGAACTCGAACTGATGGTTTCACATTAGATATATTTAGTTTCAGAAAAGATATAGGCAAATACTGGTTTGGTAACAGAGTTGTAGATAGGTGCAATAGGCTACCGAGTGACATGGCAGGATCGAGAGCGATAGGGAGCTTTAAGATAAAATTAGATAGGCATATGGACGAGATGTGTTGGGTATGAGGGGGGAACTGCCGGTTATGGGCCAATCGGCGCTCCGTAGATCCCCGTAACCTTGTTACATTTTTGTGGGATCGGTCCCCAGGATATTGGTGAGTTTGGCATATAATTAGGCCTTGTAATTGGGGTTGTGTGTGATAGGGATATGCCTTGTTTGGGCCGATCGGTTTTCTGCAGACTCCCATTTTCTTATGTTCTTATGTTCTTATATATTTATATATATATATATATATATATATATATATATATATATATATATATATATATATATATATATACAATAACAGTGTCCTGACCGACCCCGAATGTCTCTAAGTTACAGGCTCACTATCGGTTACCCAGATATAGCTGCACCTGCATGAAGTGAACTGTGTGATGATATCAAAAGTAATTGGTCAAACGTCTTAAAATCGCTAAGCTAACGGGGCAGAACAAGGGCATTCCAAAAGGATCAGGTTTATAATTAGCATTACATAATAATTGAAATATATTGGAAAATATACTCCTTCAGAGTTCAAACACCGTAATCTGGCTAACATTAGTTGATGTTATGCAGTTTGGGGAGGACTTATATGAGTGTATAATTACAATGGTGTGATCACCTGTAATATATACATATATACAATTATAAAAACCGTTTCGTCCACAGAGAGAGTGGTTACAGTCTCACATCCTAAATGGCGGCATTCCAGGCCACCTTGTCAAGGGCTGCCCTTGTTGTCAAGTTCTTTAGTTTGAGATCAGACTGGAGTACTTGATCCCACGTCTGTCTAGGTCTACCGCTACGTGCTGATCTCCCCACGTTGACAGTCCGACATTACCACACCCAGTTCAGATCATTCATTGTCTCCATGTGTCCAAACCAACTAAGCCGGCTCGTGCGCATCACTTCACTGATGCTAGTTATATATAATCAAAGAAGTGTGATGGACAGTGTTTGAAGGTAATAGTTAACCCTATCACCATATGATGACGCCATTATTAGTTATATTTTGTTATCATTTGTGGATTTTATACACCTTAAGAAGAACTTAGGGAAGTTAGAGGATTATTTTAAATACGTATTCCCCCTTTGTTTCTTGAGGTTCCTTGCTAAGCTGCATCAAATTGCCTATTACTATCCATATTAAACATGAAACAGTCCCATAGTTTCTGGAGAGGGTATAAACAATATCAACACATAAACACACACACATACCATACATATCACTAGTTCATCCGACGTCTGGATGGTGTGATGATTGTGTTAATTTTATATTGAGGCTTTTGATTATTTATAACATTTTCGATCAAGGTTTTTAGGCCCTTAACCCCTTCACAACCAGTATGTAATTTATATAACTTTCTTGTCACCATTAGACGTTTGTCTTTAGTTTGTAATCTACGTATATGACTCCAATGGGTAAATACGATCTCAATAATCCCTCTCAGTAACATACGTCCAACTTAAACTGCATTAAATCATCTATTTTTAACCAGAATCAAAGGTAAAAAGGCGTCATAGTGCTGAAGGGGTTAATATATATACACAATATAATAACACCACCTCCGCAAACGGTATTTGTATTTATAAAACACACACAAACAAACACAAACACACTCTTCAACACTTCAAGGTACATTTACATACGTTTTCGTAATTATAAAAGTTCCGTCTAAAGGCCAGTTACCCAAATTGCAGGGTGTTTTAACCCTTCTTTAGCGGGGCCCGACTTAAGTCCGTATCTAAAAAGCTGGACAATGTGGCGGTGCCCGACTTAAGTCTGTGTGCAATTTTGGCGCAACATTGGCTCTGAGAGAGAGACGAGCGACGGGAGGAGCGTAGGTTACCTCATGACCGCTCGCCACGGTTGCCGTGGGTCTACTGACATGTACTCCACACTACTCCACCGTCCCTCTCTCGCTACACACGTAATTATGTAACGAAATGACCGTATTTTAGCGATTTTGCCCTTTGGTTGCACGATCGTTGCAAGACAACCAGTGATCGTAGAAGGATGGTTCTGGTGTCATTGGAAAGCTCAATTTACGCCCTTTCAGGGATACATAATTGTATTACGCTCTGGCTCTTGTTTATGCATGAAAAAGAGCACAGAAACAACTCCATTTATGGTAAAAAAAAAACGCTGGGCGGCACGGTGAAATATACTCCACCAGCCGCTCTTTGAGTGTTAAGACCTGGTGTGCCATTTAGAGGTCGATTATTTTCTGACAAGTGATAGCGAGCCAGTCATTTTAGGAGGAACCTGCCTTCAACATTTTTATACCAAAAACAATGTACACATTTATCTTGAAAGGGGATCAGTGGGTGTTATATTAAGCTTGAGTTAGATCTAGCAAGAAAACTACAAATATATAAATATATAGACCAAACAATAACCACTATCATCTTACCAAATATTATAAGTCTGATATGATGAATAATTAAAAAAAAACATTTTTTTTTTTTTTTTACAACAGGTAAAGTAACAACATATTTATGAAATATTTGATTAATTTCACTATTTAGATATATTTACTGACGTCTGGGTGTTGTGATGATTTTGTTAATTTTATATTTAGGCTTTTGATTGTTTATAACATGTTTGACCAAGGTTTTTATTTTTAGTTTACCTTTTAAGATATATACACAATAGAAAAACACCACCTCCGCAAACGCTTTTCAATATATAAAACACACAAACAAACAAAAACACACTCTTCAACACTTCAAGGTACATTTACATACGTTTTCATAATTATAAAAGTTCAGTCTAAAGGCCAGTTCCCCAAATTGCAGAGTGTTTTAAGATTTGTTGTGCCATTTACAGGTCGATTATTTTCTGACAAGCAAAAGCGAGCCAGTAATTTTAGGAGTAACCGGCCTTCGACATTTTTCTACAAAACAAAGTACACATTTCTCTTGCTAGGGTGTGTTATTTTAAGCTCGAGTTAGCTTTAGCAAGGACACTAAAAATATATACATATATACATTTATAGACCAAAAACTAATCACTACCCTCTTATCACACATTATAAGTCTGATATGATGAATAATTGAAAACTTACATTTATAACATGTAAAGTAACAACACATATTTGATTAATTTCACTGTTTATCTATATTTACTGCACTCTTAGGTTTAACAATAATAGCCTCCCCAATTATTATCTACGGTAACAAAATAAATACAAATACAACAAGAACAACAAAATATCCCTCATACTCCCTTCAACATAAATATATGTTATTTCCAGTGGAAAACTGTTCCTGCCGGATTTCCCAAATTTATATTTCACTATCCGTTGCATAAAATAAATCAACACCTGAATGGGATGAAGAGTTTTAGTCTCCAAACTAATGGGGTGAAATATATTTATATATCCAAACTAATGGAGCAAAACAGTAATGTTCCAAAAGAGCAGAAAACAGAGGAAACTTTTAAACACATGCTATTTGTTCTGTGTATAAAGAGACACAAAAGGCAAAGCTGCCCGTAACAAGTGTCTCTCTCAAAGTTGAGAGACAGTCGTTATTTTAAGTGCTATATTTTGTATTTATATTTAATAGTGTATATATTTATTATATTTGTGTAAGTATTAGACATAAATGTAGTATGGTTGTTTAGTGTAGTGAAATGAATAGAAGGAGGTGTTTGTGAGACATAGCTACATTACTCCCTGTGTAGGTGAGACACAAAGAGAAACGTTGAGGGAAGTCAGACAAATGAAACAGGAGTTCCAGCAACTCCTTAGCACATGCCTCTGAGGCTTCCCTTTGGTATTGCCCTGCTAAATTGCTGTCTACAATCTCCCCAATGTAATTTATGTAATACATACTAAGTTATATATGCTTGATTATAGAGAAACTCATGGAATACAAACAAACATACATGACAGATTAATGGGATCATTATCTTAACATATATAACATTAACATAAATGTATTTAAGTTAATAATAAGTGAAATACAGAAGCAAAGGAAAACAACAGAAGCAAAAGACCAAGAGAAAGACAAGAAGAACAAGAAGAGGAAAGACAAGGACCCGAAAAGACCAGGAAAGAATGTCAGACACACAACACAGATAACTGGGTCAAGGCCAGGAAACCAGACACGCAAAGGATGCCGCAGACTCGCCAGTTTAGAGCTGAAGGACCCCAACACGGCAGGAAAAGAACCCCGACAAGTCACCACCAGGAAGGTGCTGTTTTCGCAACCCTTCTAGAAAACATAAACATTCTGCCTATATCAATACATACCCATGTAAATAAATAATAAAGAGTAAGGACAAATAAAACACATTTAAAAAGAGAACCTCATACAAATAGAAATCACTCCAATTCAACTAACCAATAAAAGGGAGAGAAATAAATAAACTAACTAAACCTAATAAGAAGTGAGATTCCACAGATAGATAACTTGTAAATGACGAGGGTCTGAATACAACCATATCCGAGAGATGCTTTTTATATCCTATATGAACAATTATGTACAGTCACTTATAAAAATTCGTGGACCCCCATGTGAGCGTGTTGGTCAAGATCGATTGTGTTTTAGTGGGTGCCCTGGAGACAGGCTGGGGCTCAGTACAGGGTTGGGGGGGTGGGAGGGAAGGGAGGGTGTGTGTAAGATGGGGTAGTGGAGGAAACTTTCAACCCCTCATTTTTATTATGTGACAACATATCAGGTCCAGCACCAGCTCTAGCTAGTTCTTTCCCTCTCTCTCACTTTCAAATTTCATCCTTACCCCTTCAAGGTTTCTTTCTTTCCTTCTTATAATCTATTTTCTTAACTGTTTTAACTCTTCACTATTATACTTTCGTAATATATTATTAAATGCATATAATTATCTCGTACTCTATTTGTCCAGTAATCTTATATTTGGTATTTATTCTTTACGAGTTTCTAATATTTCTTATCCCATTATTTTCGCTATGTTTGTTTAAATTAACTGTATTGTTTAGCTTTGTTCTATACAACGGACCCCACAAGCTTGTTTTAGATAATAACATATGTATATGATGGTCTTTATAAAGAAAACATGATGAATTGTATGATGGAGTGAGGAACTACATGAACGAAGGCGGTGCTGGTTGGGGGGAGGGGCGTCGACTGACTGGGGACAGAGGTGCATGGGGGCGGTTCGTTCGTGGCCACCCCTTAGGGGATCACGGCGTCAGGCAATAGATAGATAGATAGATGATGAATTGTATAATTGTATTTCTAAGTTGCCTGTAATTTTCAAACCAGTAAAAGAAGGGGATAGAGAAACAGGTATATATTGTTTTATGAACAAAAATATCAATACTTCAAATTGACTCCAACAAATTCTCTGTAGTTTTCTTTGTCCACCCGTTGCGATAAGTTCGTTAAATTTGATCCATATTTAACCCATTCAGAACCGGTGACGTCCGTTTAACTATATTCTGGCTACTATTAGACGAGTTTATTTAGCTTAAAAAGGGCCTCCAGCAAGTAATAGGTTTTGAACTATCTCATTTAATTTAACCCTTTTTACTACCACAGATGGGCTGGTCTATCAGAGTGAGAACTGAGCGATCTCTGCCATACCCATAGCTTACTCTGACTGTTCCATTTATTTATACTGTATATTTTCTAGATCTCAAGTGACGGCGTGTCTTCCGTGGATTGACCTCCCAATCTGCCAACCTAGAGGTTGTTAGACTGGAAGCCAAAGCGTCACATTTTCCCCTTTGCCCCTCAACTTTCTCTTCACAATTGCTGAGGGGCACAGGGCCCTGGGTGGGGCTTTGGTTTCCGGGCGTTTCCGCGCCCTCCTTAGCAGCCCGCCATGGAGTGGCTTCGGTCACCCAGGCTTTATTGTGATATGCAGGGAGGGTTCTGTTGGGGCGCTCGGAAATGGACTTGGCCTTGCTCGGGGCCTTGGGGCTGTTCGGCCAGGCAGCCTGAGGAACAACAACAACAACAACAACAACTACCACAGATCCTTCTTAAAGAGCACAAATTCGTCTAAATATAACTAGAATAAAATTACAAAGACTCGCTGGTACAGAAGGGGTTTATCCATATCTGAAGGAAATGGAAATTAACACAAATATAAGTAGTGTATGATGACGTATTGTATCACTCGTTCATACAGACATATAACAAACACTTATACGTGTTTTTTGTTATAGTTGACTAATCGCCGAGAAGATGAAAAAAAGACACAATTTTGTGTTGCATAATTTGAAGTAATAATACCAATCTTCATCATACGCAACTTAAAATGTTAATTATCCCTTTCCTATGAAGGGTTAAACAGCAGACAAACGCAAATATGTGGACTTTTCGGGGCTATAGCTACACATATGTGCGGAAAGCGTAAGTCATTGTGTTAATCAGCATGGCAGAATGTTAAATATTTGGAAATATGAATAAACAAAAAACATCTCACGTGACACCCACTATTTGTCGAAATACGCATGTCTCCATTCATCTATCCAAAACACCACCCACATTCACTCGTATGTCCGTCAATGTATCCATCAATCTATTTATCCATACAAGCTATTGTAACCCGAAGAGAGCAGCTCAGAGAAAACATAATCCTAATGATATATCCACTATCCTAGTTCCCACTCACCCGTCCTTCTATCTGCATGCCTATGATGCAAGAAATACATATATATCAAAATACCACACCCATCAGTGAAAATCTCTCTCTAGTAAATAAAATAAAAATATATATGAATACATAAATATATATATATATATATATATATATATATATATATATATATATATATATATATATATATATATATATATATATATATATATATATATATTCTCTTTTAAACAGACGAGGTTAAAGGCAACAGCAGTTTCAGCATTCGGTATTTTATTGTTACAGCTTTCAATATTTCTAACAATTTTCCTCTGGGGTTCAGAGATGAGGTACAACAGGTTAGCAAAATTCATGGTGGATCCAACGTTTCACAAGTAAATATCTTGCATCTTCAGGGAATGGGCAGGTAATGATTAGAATAAGGACAAAGCAACATATTTATACAAAATTCGAGGATCAAGAATAGGTAGGTGGGCGGAGCTACTGGGTGTGGGGTGGCTGTTCATTGGTGGAAGGCAGTCTATTCGCGAGACGGGCACTAAATCTTATCGGTGGTTGGTTGTTGGCTGTGGGTGGCTATGATTGGTTGGTGTTGTCAGTAGTGTGCTGATCGCGGAAAGGTACGGGAGGGGAGCACAGGGCGAGAGGAACGAGGGCAGTATGCCTGTAGCGCTTGCCTGAAGGAAGAATTTGAAGGTCTTGTGTTTGGTTGTTGATGCTGGGGTTGAGCGTTTGGATATATAGAGCTTCTAAAATAGCTAGTCTTCTGGGGTCTGATTCTTTGTCGAGTAGGGTAGTTTGTTTGTCTAGGTCGGCGCGAGTTAGGGCAAGATGGTGGGGGGCTTGATAGTGATCTTTTATAGCGCCAGATTGAAGGTGGAGGGTTAGTCGACGGGAAAGGCGAGTCTGTGTCATTCCAACATAGGATAGGGGTCCACAGTCCCCAGAGGTGCAAATATGCTGGTATATCACATGATCGTCTTTCGGTTGGTTGGAGGAAATGGGGCGGTTACGGAGGACAAGGTTGGAGGTCTTAGGAGATTTGTAGTAAATAATGAGTTTTATTTTATAGTCAGGGTTGGTGGGGAGGAAGTTTTTGTGAATTATTTCTTTCATAATGGATTCGTCTGTTGTGTGGCTGGAAGATATGTAGTTTCTGTAGAAAAATGTAATGTCATTGGCCGGGTTGGTGCTAGGGGGGTCTTGTTTGTACCATTTTTCTAGGTGGTGGTTGATGGCATTGGTGACGTCAGTGTTGGAATACCCATTGTTGACTAGGACCTGGGTGAGCCTTTCCAATTCATTGTGTGTGTCATTCCAGGTGGTGCAATGGGTGAGGGCTCTCCTGACATAGGCGGCGATGGTGGACTGATGGTATCGTTTAGGGCATTCACTTTCCCCATTAAGACATTGGCCATTGTTAGTAGGTTTGGTGTACACTGTAGTTTTGAAGCCGTGGTCGTGGAGGGAGACAAGGAGGTCGAGGAAGCGTAGATGACCATCGGTGGTTTCTTCGTATGTGAAGTTGAGTCCGGAGGCGGCCATGAAGCGCTGCTGGAGGTCCCTGAGTTCGCCCAGGTCCTTCACCCGCACGAAGATATCATCGATGTACCTGCAGTAGACAGTGGGCCGGTGGGCAGCCAGGAGTTCCTCTTCGATAGTTCCCATGAAGAAATTGGCGAACAGGACCCCCAGGGGGCTTCCCATCGCTACACCGTCGATTTGCTGGTACATATTCCCGCGGGGGCAGAGGAAAGGGGACTCCTTGGTACATAGTTCCAAGAGCGTCTTCAGGGCCTTCTCCGGGATGTCCAGGGGGGGCGTATTAGGGCAGTGGTAAACTCGACGTAGGATAAAATCTATTGTCTTGTCAACGGGCACGTTGGTAAACAAACTCTCTACGTCGAGGGAGGCGATGATGTGGTCGTTAGCAGGGGGGGCATCTCGTAGAATTTCTAGGAAGTCATAAGCAGAGTTGAGGTTGTATTGCCGAGGAACAAAAGGGGTGAGGAGTTTGTTCAGGGCCTTGGCGGTCTGGTAGGTAGCAGTAGGGATCTGTGATATGATGGGGCGGAGGGGGTTCCCGGGTTTGTGGGTTTTTATAGTACCGTAAGCATAACCTGGGGTGAATTCGCCGATGAGTTTCTTCAGGTGTACGCCATCGGCTTTGGTGTTGATAGCAGTGATGGTGGTGTTGGCTTTCCTTTTTATTTCGTCAGTAGGGTTGCGAGTGATCCTTTTAAATTTGTTTTTATCACTAAGAATGTCGTCCATTTTCCATAGGTATTCTTCTTTTCCGTGTATCACAAGGCAGGAGGCCTTATCAGCTCGTCGGATGATGATGTTGGGGTTCTCTTTAAGTTGTTTAGCGGCTTTGAAGTGGTGTTTGATGAGGAGCTTGCTTTGGTGGGATCACCTGGTTTTGGCGGCTTCTGCTAGTAGGGTGGGTTGTAGGGCTGGGGTGGTGATGATCTTGCTGTCTTTCTGGGATCGTAGGATGTCATCCAGTAGGACTTAAATTTCAAGGCGTTTTCGGTGGGGTCCCGGCTTGGAAATGTAGTGGCAATTTAAGCCTTTGTTCAGTAGGTCTTCTTGGTCCGGCGTTATGGTGGTGTTGGTGAGGTTAATATATCCTTTTGTTGGCTTGGGAAGTTTTATGTTTCCACCATATAGACGGGAGAGTTTTTGGATGGTAGTGTTCTCTGTTTGTCGTCTGTGTTGTTCGTTGAGTTGTTGGAGTTTTTGGTTGATTTCTGTTTTGATGTGGTTAGGGGTGGTTTCTTCTTCATCCCATTTCTGTAGCAGGGCGTCATGTTCATATCGGAGATTGGTGGTGGTCTCTCGTTTCTCAGCTAATTCTTCTCGTATCAGTTCTTCACGAAACTGGCGGGTGCTAGTACGATGTCTGGCATTCTCGTTGTGGAGTTTTATGTTAGTATAGCCAGGTAATAGATTCTCTTTTAAACAGACGAGGTTAAAGGCAACAGCAGTTTCAGCATTCAGTATTTTATTGTTACAGCTTTCAATATTTCTAACAATTTTCCTCTGGGGTTCAGAGATGAGGTACAACAGGTTAGCAAAATTCCTACTGACGATATAAAAAGGAAAGCCAACACCACCATCACTGCTATCAACGCCAAAGCCGATGGCGTACACCTGAAGAAACTCATCGGCGAATTCACCCCAGGTTATGCTTACGGTACTATAAAAACCCACAAACCCGGGAACCCCCTCCGCCCCATCATATCACAGATTCCTACTGCTACCTACCAGACCGCCAAGGCCCTGAACAAACTCCTCACCCCTTTTGTTCCTCGGCAATACAACCTCAACTCTGCTTATGACTTCCTAGAAATTCTACGAGATGCCCCCCTGCTAACGACCACATCATCGCCTCCCTCGACGTAGAGAGTTTGTTTACCAACGTGCCCGTTGACAAGACAATAGATTTTATCCTACGTCGAGTTTACCACTGCCCTAATACGCCCCCCCTGGACATCCCGGAGAAGGCTCTGAAGACGCTCTTGGAACTATGTACCAAGGAGTCCCCTTTCCTCTGCCCCCGCGGGAATATGTACCAGCAAATCGACGGTGTAGCGATGGGAAGCCCCTGGGGGTCCTGTTCGCCAATTTCTTCATGGGAACTATCGAAGAGGAACTCCTGGCTGCCCACCGGCCCACTGTCTACTGCAGGTACATCGATGATATCTTCGTGCGGGTGAAGGACCTGGGCGAACTCAGGGACCTTCAGCAGCGCTTCATGGCCGCCTCCGGACTCAACTTCACATACGAAGAAACCACCGATGGTCATCTACCCTTCCTCGACCTCCTTGTCTCCCTCCACGACCACGGCTTCAAAACTACAGTGTACACCAAACCTACTAACAATGGCCAATGTCTTAATGGGGAAAGTGAATGCCCTAAAGGATACCATCAGTCCACCATCGCCGCCTATGTCAGGAGAGCCCTCACCCATTGCACCACCTGGAATGACACACACAATGAATTGGAAAGGCTCACCCAGGTCCTAGTCAACAATGGGTATTCCAACACTGACGTCACCAATGCCATCAACCACCACCTAGAAAAATGGTACAAACAAGACCCCCCTAGCACCAACCCGGCCAATGACATTACATTTTTCTACAGAAACTACATATCTTCCGACCACACAACAGACGAATCCATTATGAAAGAAATAATTCACAAATACGTCCTCCCCACCAACCCTGACAATAAAATAAAACTCATTATTTACTACAAATCTCCTAAGACCTCCAACCTTGTCCTCCGTAACCGCCCCATTTCCACCAACCAACCGAAAGACGATCATGTGATATACCAGCATATTTGCACCTCTGGGGACTGTGGACCCCTATCCTATGTTGGAATGACACAGACTCGCCTTTCCCGTCGACTAACCCTCCACCTTCAATTTGGCGCTATAAAAGATCACTATCAAGCCCTCCACCATCTTGCCCTAACTCGCGCCGACCTAGATAAACAAACTACCATACTCGACAAAGAATCAGACCCCAGAAGACTAGCTATTTTAGAAGCTCTATATATCCAAACGCTCAACCCCAGCATCAACAACCAAACACAAGACCTTCAAATTCTTCCTTCAGGCAAGCGCTACAGGCATACTGCCCTCGTTCCTCTCGCCCTGTGCCCCCCTCCCGTACCTTTCCGCGATCAGCACACTACTGACAACACCAACCAATCACAGCCACCCACAGCCAACAACCAACCACCGATAAGATTTAGTGCCCGTCTCGCGAATAGACTGCATTCCACCAATGAACAGCCACCCCACACCCAGTAGCTCCGCCCACCTACCTATTCTTGATCCTCGAATTTTGTATAAATATGTTGCTTTGTCCTTATTCTAATCATTACCTGCCCATTCCCTGAAGATGCAAGATGTTTACTTGTGAAACGTTGGATCCACCATGAATTTTGCTAACTTGTTGTACCTCATCTCTGAATCACAGAGGAAAATTGTTAGAAATATTGAAAGCTGTAACAATAAAATACTGAATGCTGAAACTGTTGTTGCCTTTAACCTCGTCTGTTTAAAAGAGAATCTATTACCTGGCTATACTAACATATATATATATATATATATATACAAACTATATTTTATTTCCACTCTTTTACGTCAGTGTATTGATCACTTTTCCTATTGGTCTGCCTTCGTTTTTCTTACTACAAATTAATGTTCCCTTTCCCTCTTCACATTTGATTAACTTGAATAATTTTGCTACAATCCTTCTCTAATTTCCATCATTAAATGTATACTATAGTTCAAACCTAGATATAGAGGCTGATTGTGTCTTGTCTATTCCTCTTCCTTTTTTTAATGTATTCATTGTCTCCTCGTCATTCCTTTATTCAACTCTATTTTATTATATTATTTACATGCATTTGTATGATATATATTTAACTGATAATATTTTCACGTTACCCCTACGGTAATTATTATTATTTGACTTTTAATCTTTACTGTTTTGATTGATTCACTGTCAAGAATTCCTTTATATCTAGCTTATTTAAATTGTTTTTAATAATTCTCATTTACATAACTCCTTTTATTTCCAACTGCTACTAACCGTTTATCTGATATATTCGACTTCCGTAGCTTCATTTTGTGTTGTTTGCATTTTTCTTGTGCTTGCTTTTAATTTGTCTTTATATGCTGTTATAGATGATCCCCTATCCATAAGTGTTCCCTTATTTTTTGTTCTGCAAATTCGTTTTCCTTACACTTACACCACATTGTTACATAATTGTACGCTACCTATAAATGATTCTCTCCTCGTGTTTATATAAATTCAACTGTCTTTTCTCCTGTCACAAAGAGTTACCATATTTTACCACGTTTCACGTTACCAAATATAGAGGCCATTTGGCGCATACATTTTGTTTTCATTGAATTTGTATTCCCTTCAAATAATCTTTTCTATCTATCTACCTATCTATTGCCCGACGCCATGTTCCCTTGAGGGGTGGCCACAAACGAACCGTCCCCATGCACCTCTGTCCCCAGTCAGTCGACGCCCCTCCCCCCAACCAGCACCTCCTTCGATCATATACTTCCTCACTCCATCCTTCCACCTCTCCTTCAGTCTACTTCTCCCTCTCTGTCCCTCCACCTTGCTCTCATACACCCTCTTAGTCATTCTCTCACTTTCCATACTCAAGTTGTCCCTTTTCACACTTTCCAGCACATCTACCTCCACACCACACCTCCTTCTTACTTCTTCATTAGTCTGTCTATCCCTCCATGTAACTCCGCACACACTTCTTAAGTAATTCATTTCCACTGCTCTCACTCTTGGTCTGAGTCTCTCAACCAACGTCCATGCTTCACTTCCGTAAGTCAGTGTCGGGATTACCACACTGTCATGCAAGGACTTCTTCACTTCCATACTGACCACCCTATTTCTTGTTACTGCTTTCAGCGTTCCTACAACCCTCTTCCCCTGTTGTACCCTCTCCCGCACTTCTTCATCCATAGTCCCATCTTTACTCAACACACTGACCAGATACTTAACCCTTATTTAGCGGCGAGCAACATAAGTCGAGTTAAATAAAGCTGGACTATGTGGCGGCGCTCGACATAACTCGAGTGGCAATTTCAGCACGTAATGTGGCTGAGAGAGAGAGACAAGTGGTGGCAGGAGACTAGCGAGCGTATGACTGCTCCAGACCACCGCGGCGAACCTACTGACACAAATCTCAGCTCCCTCCTCCCTCTCTCACTCGCTACATACTCAATTATGTACTGAAAGTACCGAATTACCTGCTTTTTGCACTCGCGTTGCACGGTTATTGCAAGAAAACTATCCATCATACAAGGATCGTTATGGTGTCATTCGAAAGCTCTGTTTATGCCCTTTCAGGGATAGGTACTTGTTTTACGTTCTGGGTCTTATTTAGGCATGAAAATGATCACGTAAACAGCCCTATTTTGGCTAAAAACACCCCGCTGTGCGGTACACATAAATAAACCGCATAGGCCGCTCGTAAGGTGTTAAAAGAGTTGACGATCTCCATAGCCTGACCGTTCAGATTCACCTCACACTCTGTGACTTCACCCCTTTCGAAGACCATAACCTTGCTCTTCCCCGCATTTACCTTCAAATTCCGTTTTTCGCACACTGTTCCAAACTCATTTACCAGACCCTGCAACTCCCATTCATTATCACTCATCAGAACTGTATCATCCGCAAAATTTAATATAATAAAGAATGTAAGAACTATATTGAAAACATTCAGAAGTTCAATATAACCAAACTACAATAAGTAGTCTTACTCTGTGTTAAAATATATAATACATTTAAACGCTCTCTTCGATTAGTCAAGGTTATACTGTAATAGTTCTCCTTGTAAAAGGGTGAGCCATAATAATGGCTGACTAATTGTTACTATATTGTATAATTATCCATACTGTTGAGCACAAATAACTGAAATGGATACACCCAACAAGGTTTTATCACAATGGGATGATGTAATTTAGAAGTGCATAAGACTTCTCTTTATACAGGTTTATTGATCACGAGCCTCTTAACCCGAGGAATGCGCAATTTATGTTTCCAAAAAGGCTGTATATGCTAATAAATTACCTTTGAGTATGACAGTATTCATAATATTTACCATATAAAGCATTATTTGTGCTCATTTGCATATATTATACTTGTATGAAGAACATGAGAACAGTGATGACCAGAAAATATGTGTAAACAGCAAATATCTTGTGAAAAAATTATATTTGTGGCGGGAGGGGGTGGATGGAGGTGAGAGAGAGAGAGTGACATAGGTGTGCTTCCTGGGCCTGCTTGAAGAGGGTATCACACAAGATAAATTTTTGCACTTCTACCAAAAAAAAAAAAAAAACACGGAGATACCGCCCTTCTCCGGCACAAATATCGCCGTTTGACGGAGCTCAGATGGGTGGGACTGGGAAGCAACATCTTTTGATGGAGGTAAATTGTCAGCGTCAATACGGTATGGAGAATGCAATGCTAGAAATTTAGAGAACACACTATAAGCATTACAAAATTGCCTACATCAAATGGTAATGTAACCAAATATTCAATAACCAAATGCGTATAGTTCAATTTTTTCCTGGTTAACCCACTGAGGCCCAGCTAGTTATTAACCCGGGAACTACGGGAAGACTCTTATGAGTTCCCCCGGCGGACTGCGGGAAGACTCTTAACCCATAACTGTCGGGGCGCAACATAAGTCGAGTATAATAAATCTGGACTATCTGGCGGCGCTCGACATAGGTCGTGTGGCAATTTCAGCACGTAATGTTGCTGAGAGAGAGAGACAAGTGGTGGCAGGAGAGTAGCGAGCGTATGACTGCTCCAGACCACCGCGGCGAACCTACTGACACGAATCCCACCTCCTCCCTCCCTCTCTCACTCGCTATATACGGAATTGTATGGGGAAAGTGCCGAATTACATGCTTTTTGCACTCGCGTTGCTCGGTTGTTGCAAGAAAACTAGCCATCATAAAAGGATCGTTATGGTGTCATTGGAAAGCTCTGTTTATGCCCTTTCAGGGATAGATACTTATTTTACGCTCTGGGTATTATTTAGGCATGAAAATGATCACGTAAACAGCCCTATTTTGGGTAAAAACACCCCGCTGGGCGGTACATATAAATAAACCGCCTAGGCCGCTCGTAAGGTGTTAAGAGTCAGGGGGAAAAAAAATCAATTTAAAACACTGATTTTTTTTTTTTTTTTTTTTTTTTTGCCCCTGGGCCATGCCAAATATCACTCCTCTATCTCCCCTCCTTCCCCACTTTCCTCCCCTCCTTCAGTTATCACCTATTTTCCCTGTTATTCCCTTATTCTGTGGTATATTTTTGTGCTAACATTAGCGAGTTGCAAGCAGGGCATTGTCATCACTGTTAGCAAGCGAGTGCAAGAGAGAGAGAGAGAGTATCGATCGACAGTGTCTCTCCAGACTTGGGGAAAAGTGGCAGGAAAGGAGGTTGCCTCAGCCATACATTATGTAACTCTCGGCCTGTATCGCCGATTTTGACCATCCAAACGCTGTTTCCACTTGTTTTATTGTTGTAACAGGTTAATACCTTTATAATCAACCTATTATAGGAGCATATGGATAAGTATTAATGCTATTTATGGTGAAATAAATGAGGAGGTCCGTACCAGAGGGGCCAACTCGCCACGAGTAGAGTTTTGAGTTATTGATGTATAAAGTAGCGGAGGTAGTCACTCGTGTGTTGACTCTAACTCGGTTTGAGCGTGACTACTGAAGCACGTCTCGTACAGCGCCTGTGAGTGGTCGGGCGGGCGGCCATTTAATTCCCCACGTCGTAGCCGCGCTCTCATTGGCTGAGCGCGTTGGCGAGTTGGCCCCTCTGTCTACCCAGATTCACACCCATAAACGGTCTGCCAAACGGCAAAAACAAGGGTCGCTCAACCCTATGTGCAGTTGCTATAAGGACGAAAGTCGGATGTTTTTTTTTGCCAGATGATTCCCAAGAATTTCACGGAGCGGGAACCAGCTAGAGCGCTGTTTTTGAAAATGTGGCGAGTTGGCCCCTCTGGCACGGACCTCCTCAAATATTTTAGTGATGGAAACAGCTCAAATACATGCGCACAGGCAGAGGTGTCTCATACCCCCCATGCGCACTTCAGAGGTTAATAAATGTACCACCAGGGACCAGCCGGTTTTGAAAAAAAAAAAAATCCAGAAACAATAGCGAATGGGTAGGAATGAAGGAAAAACCACAAAAAAACGATCAAAGAGGTCAAAAATTGGTCCTACGGAGCCCCCGAAAACAGATTTTACAAGAGTAAAAAATTGAAGGCAATAACACCCAAAATTCTGGTTTTTGCGCGCTCACGCGCACGCAGTTAGACTTTGAGAGTTTTCAACCATTTTTATGGTTGCGTGGGATACTTACACAGCTCCCATACAAATCTGAGTACTGTAGGTGCCATAGGACCGAAGTAATTGGGACCGGAGTAACACTGACGCAACTGTTGCGTCGCTGGGGTTTAGCGTTACATACATTGCTGACGCAAACGCTGCGTCGCTGGGGCTCAGTGGGTTAAAGCCCATTTGAGACAATATTTTGTTAATGTCGACCTGTAGCGCTACATATTGAGACTGGTAAATGCACGTCTGAATTATAGAGGAGACACAGGAGGTGGTTTGTGCGGTTCGCATTTATTCTCAATGATATCTCAAGTATTTGACGCCAAAATATATATTTTGCTACAAAATTGTGTTTTGATTGTGAGAAAGGCTGCTGATAGACATAAACATGGTGAATTAATTCTAAAATAGCTACACCACTTGCAGCTAACTAACCACTGTTTCGACGCCATGGCGATTGGTATGAATTGAAAACATTCGAAAACCACCAAAAAGTTCAAAATATTTCCTCTTATAAGCTCCAAATATAAAAAATAACAACGATAACGTGTAAATTGAGTCATATTGCATTATAATTGTTGATATAAATCCATATTACTCTACATTATATGTGAAACAGCACATTATAAGGATCGCTTATTGCTGCGGAATCGATTTGGGGTGCTGTCAGGCTGTATATATTGCGAAAAGCTTCCTCATAGCTACTTATATAAGCTTCAATTGCAAAACATAGCAACCTTAGCATATAGATTGGGTCCTGTTACACTAAATTTGTCAATATCAATCCATATTATTCTACAGTTTAGGTGAAACACCACAATATAACGATCGCTTATAGCCGTGGTAAAGCCAGTGGGTAAAGTCTATACGTGTGTGCTAGGAGTTGCCTGTGCTACCGGCTGAAAACGGAGATCGAAGAACGGAGAAGGGCGAAAATGTGGCCTAGTGTGATATACTCGCTTGAGGCAAACTGACAGTCCCAGCTGTATTCTGCACATGTGAAGGGTAGGAGGGAGTGTGAAAGATTGTGACACATATTTTGTGCAGGGAAAGGGAGAAATGAAAACAATATGAGGAATAATGGCTAATAATTTGAGGAGAGCAGAAAAGGGGGGAATGAGAAAGAGAGAGAGAGAGGGGAGGGGGGTGACACATGTGGTGGAGAGGAAGGAGGTAGTGGAGGGGGAATTTACCATCTAATCACATATTGATTCCATTTGAGTGCTTGTGGGGTATTTAAAACAAAAATGTTTTCATAGGCATCCTCCCATGAGGCATATAGCATTTGCAATACAGACACTTCTGTGAGGCCTTTCGCGCTTCTCGGGTTAATCACGACATTACTTAATGTTAACATTATACAAAAGATGGACATACTGATTTCAAACAACATAGCGGCTGTTGCTTGGCCAACTCTCCAAAGACTTGTTCTCTCCTTCAGATTCGTATAATCTTTACCAACAGTTCAGAGCCTTTTCATATAAACCTATAATACTTTTGATATGGGATCATGCTATTTTTACTTGTGTTTTCCGCTGCACGATCTTCAGTCACTCCTTAATCAAACATCTTAATTTGTGAGGTTGGTATACGTTGCTCACCAAAACACAATCCCTTAGTTTACAACATTACAGGGATTTGACTCGGTCATATCTGTTCTTAAGGTCACACACACATTTGGTTATAATACGATATAAGAAGGGTGAAGCGATAGCTCAATTTATAAAGATAGTGCCCAACCTAATTCTGATTAGCAGCACTCTAACACTTTTAGAATTACAGAAGGGTATTGTAAGGGTTAATGGATGAAGTTCATTCGTCCATGATGTATTATATAATCGCAACATACTATCCATTATGGATTTCCATGACGCATCTGCATTACGGACAATATTATGTATGCAATATATTCGGTGAAAAAATCCAATTATCTTGAGAGAGACTCACAAACACTCGAGTCTCTGGTCAAAGTTTGTGCCACATCGTTGTCAGAAGAAAGCCAAACTCGTAACATGACTATTGTTCATTGAGTAAATTCTGAAATACTTTGACAAATCTGTTATAAGTAGCTACTGGTTTGCCTGAATTCGTGCTTGTGTTTCATAAGATTTTCACAATCATTATGAAGATTGTGTCATTATGTTGAGCGATTGTGTCTAAGGAAGCAGCATAGTATGTTGTCAAGAAAATGTCTTAGCTAGATACCAACAAATACCATATTATACTCCTTTTCAATTGATTCCTTGGAGGGGACCAGCCTTCTCAAGATAATTGTCAAAAATACCCACCAAATCTTTGTCAGTAAGGTAAACGATGATCCATTGTCTGACAAATTCTAGTCAAACCCGTGACTTTACTGCCCAAGTGTGTGGGTGAAAGAGAAGGGAAGATCACCAGGTGGATATATATTGTGGCACAAACAATGCTTTATACCTGTTGTCAGTCCGAAATTACATTTTCACATTCATTTTCGACATTCCAGCGAGTTGATAAGACATGTTTCTACAACTTTCAAGATGATTTTCCTTATTTGAATATGACAATTGTGAAGAAAAAAAATGTCATTCTTGATTACCATATTACAATGAGGAGAATCAACACATGACACTTACAACGTGTCTTAAATAGCTGGATTGTTGAAATTAAATACAAAAACGTGATTTCGGACTGACAATAAGTATACTTATTAAAAATCAGTGGTTAGATATAATGTGGCTGTGTGAAATGTGATCCATATAAATACATAAGAGTGGATAGTATACAAATTGATGATTATGGAGGTGAATGGCTAATTATATAGACAGGTGGATACGTTGGTGAATAGTTAGAAAAATCAATAGTTACACAGATGGATATATAACCAGACAAATGGATAGATAGAACAAATAGTTAAACAAATGGATTGGTGAGTTTATAGTTAAACATCTGCATAGGTGGATAGATAATATACCAGATGATAGCCGTAAATGGATACAAAATTAAGCATAGTGTATTCTGAATACCCTAACAAATGACATACGTTGTAGATTGATTTGGGAAAATATATTACAATTCCATCAAACAGTTGTAACTTTACTGTGGTATATTGCTTCTTTAGTTAATGTTATAATAAACCTAGAAAATATACAGAATGTTGCATGGAAATAATAGCAAGAACATTTGGCAACAAACGTATTTGTATTTTTAAAGCGAAGCGCGATGATTATCAGATATATTTAAATACAAAATGATACGAGTTGTGTGTGAAAGTAAAAGGGAATGTTGCAATATCGGCAAGAATATGATTAATCAGATAAGAAAGAACGCAAACATAAGTATAATAGATAATCAACTTATAACTTTCTGGAAGATATAGTGTGTGTGTGTGTGTGTGAGAGAGAGAGAGAGAGAAAGTCAAAGAGTGAGTTGGATGGGTGAACAAAGAGAAAAACCATATAGAGACAATGATAGGTATGCTAGTATAGCCTTGGATACAGTAATATACAGTTGTATAAAGTTAATCGACTATAAATTAAGTTATGGAGATGGGTAAATAGTTAAAATAATAACTGTAGGAAATTGAAATGGTGCGAAATATTGCGTTATGTAATAAGAAATTGGCAGTTTGATAGTTTCCTCCACTACCCCATCTCATACACACCCTCCCTTCCCTTCCACCCCACCCATCCTGTGCTGAGCCCCAGGCTGTCTCCAGGGTACCTACTAAAGAACAATATTTTTTAAAACCTACTCTAACGTGGGGGTCCACAAATTGTTATGAGTGACTGTACATGCCTTTTGAATACAACTATACCTCCTAAAGTTAAACTCAAACAAACCACATATCCTTCCTTCTAAACTGTAAGCTATTCTCGCCTCTATGCCTTTACTGATAACAGAAGTACCGCCAAAAGTAACCATTCCAACCTTGCTAAAAAGTTCAAAAATAACTCTAATAAAACTAAAGAAACAGCAGGAATTATAGTTCCCGTATATAGAAATTTGAAGGAAGTAATATACGTAAAATCATCAATCATAATAACATTGTCATGCCTCATAGACAAGTTACCCTAGATACCTGACTTCCGGAATACGAGAAGCAAGGAAGCAAGTGACCCAGAATAGCCTCGCCCGAGGTCCCACTATAACAGAAAGAGGAAACTCATAAGAAACTTGTACAATAGTAAGTAACAAAGACAGAACAGATATGTTGTTCCCTAAAGTCCAGGAATGTTCATATTGCTAAAAAATATTAAAACCTTCATAGTAAGCATTACTACCTTCGCAATGCCAGATATGTTAATGTACGGAGGTGCGAGGCTAGTAGGATGCGACCCTTCAAGACCCCCAGAATACCATTTTCCCCCTACCCACAAACTAAGTAAAAAACCTGTCACTAGGTCCTATCTGCACCATCATGAACATAATTATTAAATAAATGTTCTAGAAAGCTAGAAGTAGAGAACCATCTAATTTCCGTTCGCCTAAGTGAAGTCTTTCTATATCAAACATAATTAAATACAGTTCTGAGAGACAGCAACACCGGGTAAAGAACCCCCTACCTCTCTGTGTCAACAAAACTCGCGACGCACACACACCCCTCGAACCATAGGGCGACCCAGCTAACCTTCTTGCCAGAAAGCAAGCAAAGGAATTGTATATATATGTTATCTACTTAAGTTTACCCATAATATGTAATCTATGATACACAGAATAATAAATACATTACTCAGACAATCAGTCTTCAAGCATCACAGTCCCCAAATGCCTAAAAATAAGGTAACCCGCTTTCAAAATCAGACAACACCCCAGTCCTGACCTTTTCCACATCTAAGAAAGATTGCCATACAAGAATTCCTATTATACCCACAAATAAGTAATTCAAGGACTACTACTAACCATCACCCAATAACGTAAGCAATCAGAGAGAGGATCATGTGCCGAGATCAATCTTGCTCCCCAAATCCATACCCCACTCTTATATGAGTAAACAACAACTTTACAAAACTCGACAACACCGAGTGCCCCCCTTTGTGCCCCCTCTCTGAAAAATGCTATATAAACCCCGGGAGAAAGGAGTCAAGCACGTAGAAATAGCGCTTCTGTACGATCGGCAACCCGCTCTGATGGAAGACTATTTATACTCACCTCAAGACTAGTTATTGATGAACGGCAACCCGAAGTCTATATACTATCTGTGAAATACATATAACACTTTTTTAGGAACTTTGTTAAGTGTGGCAACCCAATCAGCTAATATAGAGACCTTTAATAATATATATCTCTCTCTCTCTCTCTCTCTCTCTATATATATATATATATATATATATATATATATATATATATATATATATATATATATATATATATATATATATATATATATATATATATATATATATATATATATATATATATATATAAATAAGTTATTTAAAAACGCATTGTTGGTATGACCTCTTCCACTTTGGTTTTTAATCATTTATATAGTGCAACAGTAGCTACATACGTATAACCGATTATTTCTGGCAACCCAGAATTTAATATCGTTATTCATATTAGCTTAACCCTCTCCGACATATGAAGCGATTTGGAGCCTATTGGGGATACTTTAAAACCTTTGTTACCATCAAGGGTATTTAGAAACCTTTAGTTTAGTTACTTCAACCTCTGCAGTTGTCTTTGAGTTAGCTGTGAGCAGAAAACTAATTTTGGAGAGGTAATTATAAGAGTGAGAGAACTCTATTTCTTATTGCTAATCTGGCACCCTCTGCGTCATATGAGCGTGAAAGGGTTAATTTCCAAAATAGTAAAATATTGAAAGACACAGGCAACCCTACCTTTTGATACGTTTGCTATCAAGAGGTTATACTAGCATTATCCCACAGAGATCTAGGACAGAAAGATCTTTTGTGTTAGAAGGGTTTAGCGAGATACTCTTAGGAGCACTTTGCACATATAAATCCTAGGCGCAAATTGTCTGTGGCACCCCACCAGGATTTGTGACTAAAAGGGTAATACCGCCCGAGTTCTTTGAACCTCTAAAAAATATTAGAGACAGACAAGAAGAGTTACTTATCCAACCTTCTCTTGCGTTGGTTCGATGTTTTGTTAATCCGGCCCTGCCTGAAAAATAGTATTTAAAATCCTAGTTCAAGAGTACCTGAACAGAACTCCATCACCGGTTAATATAAAGGTCAGAATAGTCAAGTATTTGTTGAAAAGCTATAGGCCCAGAATACTTGCATTAGTTCGATATGGTGACCAACTGTACTCCTGATAGTTACAGAACCATATTTGAGACCCAAAACCCATTAACCCATCTGTAAACTTCTTCACATGAACGGACATCCTAGACGGCCTATGGAGCAGCTAAGAAACCCTCGACGAAAGTGCATCTATACACTAAGAAGATAACTCAACTGTGCATTATTAATTATTCAGTATCAGTGACGAGATACCAGAGTATTTATCAAGTGTTTACCTGTGCATCATAAGTTATTTTCTATCAGTGACGAGATATCAGATTATTTTAAAAGATTTTACCTGTGCATTACCAATTAGTTTAGTATCAGTGACAAGATACTAGATTATCGAGAAAGTGGAAGTGATCAGAATAAGCTGAGTTATAAGTCTTGCATATAAGGACTACGGCTTATCTATTGTGTTCTACTGAATTTCGTGTGATAATAACGAAGTGAATAACCTCAGTAACGAACGCATATACCAGTGTCATCATCATTAAAGCACGATATATAATCTTGCATAGTAATCATAATAGTCCGTATTTAGTGTTCGTAAATACCGGAATAATATCTACTCGTCCAGAATATAAATGAAGCACGGAGATAATTAAAAATCCTTACGTACAATAACTCTGAATTAATATAATTGCCGTTTGAGTATAATTCTACATATAGCAGTGTACCTACCTCATTAGAAATATTACATGAGTGTTGCAAGGTGTAGTGTGATCTCCATCTAGATCCGCGATCGTGCTCGAAGAATTGAAAGACCAAAAGTTCTGCCGAGTACATTAAACCCCCATGTTTTCAAAGTGTCATCATTCTTCTATGTTAATCGTGAATAAGTAAATAAAGCTGCATTATAAACCACATTCTGAAATTATATGTGTCCTCTATTGATTCCATATAGGTATTTGCATGAAGTATAATATCCCAGTCTCGAAGAACTCACCTTAACCAAACGTTAATCCTGCATAAAATCAGGGCATAACATTGGTTACTAGCAGTGGTTCTTGATTCGGATAGAAGATTTCATTGCATTTCATATTGTCAAACAATAGAAACATTATAACATCGCGAATATGGCAGCTTGCTCTCTCATTCCCATTCCTAAACACGATGGAGAAACATACAAAATTGAAACCTACATGGACATAGTGAAACCAGTGCTAGATTTGGCATATAATACGGACCCGGAGAAAATAGGCGCCCTTTTAACGCACTTGGGAAAAGCCGTTTCCCTTGTTGTCTCACAAGTAACCCCTGCACTCACTTGGGACCAGTTTAGGCCCATAGTAATTGAGGCTATTAAGCCCTCATTGGGTATATTCTTCGCCCATGCCCGCATCAAGGACACCTAGTACGAAGGTGATCTAGACGCCACGTTAGCCTCTATTTCCCAACAAATTAAATCTGCTTTTCCCACTCTTCCGAAAATTCAACAAGAACAGCACATTCTTGTAAATATTGTGCAAGTGTTGCCCTCAGAAGTTTGTGAGTACTTCGCAGTACATGATCCTGTTGGTTTTCAACGCGATTTGATAACTATCAGGAGAATCCTCGCAGTACAACCAACAGAAGTGAATACCATTGCCGCCATCAAGAGGTTTACCACCCATCCTCAAAGCTCCGGTCGACCTAGGGAGTCCATCCAATTCCACCGACAACCAGCTGCAACCTCTAAACCAGCATATCACTCCGGCCAATATCAACCCAGCAGGCCCAGATTCAATCCAAATCCAATCCGACGGGTGTACAACAAAAACCAGGCCTACAACAACAAAGGTAAGAACACAACTCTGGTTATTATCAATCCATATGATTTCCCTGCGTGCAATCACAAGTGTGCCCTTCATGCCATCAGAGACTCCGCTAAGTATAGATCCAATCAACCTCGCATCTCAGTAAATGAGGAAGAATTTGTCGAAGAGGAAGATGTCGAAGAACAGGAAAACGAGGATATTGCTCACCTTGTAATTAGTGAAGAACAAGAGGAAATCCTGGAGGAGGCAGAAATAGACTCCCAGGATTTTTAGGCGCACAGTACCAGACATTCCCTTCCCTCGAAGATACCTTTCCTTTCAAAATTCGTAGTATAAAAAAAAAAATTGGGATTTGTTTGGCTGAGCGAATGCTTTCGTAAACGGTTGCAGCGACCGTTTACGTCCAATATTATTATAATATGAAGAGATCCCTCGACCTATGTCTTCGATGGACTTCGTTCCCCTTCGTTTGCTAATTGAATTTTATTATTTGTATTATTGTTTCAATTGTATATAATTCCTAAATTAAAGGTTACAGAAGACATTCTTTAATGCAAATCAATTGCATAATGTACGAAACTATTAATATGGGTTACAATTAGCACATTTCCAAAGACTTTCGATATATCTTCAATGATGATGGTGAACTTGACAGGAGCCGTTGTACAGGCACCTTCACCTGATAGGCCTATGTCGGCCAGCCTGGATAAACTTTATATTGTAGATAGCTTCATCAGATTATATTTGCCCAATTACTACCCAATTAAGGAAATTAACGACATTCCATTATACTTGCTTGTATTTTAGGCTTGGAATCCTTTATTTGGTGACCATTATTGTCTATCTATTTGAGGCATATTTCCTGAAATAAGTCTTGCAATTGACGAGGTTGGATGTGAATTGGATCTGCCGTGTGTGGGCCAGTCAGTTCTGCAGACTCATTATCTTATGTTTCTTTATGGAAGTATTCCAAGTAATCCTAGCCCAATCAGGGAGAAAATGTTAGTCCCTATTTATAGCCTACTTTAGTAGGGTAGGCTAGGCCTATATTTTTGTTATCCAATATGTTAAATTAGCCAACAATAGGGTACCTAGGTTAACAAGTCTTAAGATATTTAAAGAAAAAGGGGTACAAATTTATCAAATTTTGATAAATTTTGATCAAAAAGGCCCTTTCTTTAGGACTAGGCTAGGCTTATACACAACAGTAAATAGTACAGTATCCCAGATCACATGTAGAAATGTTAGGCTAGCCTATAGCCTACTAGGCTAGTGTTTTTTTTTTTTTTTCTTACTTAAGATTTTGAACAGTTAAGCTAAGCCTAGACCTAATGCTTCAAACAAATTTTTTGGTAAGGATATAGTATTCAGGTGTACCGTCCGCCTTGTTTAACTTACATTACTTGGCACGCTTGCGAACATTTTCCCCATCTATTTTGACTGGCGTGAGATACAATAATAAGTTGAGGGGAACTTTGCCGCTCTCACCCCTTTATGACTTATTGTCATCATCATATATATTGCCAGCAGAGGGTAAATAACAGAAAAAAATAGACGGGAACATAACTATGAGCGGACGACCGATGTAAACAAGACGACCGTACGCTCGGATACTACATCCTTCCCAAAGTTTTTTAGGCCTAGACTAATAGCCTACCCTCAGACAATAGTGAAGTCTTTGGAAGCTTAATTCTTCACAAAATATCTATAGGCTATACTTGGTGCATACGTAAATGATGAATTATCTGTATTTATTTTCTTTCTCAGAATTATTGAAGCATGGATGTTGTGAACTGATTTCCTCAAATCTGGAATGACTGGGACAACATGGCACAGCAAGGCCCAGAGCTCAGAGGCATGGGCTGATTTGTGGGAAGCAGAAAGACAACTCAAATGACGGAGGCAGAACATTGTACCGTTTCTCCAAATCTCCACGTCCTGATTTAAGGTAATCAGGACGTGGAGATTTGGAGAAACGGTACAATGTTCTGCCTCCGTCTGCATGGCCGTGAAACTGTGGAAACCACCAGATTTTGATAGGAGATTGCTACAATGTGTCTCAAACCCATGTGAACTAATGCCTTGTACATGTTTCTAATGCAATCACTAGTCTCTGTGGCCAGTATGTAGAATTTCTTGCTGGCAATAATTTGAACAAAACAATACTGGATTGTCGACTATTTGAGAACAACCGAATTGGTGCTACATTAGAAGAAGCATAGGCCTAAGTATATATATTTCTGGGAAGAAGGCTTGTTGCCTAGCCACCTCCTTGGAGATACTGGTTATTCTCTTGTGATCTTTATACTGATTCCAGTTTTGAATCTTAAGGATATCTATGTGGGAGCATACAACAGGAGTTGTGATTAGATAAAACAAAACAAATTAACGGTACCTATGTATGTAAGAATTGCAATAAATTATGTAAAATATATTGTTCTTTCTTTATGCGGTACCTATTATTGTCCAAGCATCATTATTTAGTCATTTATGAAAGTAAATCTGCCTGCTAGGCTTTCTGTTTTTGATATGGTACTGTAGACAGGGCAGGTGTCAATTTTCTGCAGAATAAGTATTGAGAATAATAGTTTTCTACATTAGTCAAAGGGGGTGATCAGATTATTACTATTAACTTGATACCCGAACCATTATGATATTGCTGCACTGTATGGTACTGGATTGAAACCCGACACTTTTAATGTAGCAGAAATGTACAGTATAGAACTTGGGGCAAATTGGTGAAGCTGTGGTAAATAACCCCATAAAGTATAGAGTACCCGGTACCTACAAAGAGCTCTGTATAGGATTCACTATTCTGAACTTAGTCATTCAGGTATTTGTTTTTGTGGGAATACATAAGAGTTGAGACAGGCGAAGCCAGTGTCAAATTGGTGACCAGGCTACTGAACTGGAGCCTCAAGCCTAGGCCTCTTCCAGAAACACATCTGTGAGTATTAAGGTAATATTCAGTTGAGAAACTGCCTCATAAAGCTAAACTAATTCAACCCATTCCCGCAAGCGGATTGCTACAATACTATACTGTGCCTAATTTACCTTATGTAACTAACCTTACAGACTCCTCCCTGGCAATATATAAGATGACAATAAGTCATGGGGTGGTTTAGTTGGGAAAAGACCTCCTTCAACCTATTATTGTATCCCACGGCAGTCAAAATAGAAAGGAGCATGATCGCAAACGTGCGAGTAGTGTAAAAAAGGTAGGCGATACGTTTGAATACTACATCGTTCCCCCAACTTTTAGAAGCCGATTCGCTACGGCTGGCTTCTGATATTTACGGGATAGGCCTATACTCAAAAGTTAGGAGTATCGTTAGGCTACACTACTTCAAGAAACCTATCATAGGCCTATTCTAAATTTGTAGGTTAGGTTAACTCAGAAATTGCTTTCCCCATTATCTAACCTAACCTAGGCTATATTAATTTGCCAACAATTTTGTATTGTTTAAATAGTTGGCTAAATGTTAATTAAATATGCAAGTCCTAGAGATTCAAAAATAATATTTAGCCATGAAATCTTTTACTATAATTTGGATAGGTGACTATCCCTATATGTCTAAAGCCGATGAGAACAATTATGTGAGCCAAACACTTTCCCTGATACATTTTTTGAAAAACTCGGAGTCAGAGGTTACCTCGCTTGGATAGCTAGATTAGATTAGTTTTATTAGGGTACCATGGTTATTATAAACTAAACAATCCTAACTTAGACAAGCCTCTCATGCCTAACCCATCTTGAGGTTAGGCCTACCCTGTTTTCAGTAGTTTTAATATATCAAGATCAATATTAAACAATATAGGCTTAGGCCTTGGCTAAATGCTCATCAAAATTGCTCATTTGTCCAATTTAAGAATCTCTTACTATGAAATGGAGGAGTCCAGGCTTTACCTTTCCCATTTGGGAAGGGCGAGCCAGGGATATATATGGCAATTTACAGCCCACTAGCCTAGCGCTGACCCTTTTCGAGTTAGAGATAGGCTATGTTAGATTTCACGATTTATGGCCATAGATCTACTTGGAACAGGTGAACAGGGCTAGGCTTGAATATAACAGTAAAGCTTGCCTGATATTAGCCTATAACCAAGCCACTTATCCAAAGTGCCAAGCACAACCCAATTATTCAGCGAAAATCCATATCACAACCCCATGGCTATTCCTAAACTCAAAACATTATTGGTGGTTGAAGGGAAATTAGATAACTTCAATGCTCCACTGGGGAATCACTACCTTATTTTCGTCAATTGATAATATCCTAAATACAGACTAATACGATTAATGCATTACACTGGGTAAATAATAAACCCACCAGTGACCATCACTTTATTATGATTCGATTCCGTCCGTACTCCCGTGAGGCTGCCCGAGGCAGTAATTTGTAAACAAACGTTCCTAAGGCATACCAACCGTAAGAAATGCACCGCGGATAGTTTAACAGGCCTACCAACACTACGTCCGACGATATCGCACGAGAAATTCGCACAAGGAAGCAAATGGCGGTACCACCTTCACGTGCGAATCCGACATGAGAGTCCTTAGTCGAAGGGATCTCACGATTATCTGGTACTGCGGGCCTTAGAACCTCGCCCGCCTACGATGGCTTCGGCGGGGGACTCCACAAATGACCGATCACGCCCTATATACCATCTTGCTAAAATCAAAGATATCCCTGTCTGGTTACTAATAGATACCGGCACCTCCAGATCATGCATTTCCAACTCCTTTTATGACAAGCACCATAGGAAGTTCGGGGAACTGCAACCTACTAAATAAAGTTAATCAGTGCCGGAGACACCCCTTTACAAATTCGGGGAGAAATTAATCCCTTGCATGTAACAACACCCGCCCCTCAGGCCAACTGCTACCAATACTTCGTAGTATTTCACTCCGATTGTCGGCAGTACGATGGGTATTTAGGACTCGATCTCCTTCACAAGCTGCAGGCTCAAGTTGACTTTGGGCAACGTTTAATCAAGTTAAAAAAAAATAATAATTATGTCAGAACCGTACAGTCAAATCCCGAATGAAGAGCAAACAAGAACAAAACTCCAACCTGCCCCCTGTTTCACCTCAGTCAGACAAACCACGCCCGAACAAGCTCAAAGTAACTTCGCCTAAAAACTTCTCCTAAAGTAGTGGCATCATGCAATCCAGAAAATGCCAGTTCCAAATGTAGTAACAACAACAATAAGACAAACTCAGCAAATCAATCTATTGTCCGCTTTCCCAGTCCTATCAAAAATAACGTAAAGATAAAAACCTTACCCTCTGTAAAATCTGTTCGGCAGACGTTCAATAAAGCTAATGATTAACAACTCTTCAGTGAAGAAGATACCTTCGTAAAGCCTATTCTGTCAAATTATGTATTTACAAATAATCATGTGAACCCTTCCCAAATTACAGCAATCACTCCAAATGTTGCTCAACTCTATAAAAATTACTATGTGTACCCTTCTTTAAACCTATCTCCAAATGATGATTGTCAAAATTATTTCCCTAGTCTCAAAAGAAACAGTAAATAATTTGTCACATCCACCTAAGCTATCTCAGTCACCCCTTGATGTTCCATTCTCTGTTCCTACCTCTATCCAACAGAAAACGGGATCACCTGCTACTAAGTTATCTAAGTCAACCCTCCATGTTCCGTCCTCCGTCTCTACCTCTACTCAACAGAAAACGGAATTGCCTCCGCCCACTATTAAAAATCCCGCTATACTCCAAAACCGAAATACCATTCCCCCTCACCATCCAAAGTGGGTGTCCATTAGACAAATACCACAAAATGCCATGATTTTGACCGCCACGAACACCACCATAGACCAAGACCGATGCATCATCCAACCTGCCATATTATCTTCCCGTCAAAATACGATATTAATTGCTAACATTTCAGAGGAAGTATTAACGTTACCCAAAGGCTTGATTATTGGCGACCTAGAAACATTTGAAAAAATATGCCTTCCCTCATGTAAACTCGAGTAAAACCCCTGTATTGCCAACCATTCCTGACACCTTATCATGTATACAAAAGCAACATATGCAACAATTATTGCAAGAGTTTGGTGACGTGTTCGCTCAGACACCCACGGAAATAGGACAAACAACCATGGAACAACATGCTATCCACACCACTGGACCTCCACTTTGCCAACCCTCACGCCAAAAAAAATCCACTCCAATGTCAAGAGGAAGATCAACAAGTACAGGAGATGTTGGATGCCGGAATTGCCACGCCCTCCGTCAGCCCATGGTCATCACCCGTAGTACTCGTGAAGAAGAAGGACGGTTCGACAAGATTCTGTATTGACTACCGTAGATTGAATGACGGCACAATTAAAGACGCAACACCATTACCCAGGATCGATGACTCCCTAGATTCCCTTCATGGATCCAAATGGTTCACCACTCTGGATCTGCAAGCCGGATACTGGCAAGTCCCCATCAAACCTGAACATAAAAAAAAAACAGGTTTCTCAAACAGCGGAGGACACCTATATGAATTTAATGACTTACCATTTGGTTTAAGTAACGGTCCAGCCACATTTTCCCGCCTCATGGAGTCTATTTTGAAAGGTTTAATTTGGGAAACCTGTCTCGCCTATCTAGACGATGTCATTGTGTACTCAGGAACATGGCAGGAACACCTTCGCCGATTACGTCAAGTATTGCAAAGAATCAAAGACGCAGGATTGAAACTTAAACCCTCTAAATGTGAGATAGACAGAAATTCCGTAGGATTTTTGGGACATGTAATTTCTGACCAAGGCATTTCTCCTGATCCCAAGAAATTATCTGCCATAAAAAATCAACAATCCCCCACTACAGTAAAAGGAGTACGCTCGTTCCTAGGATTAGCTACATATTACAGACGTTTCGTCCCACATTTTGCAGAAATCGCCAGGCCAATTCATCAACTCACTCACAAGGACACATAGTTTTTGTGGACCACTGAATGACACCTAGCTTTCGAGAACTTAAAGACAAATTAGTACAAGCCCCCACAGTCTCTTTTCCAGACTACAAACAACCTTTCCGTCTATACACCGATGCTTCTTTGTATGCCATTGGTACTGTACTAGCTCAAGGACAGGAAGGAAAAGAACATGTTATTGCATATGCCAGCTCAACGTTAAATGTTGCACAACAGAATTACGCAGCCACCAAATGAGAATGTCTCTGGATAATTTGGGCCTTGAATCATTTCCGTTCTTTCGTTTTCGGTGCCAAGTTAGATATTATCACGGATTACCAATCTCTGCAATGGCTTATGAGATGTGAAACTAATTCATCTTTTTTAGTACGCTGGAGAGAGACCTTAGAAGAATATGATTTCTTCATCCACTACTGTCCAGGAGAACTTCATACCAACGCCGATGCTCTCTCTCGTCTCCCTGTACCAGAACACATTCCCACAAATATGGCAGCTTTGCAACAGACAGATCTCGTCAATATCTCAATACTCAAGAACTCCCCATCTTCCCAACCTACCCTGCTACAATCATGGGAGAGAAAACTCAAGCCAAAATGGATCCCCAAGCATGTTTATTCACAACTCACCCGTTGGGGTGATCAATTAATAACCGAATCAGGACACATAGTCATCGAACCAACAGTCGCTCAAGAGTACATCACTGCAATTCATGAAGGAAATGGAATTCACTTGGGTCAAAGAAAAATGTTAAAAGTTTTCCAAGATCAGTATTGGACACCGAATCCTTCCGGCATTGCTTAACAAGTAACAGAAGCTTGGAAGCCATGCGCGCTTGGAAAAGACAGATGTCGCACGGCAGGCCCAGCTGGCACCATTTCCGGCCAGAAACCATTCCAAACTCTTTCACTTGACGTCATGGGACCTTTTCCAGTCAGCGGAGACAAACGGTACATAGTGACGTTTATCGATGTATATTCCAAATTTCTGATAGCTTGTCCTACTAAAGATCACAGTGCTTCCACAGTTGCAACATTATTAGCCACCGACATTTTACCTGTATTCGGATTGCCAATATCACTTTTATCAGATAACGCCCCAGAATTCCGGGGACAAGTTTGGGAAGAATTTACTAAACAATGTGGTATAAAAGTTAAACATTCCTCCCCATACTGGCCTGAAGGTAACACGGTTTGTGAACGAAGTAATCGCACCATCAACAAACAGTTAGGCACCCGAATGATAGCCTTAACCCTTGTCTAGCGGGTGGTTTTGGGCTTATTTGGGCATATTCAGGCCCTCCTGAATGATTAATCAAGTATCTGCATGAAATTTTGTTTATTTAGCCAAAAACTAGGCGCTAAAAGCTTAAAAATGAGACCAGAACGAGCTACGTAGCACTCGTGGTTCTCATACAGTGATACCAGTAACATGGGAGTTTAGCGTATAGCGGCATATTTTTCCCAGCTATGCTCACTACTAGCTACACTGCCGGCCTCTCGAGAACACAGGGAACATGAGTTAATGGGCGGCGGTAAGCCCTGGGAGTCGGCTGTCTGGCCCGCTGCGCTCGCGGCCATTTGCACTCGATTTTAACCCTTTAAAAGCCTTAATAATGCTCCTAATTTGCTGCAAATTGGAGCCGGACTTAAGTGCGGCCCCGATCTTTAAGGGTTAAAAACCTCAGATTGGCCATCACAAGTCAAAATGATACAATGGGGGATGAACACCTGTCCAAAGGAAGATAGTGTTTTCCCACACGAAAGAGTCTATGGGATAGCTCCTCTTTTGCTACCTTTTCATCACCGAGCTTAGCCCTCCACCACAAAATTCAACATTGATCCCTTACAGCAATTAAAAAACACTCTTCATAACGCCCAAGTTTGCCAAGACACCAAGCATGACACCGCAAATGACAAAAATCCCTTCGCCATTCATGATACCGTTATGGTAGCAAAACTTCCAGTAATAAACAAACTAGGACTGCGTTATGTAGGACCATACACTGTATCGCATATTCCAAATCCCTATCAAACATCCATTAACTATCATGGAGAAACCAGAACATATAGGAACCGTTTCGTCCGGATCTATAAACCTATTACCAATCTATCTGATCAGCCGAACAAAATACCAGACGACAACAATGCAGTACCTTTTTCCTTGTCCCCGAACAAAGTCGCCACACCAGAACTAACAATACCTGCCCCCAATAAAACCCTACCCTACAGCTGATCCACCCGAGGCACCTCAAATGAAAGCTCACACCCCACCACCCATCACTTTTCGCCAACACACACCTAGAACGCCCCGCATCCATTAATAATCTCACCCGGGGTCACCCCACCTCCACACATAAGCATCTCCTCTCCTTCTGACACCACCTCCAGTAAAACTTTGCCCAACAATAAAGCTATTCCCACTACCTCAGGTCGCTATGCCTTACGGTAAAAAAACTCATCAAAGTTGTCAATACCCACAGCGCATCGGGCAAAATGCTTAAGAAAAACAAGTTCCCACATTACAAAATCTCATTCACAATCTAGTTCTCCCCTTATTCGTAAACGGTCTCTTACCAGATGGTTATCCACATCCTCAAGCGTTTCGTCGCCCAAATCTACACCGCCAACAAAATCAATCAGAACATCATCGCCTTTATCCACCTCACCTCCCAACGCCACCCCCAGTCCTCATGTCAACCCCGATAGCTCCTCATCCCTAACTTCGTCCTGTCCAGAAGTATTACCTCAACATAATGATCATGATTACGCTACAATATCTCAAATTATCAAGCAAAGAGCATCCGGTAGTGTCCCAACTCCTTCCAATATCGCATTACCTAGTACATAAAAAATGGTGACTAACGTTATTCCTTTTTCTCTCCCTACCCATCTTGCACCCCCTGATTTATCCTCATTTCCTTCTACAATATCTCCAAAATCCGCCCCTAATTCAAAGCAAAATAACACACCCACGACAAATAATCCATCCAGAAGTCCCCAGTCAACACCACCACGTACCCCTAACCCCAAGCCCCTTCAGTACAAGTCCTCCTCCACAGAGTCTAGTCCAGATCCCCATATCAGAATTTTGTTTAGAACAAAATCAGGCCGATTAGTAACAAGACCCGAACGTTTTTCGCCTATCTTAACCATTGCAAAGCCAACTTACATTGCAAATATCCAATCCCTATCAACAAACCATCCAACATACACAACAAACACCCATACACTCAGAATAGCTGAAATCACAAACCCAGAATCCCAACGTTACCCTCGCCTCTGCACGCCCCGCCCATCAATGATTATCCCGCTACACCTACGTCCGCACAACGATATGACCTGCCGCAACCAAAGGTTAAGCAAAATACTTGCCTGAAAACCTTCACCACGACCATAGCCACCTCCTGCTCAAACCCCTCACGCACACCTGCCATCATGTCGTCAACTCCGTTCATCAAGAGAATCAAAGTCTCCACTGATTCCGAACGCCTGGCCAGAATCCGTCACACTCACGAGGCCATTACAGCAGCCATCATCAATACCACGGACACGTCTCTTCTCGTCACCATCGACCCCATTAAAACACCAGATAAACGTTCCACCGAATGGTGGACATTCTTACATTCCCTACCCATGACCAGTCACCAGGGAGTGTCTCTTACCTTCGCCCTTGAGGCACGGGGACGTGCCTACCATGAAGGGGAGGGAAGTGAAATACAGAAGAAAAGGAAAACAACAGAAGCAAAAGACCAAGAGAAAGACAAGAAGAACAAGAAGAGGAAAGACAAGGACCCGAAAAGACCAGGAAAGAATGTCAGACACACAACACAGATAACGGGGTCAAGGCCAGGAAACCAGACACGCAAAGGATGCCGCCGACTCGCCAGTTTAGAGCTGAACGACCCCAACACGGCAGGAAAAGAACTCCGACATGTCACCACCAGGAAGGTGCTGTTTTCGCAACCCTTCTAGAAAACATAAATATTATGCCTATATAAATATATACCCATGTAAATATATAATAAAGAGTACTAGCAGGGGTACCCGGCATTGCCCGGGTTTAATTTCTACTACCATAATCACCACCAAATGTTCTAGAAAGCTAGAAGTAGAGAACCATCTAATTTCCGTTCGTCTAAGTGAAGTCTTTCTATATCAAACATAATTAATTACAGTTCTGATAGACAGCAACACCGGGTAAAGAACCCCCTACCTCTCTGTGTCAACAAAACTCGCGACGCACACACCCCTCGAACCATAGGGCGACCCAGCTAACCTTCCTGCCAGAAAGCAAGCAAAGGAATTGTATATATATGCTATCTACTTAAGTTTACCCATACTATGATACACAGAATAATAAATACATTACTCAGACAATCAGTCTTCAAGCATCAGTCCCCAAATGCCTACAAATAAGGTAACCTGCTTTCAAAATCAGACAACACCCCAGTCCTGACCTTTTCTACATCTAAGAAAGATTGCCATACAAGAATTCCTATTATACCCACAAATAAGTAATTCAAGGACTACTACTAACCATCACCCAATAACGTAAGCAATCAGAGAGAGGATCATGTGCCGAGATCAATCTTGCTCCCCAATTCCATACCCCACTCTTATATGAGTAAACAACAACTTTACAAAACTCGACAACACAGAGTTCCCCCCCCCCCCCTTTGTGCCCCCTCTCTGAAAAACGTTATATAAACCCCGGGACAAAGGAGTCAAGCACATAGAAATAGCGGTTCTGTACGATCGGCACCCCGCTCTGATGGAAGACTATTTATACTCAACTCAAGACTAGTTATTGATAAACGGCAACCCGAAGTCTATACACTATCTGTGAAATACATATAAACTTTTTTCGGATCTTTGTTAATCGTGGCAACCCAATCAGTTAACATAGAGACCTTTAATAATATATTCATATATATATATATATATATATATATATATATATATATATATATATATATATATATAAATAAGTGATTTAAAAACGCATAGTTGGTATGACCTATTCCACTTTGGTTTTTAATCATTTATATAGTGCAACAGTAGCTACAAACGTATAACCGATTATTTCTGGCAACCCAGAATTCAATATCGTTATTCATATTAGCTTAATTTCCAAAACAGTAAAATATTGAAAGACACAGGCAACCCTACCTTTTGATACGTTTGCTATCAAGAGGTTATACTAGCATTATCTCACAGAGATCTAGGACAGAAAGATCTTTTGTGTTAGAAGGGTTTAGCGAGATACTCTTAGGAGCAGTTTGCATATATAAATCCTAGGCACAAATTGTCTGTGGCACCCCACCAGGATTTGGGACTAAAAGGGTAATACCGCCCGAGTTCTTTGAACCTCTTAAAAAGATTAGAGACAGACAAGAAGAGTTACTTATCCAAACTTCTCGTGCGTTGGTCCGATGCTTTATTAATCCGGCCCTGCCTGAAAAATAGCATTTAAAATCCTAGTTCAAGAGTACCTGAACAGAACTCCATCACCGGTTAATATAAAGGTCAGAATAGTCAAGTATTTGTTCAAAAGCTATAGGCCCAGAATACTTGCGTTAGTTCGATATGGTGACCAACTATACTCCTGAGAGTTACAGAACCATATTTAAGACCAAAAACCCATTAACCTATCTGTAAACTTTTTCACAAGACCGGACTTCCTAGACGGCCTACGGAGCAGATCAAAAAAACTCGACGAAAGTGCATCTATACACTACGAAGATAACTCAACTGTGCATTATTAATCATTCAGTATCAGTGACGAGATACCAGAATATTTATCAAGTGTTTACCTGTGCATCATAAGTTATTTTCTATCAGTGACGAGATATCAGATTATTTTAAAAGTGTTTACCTGTGCATTACCAATTAGATTAGTATCAGTGACAAGATACTAGATTATCGAGAAAGCGGAAGTGATCAGAATAAGCCGAGTTATAAGTCTTGCATATAAGGACTACGGCTTATCTATTGTGTTCTACTGAATTTCGTGTGATAATAACGAAGTGAATAACCTCAGTAACGAACGCATATACCAGTGTCATCATCATTAAAGCACGATATATAATCTTGCATAGTAATCATAATAGTCCGTATTTAGTGTTCGTAAATACCGGAATAATATCTACTCGTCCAGAATATAAATGAAGCACGGAGATAATTAAAAATCCTTATGTACAATAACTCTGAATTAATATAATTGCCGTTTGAGTATAATTCTACATATAGCAGTGTACCTACCTCATTAGAAATATTACATGAGTGTTGCAAGGTGTAGTGTGATCTCCATCTAGATCCGCGATCGTGCTCGAAGAATTGAAAGACCAAAGTTCTGCCGAGTACATTAAACCGCCATGTTTTCAAAGTGTCATAATTCTTCTATGTTAATCGTGAATAAGTAAATAAAGCTGCATTATAAACCACATTCTGAAATTATATGTGTCCTCTATTGATTCCATATAGGTATTTGCATGAAGTATAATATCCCAGTCTCGAAGAACTCACCTTAACCAAACGTTAATCCTGCATAAAATCAGGGCATAACAATAAGCATTACATAATAATGAAAAGGCATTCTTTGAATGATCTTGTTTTAGTATCCGAAGAGCGTACACTACTCTGGCTAGCATTAGCCGATGTCGTACAATGTTTGGAGGTCATAATATGTGTGTAATAGTATAATTAACTGTAATATTATATACTGTAGTGATACATATTGACAGAAGTGTGATGGATAGTGAATGGGTTTGAAGTTAATAGTTAACGCTTTCAGTAGATGATGGAGCCAATCTTAGTTTTATGTTGTATCATTAGTGAATTTTGTTCAGCTTAGAAAGGACTTGTGTAAGTTAGAGGATTACTTGAGATAGTATGTTTCCCTTTAACCCATCTTAGGCGGCACCCGGCTATAGTCGGACAAGAGAACCCCAACCTAAAGAGTGGGGCCCGGCTATAGTCGCATGCAATTTTGAGCACATATGTGCTCCGAGAGAGAGCCGAGCGGTGGGAGGAGCGTAGGTCGGCTCTGACCGGTCGGCACGGGTCCCGCGCGACAACTGAGTCCCCCTCCACACTCACTACCTCACTACATAGGAAATGATGTAAGGAAATTACCGTATTTTAGGGATTTTTCCTTCGTCTTGCACGATCGTTGCAAGAGAACGCGTGGTCGTAGAAGGATGGTTCTGGTGTCATTGGAAAACTCAATTATCGCCCTTTCGGGGATACATAATTGTATTACGCTCTGTCTCTTGTTTATGCATGAAAAAGAGCACGGAAATAAGCTCGTTTAGGGTAAAAACCCCCGCTTGGCAAGTAGTAGAAGTTACCGCCTAGGCCGCTCGTAAGGTGTTAATCACTAAAATCCTTCCTTAGCTACATAAAACCTCCCAATGAAAACCTGAACTAAATATAAAATAGCCCGACAATTACTGAAGAGGTTAATGTTAGTATAATGGATAGTGTTATCTAATGGGTGAGAGACGGTGTGATGCATAGTGTGAGAGACAGTGTAATGTATAGTGTGAGAGACAGTGTGATGTATAGTGTGAGATACAGTGTGATGTATAGTGTGAGAGACAGTATGATGTATAGTGTGAGAGACAGTGTGATGTATAGTGTGAGAGACAGTGTGGTGTATAGTGTGAGAGACAGTGTGATGTATAGTGTGAGAGACAGTGTGGTGTATAGTGTGAGAGACAGTGTGATGTATAGTGTGAGATAGTGTGATGTATAGTGTGAGAGACAGTGTGATGTATAGTGTGAGAGCCAGTGTGATGTATAGTGTGAGAGCCAGTGTGATGTATAGTGTGAGAGACAGTGTGATGTATAGTGTGAGAGACAGTGTGATGTATAGTGTGAGAGACAGTGTGATGTATAGTGTGAGAGACAGTGTGATGTATAGTGTGAGAGACAGTGTGATGTATAGTGTGAGAGACAGTGTGATGTATAGTGTGAGAGACAGTGTGATGTATAGTGTGAGAGATAGTGTGGTGTATAGTGAGAGACAGTGCGATGCATAGTGTGAGAGACAGGGTGATGTATAGTGTGAGAGACAGTATGGTGTATAGTGTGAGAGACAGTGTGATGCATAGGGTGAGAAACAGTGAGTGTATAGTGTGAGAGACAGTATGGTGTATAGTGTGAGAGACAGTGTGATGTATAGTGTGAGAGACATTGGTGGACCTACCATCATTAGCCTTGGTGTTTGGGTCAGCACCAGCATCCAGCAGTACCTTCACCACCTCGGTGTGACCCTCCTTGGCTGCATGGTGAAGTGCCTCCATCCCTGCAACACAACAACTGTATTGTACCATCACCACTACATTATTACTACCAATACCTTAACATGCATTATAATATCAAATATGATACTTAATACATTTCAAATCTTAAAATAATACACACTGCAAAATAATATGTTATCACTAGCCCATCCGACGTTTGTGTAGTTATTGTGATTTATTTTGTAGTTATTAGTATTAAAGGTTTTGAGTGTTTTTGCCATTTACGAGCATTTTTGTTGTTCCTAACCTAAACATCGCCTTCCTAGACCCACTTCAAGCCTAATAACAAGAAAAACAAACATATATTTCGATAGAAAAATGTCCCGCTTAGACTAAAGACCGGTTATCCCAGTAATACAACCTCGCATATTCTTCACCCATAAAACATCGACACCTCATTGGGGTGAAGTGTCTTATAATGTCCAAACTAATGAGGTTAATCATCTTATATTCGTCAAAGTAATGTGGGACGTGTGTTAAATTTTATCCAATCGATATTTAGACGATATTATGCAACTTAGGAAGGATCTGTGGTCGATAAAAGGTTCAGTTGAGATAGTTTAAATCCTTAATATTGCTAGAGGTCTTTCCTAAGCTGAAGAAAATCGTCTAATAGTTGCCAGAATAGGATGGTACTGAATGGGTTAAAGAAATTGTCCTTCGGTTGGGACATGTTTCTATCGACATATATACACATTTACCTTGAAGGGGTCCAGGTGGGCATTATTTAGTTTGAAGGAAGTCTGGGAAGGTGTTTCTGTTAGCCTTGGGGACAAACTATAATACATTGTTCCAAAACAGTAAAAACTACCGTAATCCTCATTGTTAATTAAACATAATATTATAGTAACCTACAAGACGTCGGACCGGATAGTGTTAAGATAAGAATAAAACTTAGTATTATGCAATGTTTATAATAAATACAAGCTATATATATTAATCATAAATAACCATCAAGAATATACACGAATATACGTAAATAAAATACATATCACAACGTTTATTGATACTGTATAAAAAGATAAACTATGTCCGATAACAATAACATAAATTTAAGTTTACAAATTAGAAGAGAGATTAACTCGGCCAAACATGCATATATACAGTAAAACAAGACCTCCATGTGATGAACGCCTGTCCGTTTATTATATCCTTAAATAAGTGGGAATAAAAACACACTATATTTATAGAAATGTATACACAATAACAATTCATTGCAGATATTAGTTCAGTAGAAGAATTCTCTATTGATTTGTACCTGAAGTAACCGTTAAAGTGTTATGCTAGACACAACAGGTTGTGTGGATTCACTAAACAGAAAGAAACAAGATATTCACTACACGTAATTATACAATATAAGAACAAGGCAATTTATACAATTATGGCGAATACAAGGGTTATATTATTTTATAGCCAGTTATGAATTATAGAAGTATCCGGTATAAAGGTCGAACATGAATAAATGGTTACAATATTATCACAATAATTTAAAGTATGACATAGAGTAGCTTTGCTATATATTTTACTTATATTCTACAGACTCTAGATTCTTTAAGATATAAATATAACAATGATATGAATAACTATCAAAATAAGTATTAATGGAAATGGTCTTGCTGGTTTACATGAATATTTCAAAGTTACTGATATGTGAACATAAGCTGAAATGACTCAGTCTACCCGCGAAAATTGATTAAGTGAGAATAGAGTGTTCCTTTTCTCCGATACCCAAGTAAGATTCTCTACGATGTATGTAGTGGTACGGTGGAAAATTCCCAATTATCTAATGGCGTGTTTACCCTTACTGTACCAGAGGGTATTACTATTAATGTAGCCTCAAATACCAAGCATTGTGGCCAAAATGGCTTCAAAGACGAGAGAGCGCAACCTCTCACCCCGAAAGCTGGATGAGTACTGAGCCATTCTGCCCGTGGGACCTTAGATACACACTGAGAAGTGTTGCCAAGGTCTCAAAGCAGTGTTTACAGGTCATGGTGCCTGGTACCGCTCGGTACAACGACCGAATACTACTGACAAACATCGTACGGCGCTGGTACTGGCGAGTTACATTCTTACTGTCGGCCTTTGTACGTTGATTGTACAAAACGGTTTAAAGGCGTGCGTTGGACTGTAAAACTGAAGTGTTAGTATAAACCCAAGCAGTGTGTACATTGCCCAGGACTTAGCCACTCCTGGTGTTAATTAACGGCCAAAGAAGGTCACCACCCCAAATCTTAAGGTAATAAATGTCAACATTTTGGTATCACACCAACACATCCCACTGTGAAGGTTATTTGCACATGGATATGTTGTGGGCATGGTCGGTAGTAGCACGGTTCATCGGAATATGCACCCGCGCAACCTTGTTTTGGTCCGAGGGAGGAATGAGGGGAAGAATAGTGTAATATCCATTATGTCTCCCTTAAAAAGGAATATTGCTTCACCTCAAGGCATATGTGAAGAATTAGGAACCAAATTTGGATGTAGGAAATGGGAAGAGTACTTACATGTACAAATTAAGGTATACACGAGTCAGGAATGAGAGAGTGGAAGGAGGATGGTTGAATATGCAGCCACCTAAGGCTGTTAGTGTGTTTTTGTTTTACACATTTCAAAATTTAGCTTTCAGAAGGCTTGTCGCCGTCGCCAATGAGAACCATCTGGAAGACTTATTCATAGAGCAACAGTTGATAATAAATTATATTAAATACGAGACGGCAAAACTAGGATGCGTGCCTTGATTTCATAAAGGGAAAATTGACTTATTGTAAAATAGCAACTCGAAAATATGAGACAAAAATATTTTAATTATTTGCAGTGATTCACTAACTGTGGGGGACTTTGTAGGGGACATACATACATTGTATACATGTATGTATATACTTATGCACATACACCATAGCTGGGGGTGGCCAACTCCAGACAGAGCCCGAACAGAAACAATTCTTAGGGTTTGGGACCACTTTCAAGTTCCATCGCCGCTTACTCTGTCTCATCTAGTAGTTGAATTTTACAAGGGGAGGAGGATTCCTAGCCTCCAGCATAAATTTAAAGACCGAATGCTCGACTCGAAGTGCGGTTCCGTTCTCATATCTTAATGGCGGCACTACAGGCAGCCCTTATAAGAGTTGCCTCACTTGTTAGGGTTTTTATTCAAGGTCTAATCCTATGTCTTTCTTGGGGTGCCCCTTGGTGGAGCTCTCTCCACGTTCACTGTCTTGTATCTATCACCCAACTTACTATATCCATCCTCTCCACATTTCCAATCCATACAAGCTACTAGTATGCAACTCATCGCTGATATTCATGATACCTAAGCGTCTCCTCTGCTCTTCAATAGAGGCGTAGGGATGTGGTGACCCCCCCGCCCGTCACTTTGTAGCGCAGTCAGCTACTGGAGGTTGGGACCGGGAATCCCACCTCCAGAATTGTTAGGAGGAGCATGTAGGCAACAGTCGAACAGGGCGGTACTCCCGGGGAGTGCTAGGTGGTTGATAAGGACAGCTGGAACTCCTGTTACACCACCTGGCCTCCCGAGCTGATCCTTTGTGTACCTCATCAATACTGTGGGCAACCCCAGCTTGTCCTCCAAAACACCTTCTCTTTCTATCAATACACTACTATATACACCACAAACACCTTACATACTACACTATCTCTTTCTCTACAAAAAAATGACAAATTCATGACGGTCAGCCTCAGAGTTCCCAGGGAGGGGGGAACAGAAATGTCCCCATCCGACTGTCCCCTGATCACGACACCACAGCATGCTCTGGACCTCTACCTTCTATTCTTACTATTAACTTCTGCAACATTCGTGGCCTCTCATCTAACTTCCACTCTGTGGAACACCACCTCTCCTCAGCTAACCCTGATCTCTTTCTCACCAAAACGCAGTTGTCTGGGTCTACTGACAGCAAACCCTTTTCTGTATCCTCCTACTATTTCTATCCTCAACTACAAGCCAAAGGTGGATGTTGCGTCTATGTACGCAACAATATTGCTTTCTCTCGTGTTCCCAACTTTGATTCTTCTAAATTCTCAATTCTCTGGCTAAAGCTTTCTTGTCACTGTCAAACTAATTATTTCTGCGCTGTTTATCTCTCCCCTAATTCTACTGACTATCCAATAATCTTCAACTATCTAACTTCTAAAGTGGAACACATTCTATCCATCTCTCCTTTTGCAGAAATCTCCCTCTTAGGAGATTTCAAAGTCCACCACTACCTATGGCTCTCCTCTGTTTCCACTGACCAACCTGGTGAACAAGCCTTCATCTTTTCTATCCTAAACGACCTAGAGCAGTTAGTCCAGCAACCCACCCAAATTCTGGATCCCTTCGGAGATCGGCCCAATATTCTTGACATATTTCTAACCACATACCCTTTCGCTTATGCCAAAAATCTTTTCTCTACTTTGTGCTACTCCGACCATAAACTAAAATCCGTCACTTGTCCTCTCTCTCCGGTATGGCCACCCGATCCTCCCAACCAGCGGCGCTTGTGGCATTTAGGCGCTGCCGACTGGGAGGCTCATAGGCAGTAATTCTTTGATTTCCCAAGGAATGACCTTTGCTTCCGTGGCCGGGGACTCTCGGAGAGTGCTGAACGCATTACCGAAGTAATGCTCTCGGGCATAGAAGCATACATTCCATTTTCTTTCTCTCAGTCATTGCAAAAAAATCTTGGTTTACTCATGCTTGTTCTACTGCTGTCCGCAACAAGGAGGAAGCATTCAAACGGTACCGACACCTTAAAACTCGAGATTCTCATTCTTCCTATGTTTCTGCTTCGAATCAAGCCAATTCTGTTCTTCGACTTGCAAAGCACTCTTTCATCAATAATAAATGCACTGAACTATACAACTCTAGCTCTTCCCAAGCTTTCTGGCATCTAACCAAAAACCTCTCCAACAATTTTTCTTCCTCGTCTTTGCCTCCCCTTTTCCACTCTGCTGGCACAACCATCACTTCTTCCTCTGACAAAGCTGAACTCTTCGTTCAAATATTTGCTAGAAACTCAACCTTGGATGATTCCGGTGCTATTCCTCCCTCTCCATCCCCTTCCTTCTACTTTTGCCTAATATCCTAATATCTTCTAAAGATGAACTTTCTACCCTCTCTGGGCTTAATGCTAAGAAGGTGTAATGTCCAGACGGTGTTCCACCTGTTGTTCACAAAAACTGTGCTTCCATGCTGACTCCCTGCCTAGGCAAACTCTTTCGTCTCTGTCTCTCCTCTAACTTCTTCCCTTCTTGCTGGAAGTTTGCTCCCATTCAACCTGTCCCAAAGAAGGGTGACCGTTCTCAACCCTCCAAGTATCGTCCAATTGCTCTCATTTCTTGCATCTCTATTGTTTTGTAAACTATTCTTGCCTCAAAAGCATTTATCTTCCCATAACCTACTCTCAGACCACCAGTATGGATTCCTTAAGTGCCTCTCTAGTGGTGATCTTCTTTCTTATCATACTAACTCTTGATCATCCTCCATTATGGACTTCGGTGAGACTTTTTCTGTTGTGCTAAACATATCAAAGGCCTTCAATATAGTCTGGCACAAGTCCCACATTTCCAAACTACCCTCCAATGGTTTCTAACCTCCATCTGTGCCTTTGTCTCTAATTTCCTTTCCTGCCTGTCCCATAGCTGTGGATCTGGATGGCCAACGTTCACTTCCTCAACCTATTAACTCCGATATTCCTCAGGGTTCTGTCCTATCTCCAATTCTCTTCCTATTATTCATTAATAACCTTCTCAACTGCACCTCCAGCCCCATTCACTCATATGCTGACGACTCTTTATAACACTATTCAACTAGCCTTCCACAACACCATTCACAGCAGGAACTCCAAAACTCACCTAAGGAGACCATAAAACACCTATCGTCTGATCTCTCTACTATCTCTAATTTGGGCAGAGAAGACCTTGTTACTTTCAATACTTCCAAAACTCAAATTCTCCATCTGTCTACTCGTCGCCCCCCTCCAGAAAACTATGACCGACTCTTCAACAACATACAAATTAACCCTTCATCTTCTCTTAACATTCTTGGTGTCTCTTTTTCTTCTGATCTCTCTTGGAAAGATCATATTACCACTCTTGCTAAGACAGCTTCCTAGAAGCTGGGTATGCCTAACTTCTAAACGGCAAAGCCTATGTTTTTTAACCCTTAATTAGCGGCTCACCACATAAGTCGAGTTAAATAAAGCTGGACTATGTGGCGGCGCTCGACATAGGTCGAGTGGCAATTTCAGCACGTAATGTGGCTGAGAGAGAGAGACAAGTGGTGGCAGGAGACTAGCGAGCGTATGACTGCTCCAGACCACCGCGGCGAACCTACTGACACAAATCTCAGCTCCCTCCTCCCTCTCTCACTCGCTACATACTCAATTATGTACCGAAAGTACCGAATTACCTGCTTTTTGCACTCGCGTTGCACGGTTATTGCAAGAAAACTATCCATCATACAAGGATCGTTATGGTGTCATTCGAAAGCTCTGTTTATGCCCTTTCAGGGATAGGTACTTGTTTTACGTTCTGGGTCTTATTTAGGCATGAAAATGATCACGTAAACAGCCCTATTTTGGCTAAAAACACCCCGCTGTGCGGTACATATAAATAAACCGCATAGGCCGCTCGTAAGGTGTTAAAGGTCCCGCAATGCGAAGGTGTTTGGCTCTATTCTAACGTAAATCGTCATATTTACAATATATATCATTATTACTTATCCATATGTGCCTATTTTGCTCTTAATATGAACATATGAATATTTAACCCGTATAGCCCCAGCGACGTGCCTGACGCGTCGGCGATGTATGTAGCGCACAGCCCCAGAGACGCGCCTGGCGAGTCACCCTAATTGCGCCGACCGTAACCTCAGGTGTAGCCACTCAAGAGGGCTCAGATTTGTATGGGAACTGTGTACGTATCCCACGCAACCGTGCCGATGGTTGAAAACTCTCAAAGTCCACGTGCGTGTGTGCGCGCGAGCGCGCAATAACCTGTTTTTTTGGGATAATTGCCTTCAATTTTTTACTCTTGTAAAATCCATTTTCGGGGGCTCTGTAGGACCATTTTTTAAGCTTTTTGAGCGGTTTTTCGTGGTTTTTCCTTCATTCCTAACCCATTCGCTATTGTTTCTGGAATAAAACCATTTTTTGAAAACCGGCCGGGTTCTGGTGCGCAAACATTACAAAACTAGCCGGGGCTCCACGGGTTAAGAGAAATAAATAAAGTGGGAATAGCATTTTGGGGGTGAAAAAGACATATTATTGCCGCCTGGTCGTATCATGAGGCGAGAGCCCGGGCGGTGAATAGCCTTTCTTTCTGAGCTTCAGTACGGCACTGAGGCCTTGCAATAGAAATCTCTCTGTTGCAAGGATCTCTAGCTGCCTCGCTCGTGTTAAAGAGACCGCATGAGGGAAATTTACGAGGAAAATTACCCGATAAAAAGGGGAATAAGAGGAAAAGTAGCTGATAATTGAGGAGTAGAAAAAGGGGGGAATGGAGGGGTAGGGGGGGACACATATGGAGGAGTGATAGCAAGTAATGGAGGGGAATTATCACACCTAATCACAAATTGCTTTGTTTTGAGTGCCACTACAGTGTTTTAAAGGCTCCCGGACGGATTGCCGACGGACATTTGGCCGACAGACCCTAACTTTACCTAGCCTAACCTAACCTAACCTAACCTAACCTAATTTAACCTAACTTAACCTAACCTAACTTAACCTAACTTAACCTAACCTAACCTAACCTAACCTAACCTAACTTAACCTAACCGTTCGGCCAAATGTCCGTTCGGCCAAATGTCCGTCGGCAATCCGTCCGGCCACGGATTTAAAGGGGTTATTTATGCTCTGGCTCTATTGAGGACGATCCCATTGCACTACTGGACTGGGTTCGAGCCCTGGCTGGGTCAAATAACAAACATAATAAGTATACTAGGGCTCTACTTGTTTATTCAGAGAGGCCTAAAATGGGCCCCAGATTACAAGTATCCTTCTCTATTACTTAGCTGCTAGTTTTTGTGTGTGAGGTGTATGTGTGTATGGTATCAAGCTATGTGACCACAAGTCGGAGCAGGTGGTGGTGGATGGGATCTGATTCCAAATGAAGCCACTACTTTTAAGCTCTTCGGTGGCCTAGTGGTTAAGAACATAAGAACATAAGAAAATGGGAGTCTGCAGAAAGCCGATTGGCCTAAGCAAGGCAGATCCCTGTCCCACACAACCCCAAATCAATTACAAACCCAATTATAGGCTCAACACTCTAATACCCTGAGGATCATCTTACCAAAACGGTTAGAGATTAACGCAGGATTATGGGGGTCTGCAGAGCGCTGATTGGCCCAACCCGGCTGATCCCCCTTCACACCCAACCCTTCTCGTCCATATGCTTATCCAATTTTATCTTAAAGCTCCCTACAGTTTTAGATCCCACTATAGCACTTGGTAGTCCATTCCACCCATCTACAACTCTGTTACCAAACCAATATTTGCCTATATCTTTTCTGAAACGAAATTTATCTAATTTGAAACCATTGGTACGAGTTCTTTCACCATCACTGAGCTTTAGTACATTTGTCATGTCCCCTTTGTTAATCCCACTAACCCACTTGAACACCTCTATCATATCCCCTCTAACTCTGCGTCTCTCTAACGAATGTAAACCTAATTTCTTCAACCTTTCTTCATACGAAAGATTTCTAATATTATGGATCATTTTTGTCATTCTACGCTGTACTCTCTCCAATGAATCTATGTCCATTCTGTAATAAGGACACCAAAATTGGACAGCATAATCCATATGGAGTCTCACTAATGACAAGTAAAGTTTTAAGATAACATCAGCAGTTCTGTTACTCACACTCCTAGAGATGAACCCGAGAATCCTGTTTGCCTTATTACGAACGCCTATACACTGTTTTCTAGGCTTCAAATCATTGCTAACAAACACACCTAGATCTTTCTCGCAGTCTGAATTTTCTAATTCTAAATTAGCTAGTTTATATTTAACATTTGTTTGCATCTTCCCTATCTTTAATACCTTGCATTTGTCAATGTTAAACTTCATCTGCCAATTTACTGACCATTCATGTAAGGTATCTAGATCCCTTTGGAGGCACTCTATATCGCTATCTGAATCAATTGATCTCCCCATTTTAGTATCGTCTGCGAATTTACTTATCCTACTAGTTATACCTAAATCTAGGTCATTTATGTATATAAGAAACAACAGGGGACCTAATACCGATCCCTGGGGGACACCACTTTTGACTGCTCCTAAGGTCTTGGAGTGCTGCACTACTGGGTTGGGTTCGAGCCATGGTGGGGTGATAATTATACAAACAAATATGATATATATTAGGGCTCTAATTGTTTATTCAGAGAGGCCTTAAATGTGCCCCAGATTACAGGTATCCTTCTATAGTACTTGGGTGCTAGTGTTTGTGTGTTAGGTGTATCTGTGTATGGCATCAAGCTATGTGACCACGAGTCGGAGCGGGTGGTGGTGGATAGGATCTGATTCCAAGTGAAGCCACTACTTTTAAGCTCCTCGGTGGCTTGCACAGTTCCAAAATTTACAGGTGTACCTATAGATGATATGAATATTTGAAGATCATTGTCGGTCTGCCTGGTGTTATCCTTCAGTAGGATATTGGAGGTGTTCTTGTTCTGATAGTAAATTATTAGGCTGACTTTGGCATTGGCTTCAGTAGTTTGGATGTCTATCCATCTATCTATCTATTGCCTGACACCGTGATCCCCGAAGGGGTGGCCATGAACGAACCGCCCCCATGTACCTCTGTCCCCAGTCAGTCGACGCCCCTCCTCCCAACCAGCACCGCTTTCATCCATATACTTCCTCACTCCATCCTTCCATCTCTCCTTCGGTGCACCTCTCCCTCTCTGTCCTTCCACCTCGCTCTCGTACACCCTCTTAGTCATTCTCTCGTTTTCCATACGTTCCATATGGCCGAACAATCTCAAGTTGTTCCTTTTCACACTTTCCAGCACATCTACCTCCGCACCACACCTCCTTCTTACTTCCTCATTCGTCTGTCTATCCCTCCATGTAAAGGGTACTTCACACAGTCAGGGATGCGAGCTAGAATCACTAGGAGTAGCTGAAAATTCGGATTCCTGGGCCTATTCGCGGTGAAAATCGATACTCCTAGTGACTCTAGCGATTTCCTAGTGATTCCTGTTAGACTCCCATTGACTCCAAACCAGTCCCGGCCGATTGGCCCTGTCCGACAAAATGTTCACCGTGTTTAAGGTTCTCGCCGCGAAGCGGACAACTCCCAGTGATTCCCAGTGATCCCCAGTGATTCTTCAGTGACTCCCAGTGAGTCCTGGTAATTCTGGTGAGAACTGAAACTGAAACCGAAAGCTGTCCGCGAATCAGATACGAAACACCGAGAATCACCAGGACTCACTGGGAGTCACTAGGGAATCACTGGGAATCACTGGGAATCAACTGGGAGTCACTGGGAATGGTCTGATTCGTGGCGAGAACTTTAAACGCGGTGAACATTTTGTCGGACAGGGCCAATCGGCCGGGATTGGTTTGGAGTCACTGGGAGTCTAACAGGAATCACTAGGATATCGCTAGAGTCACTAGGAGTCATCGAATTTTCACCGCGAATAGGCCCAGGAATCCGAATTGTCAGCTACTCCTAGTGATTCTAGCTCGCATTCCTGACTGTGTGAAGTACCCTTTAACCCTTAAAGAGCGGCTCGCAACATAAGTCGAGTTGAAAAAACTGGCAAAAAACGGGTGAAAAAAGGGTTGAAATCGAGTGAAAATGGGTGGGATAGTAATGATCCATACGTCCGACATCTGTGGCCTCCCGGCCCACACTAACTCCAGTTCCCCCACCGCGCATGAGGATGACAGTGTAACCAATAGTTCGCTAAAAGTGAACAAGGTAGCAAAATCAGCTGAACTTCCATCTTCGAGGTAACACTGTCAGTGCTCCACGAGTGCTACGTAGCTGTATGTGGCGTCATTGTGTAGCGATTTCCACCTAGTTTTCGGCGCAATACAGTTCCTTTCATACTGATGGTTGATATAGCAGTCAGAACGGCCCGGAAAGGCCCAAAACGGCCACAGAGCACCCGCTAGAGGAGGGTTAAGAATTAAATATATTATTCATATAAACCTGTAATACTTCTCACGTGAAAGTATAATATACAGTATACAGGTATTTAACTTTTCCTGGTCAAACATTATAAATAGGCCTAGTATTAACCTGTGTAAGTAAAATTTCCCACAAGACATTGTTTTCACCCAGTGATTGTGTGTAGAGAAGGAAATTACGGTAGTTGAGGTAATTAATAATGTGAACAATGTATTGTCAATGTTACAATACCCTACTTGTAGTCTACAAGTTCTGCAACTCCCCTTACCTAACATAACGAGAATTGTGGATACGTGATTATATGTGTTTTGAAATGTCAAGTTCGTTTGGTGGTGAACAGTGGAGTTTGGATTACTACTTCGAGGGGTGTTGTAGTCACCAGGGTAAACTTTGAGCCAGCGTAATCATGGCTTGGTTGTTTCGGCGCCGTTGTAGTCGCCGGTTAATAATCTAGAAGTTCTGCAACTCCCCTGACCTAACCTAAGCAAACTAACACAACCATTAAGTGTTACCTATATTAGGTAATCGTATGAAATATTACAGAACTCGGTAACGAATGAAAAGAAGAAGGTGGGAAGGATAAACTATCCACTATTTAGACAATAGTTAAAATATATTTGTTTCGTAAAGTATAGTAAGCATTGATATTATGACCTTACGATACATAATGATACAGACTTATCGTATTATATTAATGTCTGTAATGATGTCTGAATACAGTCATAATACTTAATGATGATTTTAGAGGACTGTAGTTATAGCCTTTAAGAGACATACTTGAGGAAAAATGTATTTCAATTATAGGGTCAAACACACAATGGGGGCCATGCCTGGCATACTCGCATATCATTCCTAACAAATCCCAGTGATGCTCGGTGACTCCTAGTGACTCCTATCTAATTCCCAGTGATTCCTATATTACTCCTATCAACTCGTATATTACAGTAATCCGAAATGTTCAAATTTTCAATAACTCGCACTTCATTCTTGGTTTTATCCAGGTGATTCCTGGTGATTCCCAGTGATTCCCAGTGATTCGCATGTACACTCCCACTGATTCCTACGGTGTTATGAGTCCACGGGGAATTGCAGACATTCGCGGTGTATTCCTAGGAATCACCAGGAATCATTACTCCTAGTGATTCTAGCACGCATTCCTGGCTGTGTGAAGTACCCCTAACTCCGCACGCACTTCTCAAGTAACTCATTTCCACCGCTCTCACTCCTGGTCTGAGTCTCTTCCCGAACGTCCATGCTTCGCTTCCATAAGTTAGTGTCGGGATTACCACACTGTCATGCAAGGACTGCTTCACTTCCATACTGACCACCCTATTTCTTGTTACTGCTTTCAACATTCCTACAACCCTCTTTCCCTGTTGCACCCTTTCCCACACTTCTTCATCTATAGTCCCATCTTTACTCAACACACTGCCCAGATACTTTAAAGACCTGACGATCTCCATAGCCCGACCGTTCAACTTCACCTCACACTCTGTGACTTCACCCGTTTCGAAGACCATAACCTTGCTCTTCCCCGCATTTACCTTCAAATTCCGTTTTTCGCACACTGTTCCAAACTCATTTACCAAACCCTGCAACTCCCATTCATTATCGCTCATCAAAACTGTATCATCCGCAAACAGCAGTATAGGCAGCTTCCACTCATTTCCCTCCCTATTCAGCGATACACCAACATCCACTGCTCTTCCTAGTATTTCTTTCATGACTCCATCCATATATACAGTAAACAACCACGGGGACATCACACACCCCTGTTTCAACCCAACATTCAGGTCAAAGAACTCGCTCTGCTCGTTCTCCACACATACTGCCGCCTTTGCACCCTCATACATGCTCTTCACTGCTTTCAGCAATTTGCCATCTACTCCGTATACTCTAAGTACTTTCCACATACCTTCTCTATCCACTCTCTCATAGGCCTTCTCCAAGTCCATAAAAGCAACACACACCTTGTTGCTTCTCCAGATATTTCTCCACAACTGTTTCACAATTCAGGGTAAAAATCTGATCTACACATCCTCTTCCCTTCCTATAACCTCCCTGCTCGTCGCCTATCCATTTCTCTGTTCTCACTCTCACTATCACTACCCTATTGTACACCTTCCCTACTACGCTTAGAAGACATATTCCTTGGTAGTTACCACACACTCCTCTTTTCCCTTTGCCCTTATATAGGGGGACTATTATGCCAGTCTTCCAGTCATCGGTTGTAAGAAGATGAAAGGTGAGATGCCGGGGTTGAACAGCCACCCCCAAACCAAAACAAGAATAGCAGTCATCCAAGACAACGGGAAAAATAGGAGAAGACAGAAGCAGGAGAAGACGAGAAGAAATGAGATCCAACCAACTTTCTGGCCCGGATACACGAGTCTACCTCTTTTTCCGGAACTACCCATGCTCTAAATTCCGGAGAAATAGGTCAGTCTGCCCGGAAAAGGAGTTCGAACCCTGACCACTCACAGGGGTCCCAACTCCTCCAATGGCAGAGGCAGGAACCACCGACCGAAGCATATCATCAGCTCCAGCCCAATTTACAATACAATGAAGAAATGTTTATGGAAGTTAAGCACCAAGAACCCTTCCAATATAGAAACAAGTGTGACCCTCAGTAGGATACCCCTCCTATAGTACCTTTCCGGAAGACTGGGAATGAAGCAAATGCAGTGACAAATAAGACACTTGTGGCCGGCAGAATAAGAAAAGCCAGATACCACGATGGATAGAAAATAATCCATTACATCACCACAAGGCCCTTTAAAGATAGGGGATCAAGATCACGAGATTAAGAATCTCCATGTGTACCAATAAATAACCCCCATGTATTTTTAGATTAAGTATTACCTTCACCATAGCCAAACAACGATATCCACATGTCCCTATGAACTCGAAAGATACCAAATTGAACCCTAAAAAGAACCCAAATATAGCCTGACTTTAACTGAAGGAAATTAAGCAAATACGATTGTATCATTCGTCTGGTCACGCCGGGAGGAAAAAACATTGGTATTACCGCTTCACCAGATGTCCAACCCCTTCTGCCTGTACCTGGGAGAGAGGCAGTTCCCCTTGACGCGCAGCCCTGCAGTACTACGAGAGGCAGTTCCCCCTGACGTCCAGCCCTGCAGAACCACGAGACCACGTCGACCAGATTCTCGCTCACGGCTCCCTCCATGCCTACACTAAGTGTCTCTGAGTATATTAAGTTGTGGCTATTAGTTGTGAAGGTAAGGTAAAATATGTGAATATTCCAATTTTAATTTTAGATCTGTGCCCAGGATCTATCTTGAATCTGTGTTACCCGTGTGAAATATTAAAGTTGATCTGTACGAGTGTTTTATACGTACGAGATATTGCCCTGTAAATCTGTGTGGAACCGTCTTAAACCAGTTTAGCCAGATACTTCATCTTCATAGATTTATCAGTGTTTCTTAGCCGGAAAATTCACAGATTTTCCTCTCATGTGTCCTTTATTCTGTGTGTAACGAAGTTGAAGTCAAAGTGTATAACGTGAATTTATTCCCTTCTTAAATCTACTATTTACCTAGAACCTACACCCAATTTTATGATTAGTTTATCGATTTAATTACTATCCAGAGAACTTTATTATTTAAACCCCCTTTATTTTGAAAGTCAAGATCCTTTTTCGTTGAATTAAGATTTATTCGCTGACAAGTTCTAAGTTATTAATTCTTGTGAGTAATCTAATAACATACGTATTTAGATCATATAATTCCTTCCACACGTATCTAGGAATTCAGTTTGTATATTCCTATGTCTAGTTAGCCTACGTTTTGGCTATTAACTTATCACCAATTACTTGATTTAGTAATTATATATTATAATCATTTCAAGGTTATAATATAACGCTACAATAGTTCTGCATTTTACAATAGGAATTTGTTAATTTATTCGGAGCTCCTTTCATACCAAGTTTTGGTATTTAATTAGTACAACTTGTACGCCATTCCATATAGCTATTTTATTTAAGCTATTTATTTGTGCTACTTATATCTGCGCACCTAAATTACTCAGTTAATTTATTCCAATCCTATTATTTCGGATTGTCCATTTTTCCTTCAGTCACATTAATCCTTAGTGCATCTGAATTCCGCCATTCGTGTGATTTGATTGAATCTCTGATCAAAGTATTTTTCGGGTCATATTAGAGAAGTTGTTCATATTTATTCTTAGAGGGTCAACTTATAATTTAGTTTGTCTTCCCTTTTAGACTTGAATTATCGACTTAGCTTAAACCTTTAAGTTAACATCGCATTCATTCATATTACTATTTTCCGCCGTGACCGCAGTACATTCTAGCTATACCCCCATAAGCGGTACGTTTGATATTTTACGTGAGCGCGGCCTAGCTTTTACCCCCACGCCACGCACTCACCCCGCGCAGTGAACAATACGTTCCACTGTCTTGAGTAGTATTTCAGAATACTTCACTTTAGACGCTTGGCTCCCATATATATTTTTATCAAGGTGATTATTCTATTTAGCTATGTGTCTGTATCCTATGCGTATTTTTCCTTCCTTGATTGCCATATCATTAATTCTAGTACTCCATTTGAGATAAAGATTATTAACTCTCTCCACTATATTTATTACTTGCTCCCTGTTTTCCATATAACAGTCGGGTTTAGTGTGCATATAACCTCTTTATGTTTGTTAATAAATAAGAGTGTAAATTACCTTGTGTGTTTATTGTTGCCTGATTGAGTTTACTATTATCATATGCACTGTGCTCGATGTGTTCCTGTCTAGGAATATTCCAAATCTAAATATCCTAAATTCGGATTGATTGTAGATAATACTGAAGCCTGTTGGATAACAACCCGGCATAACAAAAGGATTATGCAATAGATTATCAAAATCACCTGTACATTTGTGAACTGTGCAACCCAATACTGTTATACTTTAAACTGGGCAGAAGTAAGAACTCCTTTTCATAGAATTGTACACCAGCTACGAGAAAAAGAGAGAGAGAGAGATATAAGGTACTGAGTTACTGTTTTTGTCATCGTCATTGTCGTTCACTTTAGTTTAATTTTACCTCCTAGGCTAACATATAAACGCCCCTGAGACCCCTCTAACATATATAGACCCCTCTATAAACTGTATATACATATATATAAAATAAAAGTGTCCTGACCGAACCCGGATGTCTCTAAGTTACAGGCTCACTATCGGTTACCCAGATATAGCGGTACGCACGTGCATTTTAAGTGAACTGTGTGATGATATCAAAACTAATTGGTGAAACGTCTTAAAATCGCTAAGCTAATGGGGCAGAACAAGGGCAATCCAAAAGGATTGGTTTATAATTAGCATTACATAATAATTGAAATATATTGGAAAATATACTCCTTCAGAGTTTATACACGGTAATCTGGCTAACATTAGTTGTTATGCAGTTTGGGGAGTACTTATATGAGTGTATAATTACAATGGTGTGATCACCTGTAATATGTACATATATACAATTATAAAAACCGTTTCGTCCACAGAGAGAGTGGTTACAGTCTCACGTCCTAAATGGCGGCATTCCAGGCCACCTTGTCAAGGGCTGCTCTTGTTGTCAAGTTCTTTAGTTTGAGATCAGACTGGAGTACTTGATCCCACGTCTGTCTAGGTCTACCACTACTTGCTGATCTCCCCACGTTGACAGTCCGGCATTACCACACCCAGTTCAGATCACTCATTTTCTCCATATGTCCAAACCAACTAAGCCGGCTCGTGCGCATCACTTCACTGATGCTAGTTATATATAATCAAAGAAGTGTGATGGACAGTGTTTGAAGGTAATAGTTAACCCTCTCACTATATGATGACGCCATTATTAGTTATATGTTGTTATCATTTGTGGATTTTATACACTTTAAGAAGAACTTAGGGAAGTTAGAGGATTATTTTAAATACGTATTCCCCCTTTGTTTCTTGAGGTTCCTTGCTAAGCTGCATCAAATTGCCTATTAATATCCATATTACCCCCTTTGTTTCTTGAGGTTCCTTGCTAAGCTGCATCAAATTGCCTATTAATATCCAGATTAAACATGAAATAGTCCCATAGTTTCTGGAGAGGGTATAAACAATATCAACACATAAACACACACACATACTATACATATCACTAGTTCATCCGACGTCTGGATGGTGTGATGATTGTGTTAATTTTATATTGAGGCTTTTGATTATTTATAACATTTTCGATCAAGGTTTTTAGGCCCTTAACCCCTTCACAACCAGTATGTAATTTATATAACTTTCTTGTCACCAGTAGACGTTTGTCTTTAGTTTGTAATCTACGTATATGACTCCAATGGGTAAATACGATCTCAATAATCCCTTTCGGTAACATATGTCTAACTTAAACTGCATAAAATCATCTATTTTTAACCAGAATCAAAGGTAAAAAGGCGTCATAGTGCTGAAGGGGTTAAGATATATACACAATATAATAACACCACCACCGCAAACACTATTTTATTTATAAAACACACAAACAAACACAAACACACTCTTCAACACTTCAAGGTACACTTACATACGTTTTCGTAATTATAAAAGTTCCGTCTAAAGGACAGTTTCCCCAAATTGCAGGGTGTTTTAACCCTTCTTTAGCGGGGCCCGACTTAAGTCCGTATCTAAAAAGCTGGACAATGTGGCGGGGCCCGACTTAAGTCCGTGTGCAATTTTGGCGCAACATTGGCTCTGAGAGAGAGACGAGCGACGGGAGGAGCGTAGGTTACCTCATGACCGCTCGCCACGTCCGCCGTGGGTCTACTGACATGTACTCCACACTATTCCACCCTCCCTCCCTCGCTACACACGTAATTATGTAACAAAATGACCGTATTTTAGCAATTTTGCTCTTCGGTTGCACGATCGTTGCAAGACAACCAGTGAACGTAGAAGGATGTTTCTGGTGTCATTGGAAAGCTCAATTTACGCCCTTTCAGGGATACATAATTGTATTACGCTCTGGCTCTTGTTTATGCATGAAAAAGAGCACAGAATCAACTCCATTTATGGTAAAACCCTCCCGCTGGGCGGCATGGTGAAATATACTCCACCAGCCGCTCTTTGAGTGTTAAGACCTGTTGTGCCATTTAGAGGTCGATTATTTTCTGACAAGCGATAGCGAGCCAGTCATTTTAGGAGGAACCTGCCTTCGACATTTATATACCAAAAACAATGTACACATTTATCTTGAAAGGGGATCAGGGGGTGTTATTTTAAGCTTGGGTTAGCTCTAGCAAGAAAACTACAAATATATAAATATATATACAATAACCACTATCATCTTACCACATATTATAAGTCTGATATGATGAATATTTTTTTTTTTTTTTTTACAACAGGTAAAGTAACAACATATTTATGACATCTTTGATTAATTTCACTATTTAGATATATTTACTGCACTCTTAGGTTTAACAATAATAGCCTCCCCAATTATTATCTACGGTAACAAAATAAATACAAATACAACAAGAACAACAAAATATCCCTCATACTCCCTTCAACATAAATATATGTTATTTCCAGTGGAAAACTGTTCCTGCCGGATTTCCCAAATTTATATTTCACTATCCGTTGCATAAAATAAATCAACACCTGAATGGGATGAAGAGTCTTAGTCTCCAAACTAATGGGGTGAAATATATTTATACTGTATATCCAAACTAATGGAGCAAAACAGTGATGTTCCAAAAGAGCAGAAAACAGAGGAAACTTTTAAACACATGCTATTTGTTCTGTGTATAAAGTAGACACAAAAGGCAAAGCTGCCCGTAACAAGTGTCTCTCTCAAAGTTGAGAGATAGTCGTTATTTTAAGTGCTATATTTTGTATTTATATTTAATAGTGTATATATTTATTATGTTTGTGTAAGTATTAGACATAAATGTAGTATGGTTGTTTAGTATAGTGAAATGAATAGGAGAAGGTGTTTGTGAGACTTAGCTACATTACTCCCTGTGTGGGTGAGACACAAAGAGAAACGTTGAGGGAAGTCAGACAAATGAAACAGGAGTTCCAGCAACTCCTTAGCACATCCTCCAAGGCTTCCCTTTGGTATTGCCCTGCTAAATTGCTGTCTACAATCTCCCCAATGTAATTTATGTAATACATACTAAGTTATATATGCTTGATTATAGAGAAACTCATGGAATACAAACAAACATACATGACAGATTAATGGGATCATTATCTTAACATATATAACATTAACATAAATATATTTAAGTTAATAATAAGTGAAATACAGAAGCAAAGGAAAACAACAGAAGCAAAAGACCAAGAGAAAGACAAGAAGAACAAGAAGAGGAAAGACAAGGACCCGAAAAGACCAGGAAAGAATGTCAGACACACAACAGAGATAACTGGGTCAAGGCCAGGAAACCAGACACGCAAAGGATGCCGCCGACTCTCCAGTTTAGAGCTGAAGGACCCCAACACGGCAGGAAAAGAACCCCGACAAGTCACCACCAGGAAGGTGCTGTTTTCGCAACCCTTCTAGAAAACATAAACATTATGCCTATATCAATATATACCCATGTAAATAAATAATAAAGAGTAAGGACAAATAAAACACATTTAAAAAGAGAACCTCATACAAATAGAAATCACTCCAATTCAACTAACCAATAAAAGGGAGAGAAATAAATAAACTAACTAAACCTAATAAGAAGTGAGATTCCACAGATAGATAACTTGTAAATGACGAGGGTCTGAATACAACCATATCCGAGAGATGCTTTTTATATCCTATATGAACAATTATGTACAGTCACTTATAAAAATTCGTGGACCCCCATGTGAGCGTGTTGGTCAAGATCGATTGTGTTTTAGTGGGTGCCCTGGAGACAGGCTGGGGCTCAGTACAGGGTGGGGGGGGTGGGAGGGAAGGGAGGGTGTGTGTAAGATGGGGTAGTGGAGGAAACTTTCAACCCCTCATTTTTATTATGTGACAACATATCAGGTCCAGCACCAGCTCTAGCTAGTTCTTTCCCTCTCTCTCACTTTCAAATTTCATCCTTACCCCTTCAAGGTTTCTTTCTTTCCTTCTTATAATCTATTTTCTTAACTGTTTTAACTCTTCACTATTATACTTTCGTAATATATTATTAAATGCATATAATTCTCTCGTACTCTATTTGTCCAGTAATCTTATATTTGGTATTTATTCTTTACGAGTTTCTAATATTTCTTATCCCATTATTTTCGCTATGTTTGTTTAAATTAACTGTATTGTTTAGCTTTGTTCTATACAACGGACCCCACAAGCTTGTTTTAGATAATAACATATGTATATGATGGTCTTTATAAAGAAAACATGATGAATTGTATGATGGAGTGAGGAACTACATGAACGAAGGCGGTGCTGGTTGGGGGGAGGGGCGTCGACTGACTGGGGACAGAGGTGCATGGGGGCGGTTCGTTCGTGGCCACCCCTTAGGGGATCACGGCGTCAGGCAATAGATAGATAGATAGATGATGAATTGTGTACTTGTATTTTTAAGTTGCCTGTAATTTTCAAACCAGTAAAAGAAGGGGATAGGGAAACAGGTATATATTGTTTTATGAACAAAAATATCAATACTTCAAATTTACTCCAACAAATTCTCTGTAGTTTTGTTTGTCCACCCGTTGCGATAAGTTTCGTTAAATTTGATCCATATTTAACCCATTCAGAACCGGTGACGTCCGTTTAACTATATTCTGGCTACTATTAGACGAGTTTATTTAGCTTAAAAAGGGCCTCCAGCAAGTAATAGGTTTTGAACTATCTCATTTAATTTAACCCTTTTTACTACCACAGATGGGCTGGTCTATCAGAGTGAGAACTGAGCGATCTCTGCCATACCCATAGCTTACTCTGACTGTTCCATTTACTTATACTGTATATTTTCTAGATCTCAAGTGACGGCGTCTCTTCCGTGGATTGACCTCCCAATCTGCCAACCTAGAGGTTGGTAGATTGGAAGCCAAAGCGTCACATTTTTCCCTTTGCCCCTCAACTTTCTCTTCACAATTGCTGAGGGGCACAGGGCCCTGGGTGGGGCTTTGGTTTCCGGGCGTTTCCGCGCCCTCCTTAGCAGCCCGCCATGGAGTGGCTTCGGTCACCCAGGCTTTATTGTGGTATGCAGGGAGGGTTCTGTTGGGGCGCTCGGAAATGGCCTTGGCCTTGCTCGGGGCCTTGGGGCTGTTCGGCCAGGCAGCCTGAGGAACAACAACAACTACCACAGATCCTTCTTAAAGAGCACAAATTCGTCTAAATATAACTAGAATAAAATTACAAAGACTCGCTGGTACAGAAGGGGTTTATCCATATCTGAAGGAAATGGAAATGAACAAAAATATAAGTAGTGTATGATGACGTATTGTATCACTCGTTCATACAGACATATAAAAAACTCATACGTGTTTTTTGTTATAGTTGACTAAGCGCCGAGAAGATGAAAAAAGACACAATTTAGTTTTGCATAATTTGAAGTAATAATACGAATCTTCATCATACACAACTTAAAATGTTAATTATCCCTTTCCTATAAAGGGTTAAACAGCAAACAAACACAAATATGTGGACTTTTCGGGGCTATAGCTACACATATGTGCGGAAAGCGTAAGTCATTTTGTTAATCAGCATGGCAGAATGTTAAATATTTGGAAATATGAAAAACAAAAAAACATCTCACGTGACACCCACTATTTGTCGAAATATGCATGTCTCCATTCATCTATCCAAAACACCACCCACATTCACTCGTATGTCCGTCAATGTATCCATCAATCTATTTATCCATACAAGCTATTGTAACCCGAAGAGAGCAGCTCAGAGAAAACATAATCCTAATGATATATCCACTATCCTAGTTCCCACTCACCCGTCCTTCTATCTGCATGCCTATGATGCAAGTAATACATGTCTATCAAAATACCACACCCATCAGTGAACATCTCTCTCTCTAGTAAATAAAAGCATTATAAATGAATACATAAATACAAATATATATATATATATATATATATATATATATATATATATATATATATATATATATATATATATATATATATATATATATATATATATATATATATATATATATATAAACTATATTCTATTTCCACTCTTTTACGTCAGTGTATTGATCACTTTTCCTATTGGTCTACCTTCGTTTTTCTTTCTACAAATGTTCCCTTTCCCTCTTCACATTTGATGAACTTGAATAATTTTGCTACAATCCTTCTCTAATTTCCATCATTAAATGTATACTATAGTTCAAACCTAGATATAGAGGCTGATTGTGTCTTGTCTATTCCTCTTCCTTGTTTTAATGTATTCATTGTCTCCTCGTCATTCCTTTATTCAACTCTATTTTATTATATTATTTACATGCATTTGTATGATATAAATTTAACTGATAATATTTTCACGTTACCCCTACGGTAATTATTATTATTATTTGTCTTTTAATCTTTACTGTTTTGATTGATTCACTGTCAAGAATTCCTTTATATCTAGCTTATTTAAATTGTTTTTAATAATTCTCATTTAGATAACTCCTTTTATTTCCAACTCCTACTAACCGTTTATCTGATATATTCGACTTCCGTAGCTTCATTTTGTGTTGTTTGCATTTTTCTTGTGCTTGCTTTTAATTTGTCTTTATATGCTGGTATAGATGATCCCCTATCCATAAGTGTTCCCTTATTTTTTGTTCTGCAAATTAGTTTTCCTTACACTTACACCACATTGATACATACTTGTACGCTACCAATAAATGATTCTCTCCTCTTGTTTATATAAATTCAACTGTCTTTTCTCCTGTCACAAAGAGTTACCATATTTTACCACATTTCACAGTACCAAAAATAGAGGCCATTTGGCGCATACATTTTGTTTTCATTGAATTGGTATTCCATTCTAATAATCTTTTCTATCTATCTATCTATCTATTGCCCGACGCCATGATCCCCGAAGGGGTGGCCACGAACGAACCGCCCCCATGCACCTCTGTCCCCAGTCAGTCGACGACCCTCCTCCCAACCAGCACCTCCTTCGTTCATATACTTCCTCACTCCATCATTCCACCTCTCCTTCAGTCTAATTCTCCCTCTCTGTCCCTCCACCTCGCTCTCCTACACCCTCTTATTCATTCTCTCGCTTTCCATACGTTCCATATGGCCGAACCATCTCAAGTTGTCCCTTTTCACACTTTCCAGCACATCTACCTCCACACCACACCTCCTTCTTACTTCTTCATTAGTCTGTCTATCCCTCCATGTAACTCCGCATGCATTCATTTCCACTGCTCTCACTCTTGGTCTGAGTCTCTCAACCAACGTCCATGCTTCACTTCCGTAAGTCAGTGTCGGGATTACCACACTGTCATGCAAGGACTTCTTCACTTCCATACTGACCAGCCTATTTCTTGTTACTGCTTTCAGCGTTCCTACAACCCTCTTCCCCTGTTGTACCCTCTCCCGCACTTCTTCATCCATAGTCCCATCTTTACTCAACACACTGCCCAGATACTTAAAAGAGCTGACGATCTCCAAAGCCTGACCGTTCAGCTTCACCTCACACTCTGTGACTTCATCCCTTTCGAAGACCATAACCTTGCTCTTCCCCGCATTTACCTTCAAATTCCGTTTTTCGCACACTGTTCCAAACTCATTTACCAGACCCTGCAACTCCCATTCATTATCACTCATCAGAACTGTATCATCCGCAAAATTTAATATAATAAAGAATGTAAGAACTATATTGAAAACATTCAGAAGTTCAATATAACCAAACTACAATAAGTAGTCTTACTCTGTGTTAAAATATAATAATACATTTAAACGCTCTCTTCGATTAGTCAAGGTTATACTGTAATAGTTCTCCTTGTAAAAGGGTGAGCCATAATAATGGCTGACTAATTGTTACTATATTGTAAAATTATCCATACTGTTGAGCACAAATAACTGAAATGGATACACCCAACAAGGTTTTATCACAATGGGATGATGTAATTTAGAAGTGCATAAGACTTCTCTTTATACAGGTTTATTGATCACGAGCCTCTTAACCCGAGGAATGCGCAATTTATGTTTCCAAAAAGGCTGTATATGCTAATTAATTACCTTTGATTATGACAGAATTCATAATATTTACCATATAAAGCATTATTTGTGCTCCATTTGCATATATTATACTTGTATGAAGAACATGTGAACAGTGAAGACCAGAAAATATGTGTAAACAAATTATATTTGTGGCGGGAGGGGGTGGATGGAGGTGAGAGAGAGAGAGAGTGACATAGGTGTGCTTCCTGGGCCTGCTTGAAGGGGGTATCACACAAGACCAATTTTTGAACTTCTACCACAAAAAAAAAAAAAAAAGCACGGAGATACCGCCCTTCTCCGGCACAAATATCGCCGTTTGACGGAGCTCAGATTGGTGGGACTGGGAAGCAACATCTTTTGATGGAGGTAAATTGTCAGCGTCAATACGGTATGGAGAATGCAATGCTAGAAATTTAGAGAACACACTATAAGCATTACAAAATTGCCTACATCAAATGGTAATGTAACCAAATATTCAATAACCAAATGCGTATATTTCAATTTTTTCCTGGTTAACCCACTGAGCCCCAGCTAGTTATTAACCCGGGAACTGCGGGAAGACTCTTAAGAGTTCCCCCGGCGGACTGCGGGAAGACTCTTAAGAGTCAGGGAAAAACAAAAATCAATTTAAAACACCAATTTTTGTTTTTCTTTTTCTTTTTTGCCCCTGGGCCATGCCAAATATCACTCCTCTACCTCCCCTCCTTCCCCACTTTCCTCCCCTCCTTCAGTTATCACCTATTTTCCCTGTTATTCCCTTATTCTGTGGTATATTTTTGTGCTAACATTAGCGAGTTGAAAGCAGGGCATTGTCATCACTGTTAGCAAGCGAGTGCAAGAGAGAGAGAGAGAGTATCGATCGACAGTGTCTCTCCAAACTTGGGGAAAAGTGGCAGGAAAGGAGGTTGCCTCAGCCATACATTATGTAACTCTCGGCCTGTATCGCCGATTTTGACCATCCAAACGCTGTTTCCACTTGTTTTATTGTTGTAACAGGTTAATACCTTTATAATCAACCTATAATAGGAGCATATGGATAAGTATTAATGCTATTTATGGTAAAATAAATATTTTAGTGATGGAAACAGCTCAAATACATGCGCACAGGCAGAGGTGTCTCATACCCCCCAGGCGCACTTCAGAGGTTAATAAATGTACCACCAGGGACCAGCCGGTTTTGAAAAAAAAAAAAAATCCAGAAACAATAGCGAATGGGTAGGAATGAAGGAAAAACCACAAAAAAACGATAAAAGAGGTCAAAAATTGGTCCTACGGAGCCCCCGAAAACGGATTTTACAAGAGTAAAAAATTGAAGGCAATAACACCAAAAATTCTGGTTTTTGCGCGCTCACGCGCACGCAGTTAGACTTTGAGAGTTTTCAACCATTTTTATGGTTGCGTGGGATACTTACACAGCTCCCATACAAATCTGAGTCCTCTAGGTGCCATAGGACCGAAGTAATTGGGACCGGAGTAACACTGACGCAACTGTTGCGTCGTTGGGGTTTAGCGTTACATACATTGCTGACGCAAACGCTGCGTCACTGGGGCTCAGTGGGTTAAAGCCAATTTGAGACAATATTTTGTTAATGTCGACCTGTAGCGCTACATATTGAGACTGGTAAATGCACGTCTGATTTATAGAGGAGATACAGGATGTGGTTTGTGCGGTTCGCATTTATTCTCAATGATATCTCAAGTATTTGACGCCAAAATATATATTTTGCTACAAAATTGTGTTTTGATTGTGAGAAATGCTGCTGATAGACATAAACATGGTGAATTAATGCTAAAATAGCTACACCACTTGCAGCTAACTAACCACTGTTCCGACGCCATGGCGATTGGTATGAATTGAAAACATTCGAAAACCACCAAAAAGTTCAAAATATTTCCTCTTATAAGCTCCAAATATAAAAAAATAACAACGATAACGTGTAAATTGAGTCATATTGCATTATAATTGTTGATATAAATCTATATTACTCTACATTATAGGTGAAACAGCACATTATAAGGATCGCTTATTGCCGCGGAATCAATTTGGGGTGCTGTCAGGCTGTATATATTGCGAAAAGCTTCCTCATAGCTACTTATATAAGCATCAATTGCAAAACATAGCAACCTTTGCATATAGATTGGGTCCTGTTACACTAAATTTGTCAATATCAATCCATATTATTCTACAGTTTAGGTGAAACACCACAATATAACGATCGCTTATAGCCGTGGTAAAGCCAGTGGGTAAAGTCTATACGTGTGTGCTAGGAGTTGCCTGTGCTACCGGCTGAAAACGGAGATCGAAGAACGGGGAAGGGCGAAAATGTGGCCTAGTGTGATATACTCGCTTGAGGCAAACTGACAGTCCCAGCTGTATTCTGCACATGTGAAGGGTTGGAGGGAGTGTGAAAGATCGTGACACATATTTTGTGCAGCGAAAGGGAGAAATGAAAATATGAGGAATAATGGCTAATAATTTTAGGAGAGCAGAAAAGGGGGGAATGAGAAAGAGAGAGAAGGGTGTGACGCTCCTGCATAGTAGCCACGTGCGGGCATGCACGCGCCTCGGCTGCCCAGCCCTTTAGAAACCGGCTGGCAGCAGCCGGCCGGTAGGCTTTTCCTTAGTATATATCCTACGACAATGTAACTAATGTCTGGGATATTCTTATGTTGTTTCACAGCTTGTAGCTGCCCTTATTCTTAACCAACGCATCTTAGTATATTTTATTCTCGATAGTTGATTGTTTCATTATAATAGATAAGATGTAAGTTTGGTGAGAGTGGGAGGAGACGAGCGGGAGAGAGAGACCGGCTGGGGGACGTTGCTTCGCGCGGAGAGTCTAGCTTGGGACGAGCCTGATGTGCCACATGCATTTGTTCGCAACGTTAGGCTTAGTTTCGACTCACGCATGGGTAGACGATTTTGACCTGGCAACGGTGTTGAGTGTTGCCAAGCCTGGGATGTATTCTGCATGCCTAGGGCGGGGTCCAGACAGATTCAAGACTCAGAGCTCACCTCACTGTCGTACCCTTCGGACCCCCTTGATATCTATCCCTCTCAACCCCACTTAGAAACTTTCTCTCTTACTTTGTATACCTTCTTTCCACTACTTCACCAATCTATTTAATTATCCCATCCCCTTGATAGACCTTATATCTATTATTGTATTAACGACGAGCTCTCAGATAATTAGATAGGATTTTGGGCCTTATGCAGAGATGTAATTGTTAATGAGACCTAGGAAGCTTTTTTGTTGTCTCATATTTGGTGGTTTCATGCTTGCTAGTGTGTTCTTGTGTCAGGTTAGCAGGGGCTAGACCGGAGGGGAGGCTTTTTGCGATCCTTTAAGTAAAGTCTGCTGGTGCGAGTCCTGTGGACCCGCACGACTTTACTAGGATACCCGTGGGAGTCTGGGGGCATTTTCTTGTCTGTGTCCCTGTGTGTCTAGTGTTGTGTTGTGTGAGGGCCCTTGCCTAGTCCACTCAGCACTGCGCTAGCACGTCTTGATTTTGTTTTAGGGTCGCCAGGAGAGAGTCAGATACTTGCGATCTGAGTCTCTCAAGAGAGCACCCTTTCAATTAGAGTAATTTGGCGCACAGACCTGGGAACGTCCCTAGGCTAGAGCAGGTGGCTCAGCCCGGGTATCCGAAGCCTATATCCTTCCGGCTAGACCTCTGCCACCTGGCAGATTAACAGCTAGGGGTTTATTATTTCTGCATGCTTGTTATTGTGCCACAGTTTACCGTTTTTGTGAGCATTGTGAGTCAGGGTGTGGCTTAGAGACTCTGTCCGAGCAGGCTTGCCTGACTAAGAGTGAGAAGCACACCTGTATGTGGTTATGTTGCGAGTTGCTGCCTTTATTTAATTATACCTATGCCATTATACACTGTAGGTCCTATCACTAGTATTTATTCCTGCTTATGAGTTGAGAGTTCTCTAAATCCGTAACGTACTTTCTTTGCTAAGCATCAGATCCTACAGTAGCCGCATGCAGTTTAGAACCCCGCTTCTTGTCTACCGGTACAATGTTTTGAGGACTGTTTGCTTTCACCTTCTTTCACGCAGGGGTGATTAGTTGTATTAATTAACGTAACGTTAAATGTACTTTCTTCTAGTTTGTTATTAAATTGTTTCTGCAATTTAATTCCGTTATCTATCTTTTCCTTGAAGCTTTAAGTCAACTTAATTGTGTGATCTTTTATATAGCCTGCTTGACTATCAGCAGTCTATAGTGCGTGCACCCTGTAACCGAGTCATAGGATACCTTGTTGTCCAGGCAGGACTCTTGACGGTTTAGGGTGGTTTGTTGCCTGGGTTTATAGATAAGGGTTGGATCTAGCGTTTTCCGTTGTTGCTTGTTGCCGCATACCTAGTCCAATAGAAAGAGCCCAGTGTTTATATATCCCAGGACGTAACAAATGGCGACCTTGCATAGGATTTACTGAACAGAGGAATATAGTGGTCATTTGTTTTGAGATTCCTTATGATTAGAGGAATACAGTGGACATAGTTTTTTTTTTGGAGCAACCAAAATAACACATTAAAGACTTTAAATAACATTAGTATATACATACTTGCATAGGAGATAAGGCACATTCTATAACCGTGATAATTACTGCAGTACACAAACATGTCTAATATATCAGAACACAGTGATGGGTCAGGTCACGATACAGGCTCGGAGGGAGAAAGACCTGTGGAGTGGCTAGTCGATAGCGAGGAGGGTGCTAGAAGATTTTTAGAGGTGCCCCTTACCGCTGCCAGGGTGTTGAAGCTGAATAAGTATGGCTTAATGTGTGTGGCAGGTCTTCAGGGTCACCAGGGTTTAAGTGGCATGAGGAAAGATCAGCTGAGGACTTTGATATTGGGTTTAGAAGGGAGAGACCTGGGTGGAGAGGCGACTGGGGGCCCCGGTCCCCAGCCCCCCCTCCACTCTACCCCCGTATCAAATGTCAGGGTGCCTGAATTTAGTACATACCCCCAAGTTGATGGTCAATGGCAGTGTGGAATTCAATCACAGGGACCCTCCCCATTAAATGCATCTTCCCCTCCTCAAGGGTTGACTCCAGATTTGTTGTTTCGGCTTGAGATGGCCAAGGTTGAGGCTGCTAGAGCTCAGGTTGAGGCCGCCGAAAGACAGGTTAGTGTGCAGGCTGAGGTTGCTAGAGTTCAGGCTGAGGTTGCTAGAGCTCAGGTTGAGGCTACCGAAAGACTGGCTAGTGTGCAGGCTGAGGCTGCTAGAGCTCAGGCTGAGGCTGCAGAGAGAACAGCTATACGAGAGGCTGAACTGCAGGCAGAGTCTACTAGGTATCGGGCTGACAGGGAGCTGGAGAGATCTCGAGTGGAGGTAACAGGGCGAAATATTGGGGGAGGTAACAGACATCGGGACCAATCATTGTCGCACCTGCTTAAACTAGTTCCTGTGTTCGATGAGTTATGTGTGACTGAGTTTTTTATGCGATTTGAGAAGAAGTGTCAGGAACACCAGTGGCCTCAGGAAAAGTGGGCAGTATTAGTTTCATCAAGACTCCTAGGAAAGGGGCTAAAAGCGTATGATGCACTACCTTTAGAGTCCTGTGTAGTTTATGATGAGTTAAAGAAGGCTGTGCTACGGGCCTATGAGTTACAACCAGAAACTTACCGCTTGAAGTTTCGGGGTGTTACTAAGGGCAAGGATAGTACCTTCCTAGAACACGCCCGGGACTTGTCTGATGCACTACGACATTGGCTGCGTTCTGAGAGGGCAGCTACTTTTGAGGAGTTGAGTGAGCTGGTTCTCTTGGAGCAGTTCTTTAAGTGCACAGGCGGGGACTTAACATTAAATATAAAGGAAAAAAGTCCTAGAACTCTCCAGGAGGCAGCAGAAATGGCTGACCGACTGTCATTAATTCGAGGGTGCGAAGCAGCAGCTAGGAGTGAGTCGGGTGCAAAGGATCGTACCCCTCCCCCTCCCAAGAATTTTGATACACATAAATACACAAAACCATGTAGCACTGACAATAAAACTGAACATAAACCAAATACCGTCCCATATAAGAAGTCTAATGGTACCTCCCACTCCCAAGGGAAACCAAAGAGTAAAGAGTGCTTTGCATGTCACAAGGAGGGTCACTTTGCAAATGCTTGTCCGAAAAAGCCACCAAACAAGGTTGTGTCATTGGCCCACAGCATAGGGGTGTCGCCTATATCTTCTGAGTTTGCCAAGGGTAGTTCGTCAGAGGTTGGGACACAGCCTGTGTTCAAGAGTCCGGAAGGCTCGAACCCTGTCCGCGACGTCTTTGGGGGTCATAGAGGGCATGGTTTTGTGAGGTGGGCTGGCGAAAGGCGAGGAGTTAAGCTATTGCGTGATACTGGGGCTTCTCAGACCTTGTTAAAGAACTTTACTGGTAGGCCGATTAACGCTGCTCGGGTGGTGGTAGTTCAGGGGATCAATGCTACGAAGTCCTACCCGCTGGTGCAGATGGAGCTGGAGGTGGATGGTGTGGCGAAGGAGCTGGATGTCGGAATTGTAGAGAACTTGCCTGTTGGGGGCGTCGACCTCCTCCTCGGCAACGACTTTGCGGTGCCTGCTTCTAAGGTTTCACCCTTGGTCGTTGTGGAGAAGGCGGCCGACGTTAGTAGGGAGGAACAGGAGTGGGTTGAGAAGTGTAGCGTACAAACCATGGCGTGTGTTGTGACGCGTTCGCAGACATCCGGAGCCTTGCAGCCACCACCTCAGTCTATCAAACCGCGGAGGAAAGGTCACAAGAAAACGGGAAGTGTTGGTCAATTGGAGAGTTTTGAGCTGGCAGTGTTTCTTGGTGACTCATTATTGGCACCTATGTTAGAGTCTGGAGAGGCCCCGGGGCCTGTCACCGCTAGTGCAGGTGCAGGGCAGGAAGAGACTCTGCGACAGCATCGTTATGCGCAGTGTAAGGAAAGGATGGCTCAGCGGGACATTGGAGGTGGAAATAAATTATTTAAGTTGAACTTGGATAATCTCGCACCTGCTGATATATGTTCCTTGCAGCTGGAAGATCCTGAAGTCAGGGCGTGTGGTAATGGTGCTATCGAACTGGAGAGCGATGGGGATGCGCAGCCTGGTGATTTTTTCTTGTCCGAGGGGATCTTGTATCGGAGACATCAGGATCCCAAGAAAAAGTGGGATGGCGGGTCAGGATTAGTGGACCAGTTAGTAGTACCGAGGGTGTGCCGTGAGAGCTTATTGAGATTAGCTCATGATGTGCCTTTGGCAGGGCACCTGGGGGCTCGTAAGACGGAGGCAGCTCTGAGCAAGCTTTTCTGGTGGCCTGGGTTAAAGGCGAGTGTCGTGTCATGGGTGTCACAGTGTCACACTTGTCAAGTTGTTGGGAAACCCAATCAGGTCATCCCGAGAGCCCCGTTACAACCCATCCCTGTCATTGGGCCGCCCTTCAGCAAAGTAGTTATCGATATGGTTGGCCCATTGCCCCCACTAGTGCCGGCAATAAATTTTTACTAACTGTAATGGATGTACCAACACGGTATCCAGATGCTTACCCCATGCGCAACGGGATGGCTAAGACTGTTGTCAAAAACCTACTTGTCTATTTCTCTCGTTATGGCTACCCTCAGGAGATCCAGTCTGATCAGGGATCCAATTTTACTTCTGCTCTGTTTAAGCAGACCATGCAGCAACATGGAATAGTGTCTGTGGTGTCATCTGCCAACCATCCCGAGAGTCAGGGAGTTTTGGAAAGGTGGCACTCGACTCTCAAGAGTATGTTGCGGTGTTATTGCATGGAAAATGGGAAGGACTGGGATCTAGGTCTCCCATACGTTTTATTTGCGGCGAGAGAAGTACCTGGGGAGAGCTTGGGATTTAGCCCGAACGAGTTGGTTTTTGGACACAGGGTCAGGGGGCCCCTCCACATAGTCAAGGAGATCTGGGAGGGAGTCACAAAGCAATGCTCGCTTCTAAAGTATGTAGTTGAAAGCCGTGAGAGAATGCTAAAGAGCTTGGAGGTAGCAGGTCGGAACCTTAAGAGTTCACAAGCTCAGATGAAGGACAGATACGACCAGAAGGTGAAGCTGAGGGAGTTTGAAGTAGATCAGGAGGTACTAATACTACTGCCTCTGGTGGGACACCCCTTGTCTGCCAAGTATTCTGGTCCGTATCGGGTTGTAAGGAAGGTTTCTGATCTCGACTATTTAGTAGCTACTCCTGATCGTAAGAAAAAGAACCAACTTTGCCATGTAAATCTGATGAAAGAGTATGTGAGGCGCCCCTCCGAGCCTCTCACTGTCCCGGTGTTGATCTGCAGCGATCGTGGTGGAGAAGGAGGAAGGGACAGTCAAGCTGCGGGGGAGGATAATTGGGATTGTCATGTTTCCGCGGATCAGTGGGCGGGGAATTCTAGACAAGTGGCTCACGAGTTGATATTGCACCTGCCTGAGCAACAGCGTGTAGCTGTGCAGCACTTGTTTGATTCAAACCCAGCTGTTTTCGCGGAGCATCCTGGCCTCACTACTCAAGCGGTGCACGATGTCGATGTTGGGGACCACCCGCCCTTTAAATCAGTGCCATACCGTGTTTCCCCTATTAAATTACCAGCACTTAGGGAAGAGCTGGATTATATGCTGAAACGTGGGCTGATTTCTGAGGGTGCAGTAAGGTGGACTTCCCCCATCACACTGCAGCCCAAACCAGATGGCAAGGTGCTGTTTTGTATAGATTTCCGCAGGTTGAATGGTTTAACCCCCACAAATGCCTACCCTCTCCCTCGCGTGGACGACAGTGTGGATAAGATAGGAAAGGCCAAGTTCCTCACTAAGATAGACCTTGTTAAGGGTTATTGGCAAGTGCCCTTGTCTGAGCGAGCGTGAGAGGTGTGTGGGTTTGTGGTGGACGGTGCCACATAGCATTGCCATGTTATGCCATACGGGCTGAAAAATGCCCCTGCAACGTTTCAGAAATTAATGAACGACATTGTAGCCGACATTCCCAACTGTACGGTGTACCTAGATGATGTCATAATATACGACGAGGATTTTAACAGTCACTGTGCTCACATCGGACAGCTTTTTAATAAACTGAATGAAGCAGGTTTGGTGGTAAACCTGGGTAAGTGCGATTTTGTCAAGGCCACAGTTTTGTACCTGGGGTTCGAGGTGGGGATGGGTCAGGTGTGCCCTCCACAGACAAAGATTAAAGCCATCGATCAGTTTCCCCAGCCTACGACTAAGAAACAAATCATGCGGTTTCTAGGTATGATAGGCTATTATCGTCGCTTCATCAAAGGCTATTCGACTGTACTTGCACCTTTAACTGACTTATTATCTAAGGACAAGAAGTTCTGGTGGTCTCCTGAGTGTGCAGAGGCGTTTTCCTTGGTGAAACACCTGTTATGTACCCACCCCATACTCAGGGCCCCGGACTTCAGCAGACCTTTTCAGCTGGCGACTGATGCCAGTGGCGTAGGGGCTGGGGCTGTCTTGTTACAGACAGATGATGAAGGTATCGAACATCCAGTGAGTTTTTACAGTAAAAAATTCAATAGTGCACAAAGGAATTACTCTGTAATTGAAAAAGATCTCCTGGCGATAGTGCTGGCGCTCAGGCACTTCGATGTATATGTTCCTGCTTTCGGACCAGTCGTAGTGGTTTATACCGATCATCACCCTCTGAAATTCTTGAATCAGTTTCATAACCGGAATATGAGGTTGACCAGGTGGTCACTCATGCTTCAGGAGTATAATCTGAACATACGCCATATTGCCGGTTTTGATGACGTGATAGCGGATTGTCTATCAAGGGTGGATGATGTTGGTTAGACTGCCACAAGATTGAGAGTTGAGTGTGGAGGAAAATAGGCTGTCACTGTAGTTCAGCCGAAAAAAACAAATTAAAAAAGCAAAAACCTTATAAAAACTCTTTATTTTTATAACGTGTAGAATTTTGTATAAGATGTTGTAGCAGTATCTAAGTTGAATGTTTTCGCTTATTGTCGCTAAGTTAGTTGAACTTGCTCGGTGGAGCGCAACAGTCTTTATTTTTTTTATATATAGTGCCTTGTGCCGCAACAGTGTGTGGTACTATGAGAAGCTTTCTGTTAGATATGAAGAACTTAGTCAAGGGTCTTATATCTTGGGGGAGGTGTGACGCTCCTGCATAGTAGCCACGTGCTGGCATGCGCACGCGTCGGCTGCCCAGCCGTGTAGAAACCGGCTGGCGGCAGCCGGCCGGTAGGCTTTTCCTTAGTATATATCCTACGACAATGTAACTAATGTCTGGGATATTCTTATGTTGTTTCACAGCTTGTAGCTGCCCTTATTCTTAACCAACGCATCTTAGTATATTTTATTCTCGATAGTTGATTGTTTCATTATAATATATAAGATGTAAGTTTGGTGAGAGTGAGAGGAGACGAGCGGGAGAGAGAGACCGGCTGGGGGACGTTGCTTCGCGCGGAGAGTCTAGCTTGGGACGAGCCTGATGTGCCACATGCATTTGTTCGCAACGTTAGGCTTAGTTTCGACTCACGCATGGGGTAGACGATTTTGACCCGGCAACTGTGTTGAGTGTTGCCAAGCCTGGGATGTATTCTGCATGCCTAGGGCGGGGTCCAGACAGATTCAAGACTCAGAGCTCACCTCACTGTCGTACCCTTCGGACCCCCTTGATATCTATCCCTCTCAACCCCACTTAGAAACTTTCTCTCTTACTTTGTATACCTTCTTTCCACTACTTCACCAATCTATTTAATTATCCCATCCCCTTGATAGACCTTATATCTATTATTGTATTAACGACGAGCTCTCAGATAATTAGATAGGATTTTGGGCCTTATGCAGAGATGTAATTGTTAATGAGACCTAGGAAGCTTTTTTGTTGTCTCATATTTGGTGGTTTCATGCTTGCTAGTGTGTTCTTGTGTCAGGTTAGCAGGGGCTAGACCGGAGGGGAGGCTTTTTGCGATCCTTTAAGTAAAGTCTGCTGGTGCGAGTCCTGTGGACCCGCACGACTTTATTAGGATATCCGTGGGAGTCTGGGGGCATTTTCTTGTCTGTGTCCCTGTCTAGTGTTGTGTTGTGTGAGGGCCCTTGCCTAGTCCACTCAGCACTGCACTAGCACGTCTTGCTTTTGTTTTAGGGTCGCCAGGAGAGAGTCAGATACTTGCGATCTGAGTCTCTCAAGAGAGCACCCTTTCAATTAGAGTAATTTGGCGCACAGACCTGGGAACGTCACTAGGCTAGAGCAGGTGGCTCAGCCCGGGTATCCGAAGCCTATATCCTTCCGGCTAGACCTCTGCCACCTGGCAGATTAACAGCTAGGGGTTTATTATTTCTGCATGCTTGTTATTGTGCCACAGTTTACCGTTTTTGTGAGCATTGTGAGTCAGGGTGTGGCTTAGAGACTGTCCGAGCAGGCTTGCCTGACTAAGAGTGAGAAGCACACCTGTATGTGGTTATGTTGCGAGTTGCTGCCTTTATTTAATTATACCGATGCCATTATACACTGTAGGTCCTATCACTAGTATTTATTCCTGCTTATGAGTTGAGAGTTCTCTAAATCCGTAATGTACTTTCTTTGCTAAGCATCAGATCCTACAGTATCCGCATGCAGTTTAGAACCCCGCATCTTGTCTACCGGTACGATGTTTTGAGGACTGTTTGCTTTCACCTTCTTTCACGCAGGGGTGATTAGTTGTATTAATTAACGTAACGTTAAATGTACTTTCTTCTAGTTTGTTATTAAATTGTTTCTGCAATTTAATTCTGTTATCTATCTTTTCCTTGACGCTTTAAGTCAACTTAATTGTGTGATCTTTTATATAGCCTGCTTGACTATCAGCAGTCTATAGTGCGTGCACCCTGTAACCGAGACATAGGATACCTTGTTGTCCAGGCAGGACTCTTGACGGTTTAGGGTGGTTTGTTGCCTGGGTTTATAGATAAGGGTTGGATCTAGCGTTTTCCGTTGTTGCTTGTTGCCGCATACCTAGTCCAATAGAAAGAGCCCAGTGTTTATATATCTCAGGACGTAACAAGGGTGGGGGGGGGGGGGTGACACATGTGGTGGAGAGAAAGGAGGTAGTGGAGGGGGAATTTACCATCTAATCACATATTGATTCCATTCGAGTGCTTGTGGGGCATTTAAAAAAAAAAAAAAAATCAGGGGCATCCTCCCATTAGGCCGTGGCCGGACGGATTGCCGACGGACATTTGGCCGAATGGTTAGGTTAGGTTTGGTTAGGTTAAGTTAGGTTAGGTTAGGTTAGGTTAAATTAGGTTAGGTTAGGTTTGGTTAGGTTAGGTTAGGTTAGGCTATGTTAGGTTAGGTTAGGGTCTGTCGGCCAAATGTCCGTTCGGCCAAATGTCTGTCGGCAATCCGTCCGGGAGCCCATGATGCATATAGCATTTGCAATACAGACACTTCTGTGAGGCCTTTCGCGCTCCTCGGGTTAATCACGACATTACTGAATATTAACATTATACAAAAGATGGACATACTGATTTCAAACAACATAGCGGCTGTTGCTCGGCCTACTCTCCAAAGACTTGTTCTCTCCTTCAGATTCGTATAATCTTTACCAACAGTTCAGAGCCTTTACATATAAACCTATACTACTTTTAATATGGGATCATGCTATTTTTACTTTTGTTTTCCGCTGCACGATCTTCAGTCACTCCTTAACCTCTGAAGTGCGCATGGGGGTAATTGGAAACGTCCCCCTGTGCTGACGTATTTGAGGTGTTTCCGTCACTAAAATATTCATTGTGCCATTAATAGCATTAATATTTATCCATATGCGCCTATTATGGGTTGATTATAAAGGTATTAACCTGAAACAACAATAAAACGAGTGAAAACAGCGTTTGGATGGTCAAAATCGGAGATATAGCCCGCGAGTTGTATAATGTATGGGTGAGGCAATCTGCTTTCCCGCCAATTTCCCCCAAGGCCACTGAGACACAGTCGATCGATACTCTCTCTCTCTCTCTTGCACTCGCTTGCTATCAGTGATGACCACACCCTCCAATCGGATTTCTAATGTTAGCACGAAAATATACCTCAGAATAAGGGAATAACAGGGAAAATAGGTGATAACTGAAGGAGAGGAGGAAAGTGGGGAAGGAGGGGAGGTAGAGGAGGACTGAGATTTTGCATGGCCCAGGGGCCAAAAAAAAAATAAAAAATAAAAAAAAAAAAATATAAAAAAATATTTTTTTTTCGATGTCAAAAGTTGATTTTTATTTTCTCTGACTCTTAAGAGTCTTCCCGCAGTGCGCCGGGGGAACTCTTAAGAGTCTCCCCGCAGCTCCCGGGTTAATCAAACATCTTAATTTGTGAGGTTGGTATACGTTGCTCACCAAAACACAATCCCTTAGTTTACAACATTACAGGGATTTGACTCGGTCATATCTGTTCTTAAGGTCACACACACATTTGGTTATAATACGATAAAAGAAGGGTGAAGCGATAGCTCAATTTATAAAGATAGTGCCCAACCTAATTCTGATTAGCAGCACTCTAACACTTTTATAATTACAGAAGGGTATTGTAAGGGTTAATGGATGAAGTTCATTCGTCCATGATGTATTATATAATCGCAACATACTATCCATTATGGATTTCCATGACGCATCTGCATTACGGACAATATTATGTATGCAATATATTCGGTGAAAAAATCCAATTATCTTGAGAGAGACTCACAAACACTCGAGTCTCGGGTCAAAGTTTGTGCCACATCGTTGTCAGAAGAAAGCCAAACTCGTAACCTGACTATTGTTCATTGAGTAAATTCTGAAAGACTTAGACAAATCTGTTATAAGTAGCTACTGGTTTGCCTGAATTCGTGCTTGTGTTTCATAAGATTTTCACAATCATTATGAAGCTTGTGTCATTATGTTGAGCGATTGTGTCTAAGGAAGCAGCATAGTATGTTGTCAAGAAACTTTCTTAGCTAGATACCAACAAATACCATATTATACTCCTTTTCAATTGATTCCTTGGAGGGGACCAGCCTTCTCAAGATAATTGTCAAAAATACCCACCAAATCTTTGTCAGTAAGGTAAACGATGGTCCCTTGTCTGGCAAATTCTAGTTAAACCCGTGACTTTACTGCCCAAGTGTGTGGCTGAAAGAGAAGGGAAGATCACCAGGTGGATATATATTGTGGCACAAACAATGCTTTATACCTGTTGTCAGTCCGAAATTACATTTTCACATTCATTTTCGACATTCCAGCGAGTTGATAAGACATGTTTCTACAACTTTCAAGATGATTTTCCTTATTTGAATATAACAATTGTGAAAAGAAAATTGTCATTCTTGATTACCATATTACAATGAGGAGAATCAACACATGACACTTACAACGTGTCTTAAATAGCTGGATTGTTGAAATTAAATACAAAAACGTGATTTCGGACTGACAAGAAGTATACTTATTAAACATCATTGGTTAGATATAATGTGGCTGTGTGAAATGTGATCCATATAAATACATAAGAGTGGATAGTATACAAATTGATGATTATGGAGGTGAATGGCTAATTATATAGACAGGTGGATACGTTGGTGAATAGTTAGAAAAATCAATAGATACACAGATGGATATATAACCAGACAAATGGATAGATAGAACAAATAGTTAAACAAATGGATTGGTGAGTTTATAGTTAAACATCTGCATAGGTGGATAGATAATAAACCAGATGATAGCCGTAAATGGATACAACATTAAGCATAGTGTATTCTGTATACCATAACAAATGGCATACGTTGTAGATTGATTTGGGAAAATATATTACAATTCCATCAAACAGTTGTAACTTTACTGTGGTATATTGCTTCTTTAGTTAATGTTATAATAAACCTAGAAAATATACAGAATGTTGCATGGAAATAATAGCAAGAACATTTGGCAACAAACGTATTTGTATTTTTAAAGCGAAGCGTGATGATTATCAGATATATTTAAATACAAAATGATACGAGTTGTGTGTGAAAGTAAAAGGGAATGTTGCAATATCGGCAAGAATATGATTAATCAGATAAGAAAGAACGCAACAATAAGTATAATAGATAATCAGCTTATAACTTTCTGGAAGATATAGTGTGTGTGTGTGTGTGAGAGAGAGAGAGAGAGAAAGTCAAAGAGTGAGTTGGATGGGTGAACAAAGAGAAAAACCATATAGAGACAATGATAGGTATGCTAGTATAGCCTTGGATACAGTTATATACAGTTGTATAAAGTTAATCGACTATAAATTAAGTTATAGAGATGGGTAAATAGTTAAAATAATAACTGTAGGAAATTGAAATGGTGCGAAATATTGCGTTATGTAATAAGAAATTGGCAGTTTGATAGTTTCCTCCACTACCCCATCTCATACACACCCTCCCTTCCCTTCCACCCCACCCATCCTGTGCTGAGCCCCAGGCTGTCTCCAGGATACCTACTAAAGAACAATATTTTTTAAAACCTACTCTAACGTGGGGGTCCACAAATTGTTATGAGTTACTGTACATGCCTTTTGAATACAACTATACCTCCTAAAGTTAAACTCAAACAAATCACATTTCCTTCCTTCTAAACTGTAAGCTATTCTCGCCTCTATGCCTTTATTGATAACAGAAGTACCGCCAAAAGTAACCATTCCAACCTTGCTAAAAAGTTCAAAAATAACTCTAATAAAACTAAAGAAACAGCAGGAATTATAGTTCCCGTATATAGAAATTTGGAGGCAGTAATATACGTAAAATCATCAATCATAATAACATTGTCATGCCTCATAGACAAGTTACCCTAGATACCTGACTTCCGGAATACGAGAAGCAAGGAAGCAAGTGACCCAGAATAGCCTCGCCCGAGGTCCCACTATAACAGAAAGAGGAAACTCATAAGAAACTTGTACAATAGTAAGTAACAAAGACAGAACAAATATGTTGTTCCCTAAAGTCCAGGAATGTTCATATTGCTAAACAATATTAAAACATTCATAGTAAGCATTACTACCTTCGCAATGCCAGATATGTTAATGTACGGAGGTGCGAGGCTAGTAGGATGCGACCCTTCAAGACCCCCAGAATATCATTTTCCCCCTACCCACAAACTAAGTAAATAACCTGTCACTAGGTCCTATCTGCACCATCATAAGAACATAAGAACATAAGAAAATGGGAGTCTGCAGAAAGCCGATTGGCCTAAGCAAGGCAGATCCCTGTCCCACACAACCCCTGTTCAATTACAAAGCCCAATTATAGGCTCAACACTCTAATACCCTGAGGATCATCTTACCAAAACGGTTTGAGATTAACGCAGGATTATGGGGGTATGCAGAGTGCTGATTGGCCCAACCCGGCTGATCCCCCTTCACACCCAACCCTTCTCGTCCATATGCTTATCCAATTTTGTCTTAAAGCTCCCTACCGTTTGAGACCCCACTATAGCACTTGGTAGTCCATTCCACCCATCTACAACTCTGTTACCAAACCAATATTTGCCAATATCTTTTCTGAAACGAAATTTATCTAATTTGAAACCATTGGTACGAGTTCTTTCGCTATCACTGAGCTTTAGTACATTTGTCATGTCCCCTTTGTTAATCCCACTAACCCACTTGAACACCTCTATCATATCCCCTCTAACTCTGCGTCTCTCTAACGAATGTAAACCTAATTTCTTCAACCTTTCTTCATACGGAAAATTTCTAATATTATGGATCATTTTTGTCATTCTACGCTGAATTCTCTCCAATGAATCTATGTCCATTCTGTAATAAGGACACCAAAATTGGACAGCATAATCCATATGGGGTCTCACTAATGACAAGTAAAGTTTTAAGATAACATCAGCAGTTCTGTTACTCACACTCCTAGAGATGAACCCGAGAATCCTGTTTGCCTTATTACGAACGCTTATACACTGTTTTCTAGGCTTCAAATCATTGCTAACAAACACACCTAGATCTTTCTCGCAGTCTGAATTTTCTAATTCTAAATTAGCTAGTTTATATTTAACATTTGTATGCATCTTCCCTATCTTTAATACCTTGCATTTGTCAATGTTAAACTTCATCTGCCAATTTACTGACCATTCATGTAAGGTATCTAGATCCCTTTGGAGGCACTCTATATCTCTATCTGAATCAATTGATCTCTCCATTTTAGTATCGTCTGCGAATTTACTTATCCTACTAGTTATACCTAAATCTAGGTCATTTATGTATATAAGAAACAACAGGGGAGCTAATACCGATCCCTGGGGGACACCACTTTTGACTGCTCCCCACTCTGACTTGGTACCATTTATGCTGACTCTCTGTTTCCTACCAATTAGCCATGACCTAATCCATCCCAACAACGATCCTCCTATTCCATGTGCCTCAACCTTTCTCATCAATCTCTCATGAGGGACTCTGTCGAAAGCTTTACTGAAATCTAAATAAATAATATCATATGACTTGTCACTATCTACTGCTTCATATACCTCTGAGAAAAAGCTAAGCAAATTAGTAAGGCAAGAACGTCCCTGAGTGAATCCATGCTGAGAAGAATTATTAAGTTAAATTTGTCTAAGTGGCTTCTAATTTTCCTAGCAATAATAGACTCTAGCAACTTTCCTATGATTGATGTGAGACTAATGGGACGGTGATTGGATGCTATCGATTTATCACCTTTTTTGAAGATCGGAACTACATTTGCAAGCTTCCAAGCTTCTGGAACTAACCCTGTTTCTAAAGACTTGTTAAATAAAAATGCTAATGGGCTACTTAACCCTTAAAAAGCGGCTCACCACATAAGTCGTATTTAATAAAGCTGGACTATGTGGCGGCGCTCGACATAGGTCGAGTGGCAATTTCAGCACGTAATGTTGCTGAGAGAGAGAGACAAGTGGTGGCAGGAGACTAGCGAGCGTATGACTGCTCCAGACCACCGCGGCGAACCTACTGACACGAATCTCAGCTCCCTCCTCCCTCTCTCACTCGCTACATACTGAATTGTATGGGGAAAGTACCGAATTACATGCTTTTTGCACTCGCGTTGCACGGTTATTGCAAGAAAACTATCCATCATACAAGGATCGTTATGGTGTCATTCGAAAGCTCTGTTCATGCCCTTTCAGGGATAGATACTTGTTTTACGTTCTGGGTCTTATTTAGGCATGAAAATGATCACGTAAACAGCCCTATTTTGGCTAAAAACACCCCGCTGGGCGGTACATATAAATAAACCGCATAGGCCGCTAAAGAAGGGTTAACTCATCTCTGCATTCTTTTAATACTCTAGCATATACCTCGTCAGGACCAGGCGATTTTTGAGGTTTCAGTCTGTCAATTTCCTTAAGCACATCATTTCTACTTATACTAACTGTACTTAACATATTTTCTATACTATCACTATATACCATATTGACTTCTGGAATCTGTGCCAAATTTTCATTAGTGAAAACGGAAAGAAACTGACTATTTAATGTACTGCACATTTCTAAATCATTTTCTGTTATTTCTCCTATTGAAGTTTTTAGGGGGCCTATTACATCTCTAAATTTAGATTTATATAGTTGGTAAAAAGCTTTAGGGTTATTTTTTGAGTCACTGGCTATCCTTATTTCATAATTTCTTTTTGCTTTCCTGATTTCCTTTTTGACCTGTCTTGATAGAGTCTGATTGTATATATGTAGATGATTTTCGCCTTTCTTTATTTTTCTATATATTCCTTTCTTTTTTTCCTATAAGATCTATTAGCTTATTAGTCATCCATTTTGGTTGGTTCTGCGGCGATCTAAATTTTCTTTTAGGGATTTATTTGTTTTGAGCATTGTGGAGTGAAGCAATAAACTGGTTATATGTAGGTGGCAAGTTTAACTCTGGCATATCCTGACTTAATTGCTTAACAATAGGGTCCACCCTTAAGTCTCTTCTTAGCCCACCATAATTGGCTTTTCTGAAATCTGGGATAAGTGTCGTATTCTCTTTAGCATTCCCTGTCCATTGTATATTAAAATAAATAGATTTATGATCGCTATTTCCTAGGTGGTCACCAATCTCTACATCATTTATCATATGTTCATTGTTACTGAAAACTAAATCAAGAATATTAATACCTCTAGTCGGCATATCTATGAATTGAAATAAAAAACTATCTTGTACTACCTCAATAAACTCTACTGAATCGGAGTCGCCTATTTGGTGCTGCCAATCAATGTTCGGAAAATTAAAATCCCCCATAATGCACACATTGCTAAACCTTGATGCTATTTTGATTTCCTCCCATAACGATGTCCCGCCATTTCTACATGAACATAATGAACATAATTATTGAATAAATGTTCTAGAAAGCTAGAAGTAGAGAACCATCTAATTTCCCTTCGCCTAAGTGAAGTCTTTCTATATAAAACATAATTAAATACAGTTCTGAGAGAAGCAACACCGGGTAAAGAACCTCCTACCTCTCTGTGTCAACAAAACTCGCGACGCACACCTCCCTCGAACCATAGGGCGACCCAGCTAATCTTCTTGCCAGAAAGCAAGCAAAGGAATTGTATATATATGCTATATAATTAAGTTTACCCATAATATGTAATCTATGATACACAGAATAATAAATACATTACTCAGACAATCAGTCTTCAAGCATCACAGTCCCCAAATGCCTAAAAATAAGGTAACCCGCTTTCAAAATCAGACAACACCCCAGTCCTGACCTTTTCCACATCTAAGAAAGATTGCCATACAAGAATTCCTATTATACCCACAAATAAGTAATTCAAGGACTACTACTAACCATCACCCAATAACGTAAGCAATCAGAGAGAGGATCATGTGCCGAGATCAATCTTGCTCCCCAAATCCATACCCCACTCTTATATGAGTAACAACAACTTTACAAAACTCGACAACACAGAGTGCCCCCCCTTTGTACCCCCTCTCTGAAAAAAGCTATATAAACCCCGGGAGAAAGGAGTCACATGACGAAAACATATCAAATCCATGAGGCTCACAACCCCCCCCCCCCCCCCCCCCCGAACAGACATGTCGGAATGGCATGGCATGTGATACCCAAGCCAGCAAGGAGTCACCCCCAACGCGCCCCTGTCGACCTTGCCCTGGCCAGTCTCTTTAGCAGCTAAATCAGGAAACCCTCAGGCAGCTCCAGTTAAGCCTGGACACCTTTTTCTCCTGCTAAAATTCACTTCATCCAACTAATTCTTGTCCTATCCCCACTTCCCCCTAACCCCCTGTCACTACTCAATTTGACTTGACTGAGTCAAGCACGTAGAAATAGCGCTTCTGTACGATCGGCAACCCGCTCTGATGGAAGGCTATTTATACTCAACTCAAGACTAGTTATTGATAAACGGCAACCCGAAGTCTATAATATTATACTATCTGTGAAATACATATAAACCTTTTTTAGGATCTTTGTTAATTGTGGCAACCCAATCAGTTAACATAGAGACCTTTAATAATATATATATATATATATATATATATATATATATATATATATATATATATATATATATATATATATATATATATATATATATATATATATAAGATGTTTGTACCAGCGCTGGTGTTGATTTTTATCATCCGACTCCGATTCCCGCAACAAGAGAGTATTGCTTCTATATATATATATACAGTATATATATATATATATATATATATATATATATATATATATATATATATATATATATATATATATAAATAAGTGATTTAAAAACGCATTGTTGGTATGACCTCTTCCACTTTGGTTTTTAATCATTTATATAGTGCAACAGTAGCTACATACGTATAACCGATTATTTCTGGCAACCCAGAATTTAATATCGTTATTCATATTAGCTTAATTTCCAAAATAGTAAAATATTGAAAGACACAGGCAACCCTACCTTTTGATACGTTTGCTATCAAGAGGTTATACTAGCATTATCCCACAGAGATCTAGGACAGAAAGATCTTTTGTGTTAGAAGGGTTTAGCGAGATACTCTTAGGAGCATTTTGCATATATAAATCCTAGGCGCAAATTGTCTGTGGCACCCCACCAGGATTTGTGACTAAAAGGGTAATACCGCCCGAGTTCTTTGAACCTCTTAAAAAGGTTAGAGACAGACAAGAAGAGTTACTTATCCAAACTTCTCTTGCGTTGCTCCGATGTTTTGTTAATCCGGCTCTGCCTGAAAAATAGTATTTAAAATCCTAGTTCAAGAGTACCTGAACAGAACTCCATCACCGGTTAATATAAAGGTCAGAATAGTCAAGTATTTGTTCAAAAGCTATAGGCCCAGAATACTTGCGTTAGTTCGATATGGTGACCAACTGTAGGCCTACTCCTGATAGTTACGGAACAATATTTAAGACCCAAAACCCATTAACCCATCTGTAAACTTCTTCACACGACCGGACATCCTAGACGGCCTACGGAGCAGATAAAAAACCCTCAACGAAAGTGCATCTATACACTAAGAAGATAACTCAACTGTGCATTATTAAACATTCAGTATCAGTGACGAGATACCAGAATATTTATCAAGTGTTTTCCTGTGCATCATAAGTTATTTTCTATCATTGACGAGATATCAGATTATTTTAAAAGTGTTTACCTGTGCATTACCAATTAGATTAGTATCAGTGACAAAATACTAGCTTATCGAGAAAGCGGAAGTGATCAGAATAAGCCGAGTTATAAGTCTTGCATATAAGGACTACGGCTTATCTATTGTGTTCTACTGAATTTCGTGTGATAATAACGAAGTGAATAACCTCAGTAACGAACGCATATACCAGTGTCATCATCATTAAAGCACGATATATAATCTTGCATAGTAATCATAATAGTCCGTATTTAGTGTTCGTAAATACCGGAATAATATCTACTCGTCCAGAATATAAATTAAGCACGGAGATAATTAAAAATCCTTACGTACAATAACTCTGAATTAATATAATTGCCGTTTGAGTATAATTCTACATATAGCAGTGTACCTACCTCATTAGTAATATTACATGAGTGTTGCAAGGTGTAGTGTGATCTCCATCTAGATCCGCGATCGTGCTCGAAGAATTGAAAGACCAAAAGTTCTGCCGAGTACATTAAACCCCAATGTTTTCAAAGTGTCATATCTTCTATGTTAATCGTGAATAAGTAAATAAAGCTGCATTATAAACCACATCCTGAAATTATATGTGTCCTCTATTGATGCCATATAGGTATTTGCATGAAGTATAATATCCCAGTCTCGAAGAACTCACCTTAACCAAACGTTAATCCTGCATAAAATCAGGGCATAACAATAAGCATTACATAATAATGAAAAGGCATTCTTTGAATGATCTTGTTTTAGTATCCGAAGAGCGTACACTACTCTGGCTAGCATTAGCCGATGTCGTACAATTTTTGGAGGTCATAATATGTGTGTAATAGTATAATTAACTGTAATATTATATACTGTAGTGATACATATTGACAGAAGTGTGATGGATAGTGAATGGGTTTGAAGTTAATAGTTAACGCTTTCAGTAGATGATGGAGCCAATCTTAGTTTTATGTTGTATCATTAGTGGATTTTGTTCAGCTTAGAAAGGACTTGTGTAAGTTAGAGGATTACTTGAGATAGTATGTCTCCCTTTAACCCATCTTTGGTGGCACCCGGCTATAGTCGGACAAGAGAACCACAACCTAATGAGCGGGGCCCAGCATGCAATTTTGAGCACAAAATGTGCTCTGAGAGAGAGCCGAGCGGTGGGAGGAGCGTAGGTCGGCTCTGACCGGTCGGCACGGGTCCCGCGCGACAATTGAGGCCCCCTCCACACTCACTACCTCACTACACAGGGAATTATGTAAGGAAATTACCGTATTTTAGGGATTTTTCCTTAGTCTTGCACGATCCTTGCAAGAGAACGCGTGGTCGTAGAAGGATGGTTCTGGTGTCATTGGCAAACTCAATTATCGCCCTTTCGGGGATACATAATTGTATTACGCTCTGTCTCTTGTTTATGCAGGTAGTAGAAGTTACCGCCTAGGCCGCTCGAAAGGTGTTAATCACTAAAATCCTTCCTTAGCTACATAAAACCTCCCAATGATAACCAGAACTAAATATAAAATAGCCCGACAATTACTGAAGAGGTTAATGTTAGTATAATGGATAGTGTTATCTAATGGGTGAGAGACGGTGTGATGCATAGTGTGAGAGACAGTGTAATGTATAGTGTGAGAGACAGTGTGATGTATAGTGTGAGAGACAGTGTGATGTATAGTGTGAGAGACAGTGTGATGTATAGTGTGAGAGACAGTGTGATGTATAGTGTGAGAGACAGTGTGATGTATAGTGAGAGAGACAGTAATGTATAGTGTGAGAGACAGTGTGATGTATAGTGAGAGAGACAGTGTAATGTATAGTGTGAGAGACAGTGTGATGTATACTGTGAGAGACAGTAATGTATAGTGTGAGAGACAGTGTGATGTATAGTGTGAGAGACAGTGTGATGTATAGTGTGAGAGACAGTGTAATGTATAGTGTGAGAGACAGTAATGTATAGTGTGAGAGACAGTGTGATGTATAGTGAGAGAGACAGTGTAATGTATAGTGTGAGAGACAGTGTGATGTATAGTGTGCGAGACAGTAATGTATAGTGTGAGAGACAGTGTGCGAGACTATAATGTATAGTGTGAGATACAGTGTGATGTATAGTGTGAGAGACAGTGTAATGTATAGTGTGAGAGACAGTGTGATGTATAGTGTGACAGACAATGTGATGTAAAGTGTGAGAGACAGTGTGATGAATAGTGTGATGTAGAGTGTAAGAGACAGTGTGATGTACAGTGTGATGTGTGTGATGATATTGCCAATGACTCAAAAAATAATCCTAAAGCTTTTTACCAACTATATAAATCCAAGGTTAAAGATGAAATTGGTCCCCTTAAAACTTCGATAGGAGAAATGACAGAAAATGATTTAGAAATGTGCAGTACATTAAATAGTCAATTTCTTTCCGTGTTCACTAATGAATATTTGGCACAGTTTCCAGAAGTCCGTAAGGTATATAGCGATAGTATAGAAAATAGGTTAAGTACGGTTACTATAAGTAGAAATGATGTGCTTAAGGAAATTGACAGACTGAAACCTCATAAGTCGCCTGGTCCTGATGAGGTATATGCTAGAGTATTAAAAGAATGCAGAGATGAGTTAAGTTACCCATTAACATTTCTTTTTAACAATTCATTAGAAACAGGTATAGTTCCAGAAGCTTGGAAGCTTGCAAATGTGGTTCCGATTTTCAAAAAAGGTGATAAATCAATAGCATCCAATTACCGTCCCATTAGTCTCACTTCAATCATAGGAAAGCTACTAGAGTCAATTATTGCTAGGAAAATGAGAAACCACTTAGAAACATTTAACTTAATCAATTCTTCTCAGCATGGATTCACTCAGGGACGTTCTTGCCTTACTAATTTGCTTAGTTTTTTCTCAGAGGTATATGAAGCAGTAGATAATGACAAGTCATATGATATTATATATTTAGATTTCAGTAAAGCTTTCGACAGAGTCCCTCATGAGAGATTGATGAGAAAGGTTGAGGCACATGGAATAGGTGGGGCATTGTTAGGATGGATTAGGTCATTGGTAGGAAACAGAGAGTCAGCATAAATGGTACCAAGTCAGAGTGGGGAGCAGTCAAAAGTGGTGTCCCCCAGGGATCGGTATTAGGTCCCCTGTTGTTTCTTATATACATAAATGACCTAGATTTAGGTATAACTAGTAGGATAAGTAAATTCGCAGACGATACTAAAATGGGGAGATCAATTGATTCAGATAGCGATATAGAGTGCCTCCAAAGGGATCTAGATACCTTACATGAATGGTCAGTAAATTGGCAGATGAAGTTTAACATTGACAAATGCAAGGTATTAAAGATAGGGAAGATGCAAACAAATGTTAAATATAAACTAGCTAATTTAGAATTAGAAAATTCAGACTGCGAGAAAGATCTAGGTGTGTTTGTTAGCAATGATTTGAAGCCTAGAAAACAGTGTATAAGCGTTCGTAATAAGGCAAACAGGATTCTCGGGTTCATCTCTAGGAGTGTGAGTAACAGAACTGCTGATGTTATCTTAAAACTTTACTTGTCATTAGTGAGACCCCATATGGATTATGCTGTCCAATTTTGGTGTCCTTATTACAGAATGGACATAGATTCATTGGAGAGAATTCAGCGTAGAATGACAAAAATGATCCATAATATTAGAAATTTTCCGTATGAAGAAAGGTTGAAGAAATTAGGTTTACATTCGTTAGAGAGACGCAGAGTTAGAGGGGATATGATAGAGGTGTTCAAGTGGGTTAGTGGGATTAACAAAGGGGACATGACAAATGTACTAAAGCTCAGTGATAGCGAAAGAACTCGTACCAATGGTTTCAAATTAGATAAATTTCGTTTCAGAAAAGATATAGGCAAATATTGGTTTGGTAACAGAGTTGTAGATGGGTGGAATAGGCTACCAAGTGATATAGTGGGATCAAGAACGATAGGGAGCTTTAAGAAAAAATTGGATAAGCATATGGACGAGAAAGGTTGGGTGTGAAGGGGGATCAGCCGGGTTGGGCCAATCAGCGCTCTGCAGACCCCCGTAATCCTGCGTTAATCTCTAACCGGTTTGGTAAGATGATCCTCAGGGTATTAGAGTGTTGAGCCTATAATTGGGCTTTGTAATTGGGGTTGTGTGGGACAGGGATCTGCCTTGCTTAGGCCAATCGGCTTTCTGCAGACTCCCATTTTCTTATGTTCTTATGTTCTTATGGCTAATTGGTAGGAAGCAGAGAGTCAGCATAAATGGTGTTAAGTCAGAATGGGGATGAGTCAAGAGTGGTGTCCCCCAGGGATCTGTATTAGGTCCTCTGTTGTTCATTATATACATAAATGACCTTGATTTAGGTATAACTAGTAGGATAAGTAAATTTGCAGACGATACTAAAATGGGGAGAAAAATTGATTCAGTTAGAGATATAGAGTGTCTGCAAAGGGATCTAGATACCTTACACGAATGGTCAGTAAAATGGCAGATGAAGTTTAACATTGACAAATGCAAGGTATTAAAGATAGGGAAGATGCATACAAATTTTAAATATAAACTAGCTAATATGGAATTAGAAAACTCAGACTGTGAGAAAGATCTAGGTGTGTTTGTTAGCAACGATTTGAAGCCTAGAAAACAATGTATAAGCGTTCGTAACAAGGCAAACAGGATTCTCGGGTTCATATCTAGGAGTGTGAGTAACAGAACTGCTGATGTTATCTTAAAACTTTACTTGTCATTAGTAAGACCCCGTATGGATTATGATGTTCAATTTTGGTGTCCTTATTACAGAATGGACATAGATTCATTGGAGAGAGTACAACGTAGAATGACAAAAATGATCCGATCCATAATATTAGAAATCTTCCGTATGAAGAAAGGTTGAAGAAATTAGGCTTACATTCGTTAGAGAGACTCAGAGTTAGAGGTGACATGATAGAGGTATTCAAGTGGGTTAGTGGAATTAATAAAGAACACATGACAAATGTACTAAAGCTCAGTGATAGCGAAATAACTCGTACAAATGGTTTCAAATTAGATATATTTCGTTTCAGAAAAGGTATAGGCAAATATTGGTTTGGTAACAGAGTTGTAGATGGGTGGAATAGGCTACCAAGTGATATAGTGGGATCAAGAACGATAGGGAGCTTTAAGATAAAATTAGATAGGCATATGGACGAGAAGGGTTGGGTGTGAGGGGGATCTACCAGGTGTGGGCCAATCGGCGCTCAGCAGACCCCGTAATCTTGTGTTAATCTCTGACCGTTTTGGTGGGGTCAGTACTCAAGGTATTAGTGAGATGGGTCTATAATTGGGCCTTGTAATTGGGGTTGGGTGTGACAGGGATCTGCCTTGTATGGGCCGATCGGCTTTTTGTAGACTCCCATTTTCTTATGTTCTTATGTTCTTATACCTATAATTGTCTCTATATGGTTTTTCTCTTTGTTCACCCATCCAACTCACTCACTGACTCTCTCTCTCTCTCTATCTCTCTCACACACACCCACTATATCTTCCAGAAAGTTATAAGCTGATTATCTATTAGGCCTATACTTATTGTTGCGTTCTTTCTTATCTGATTAATCATATTCTTGCCGATATTGCAACATTCCCTTTTACTTTCACACACAACTCATATAATTTTGTATTTAAATATATCTGATTATCATCGCGCTTCGCTTTAAAAATGCAAATACGTTTGTTGCCAAATGTTCTTGCTATTATTTCCATGCAACATTCTGTATATTTTCTAGATTTATTATAACATTAACTAAAAAAGCAATATACCACAGTAAAGTTACAACTGTTTGATGGAATTGTAATATATTTTCCCAAATCAATCTACAACGTATGCCATTTGTTAGGGTATACAGAATACACTATGCTTAATTTTGTATCCAAGTGTCCAATCAGTGGTTTAGAGTGGTTAAGGGAACATTGGAAAGGGAATTACTGGCCTGGAACTAATGTCCGTGGCAGGATTAGGAAGTTAGCAGGGGACAGATGGGTTAGTAACTGAGGGGGGGATAAAATAAAGTTATTCGTTTACAAACGCAGTCAGTCGCGGGTTTGATGCGAGATATTTGTTTAGGCGGAGTTTAAATGAATCAACGGTGATGCAGTCTATAACGTGTGTATAGTATAGTGTGATGAATAGGGTGAGAGACAGTGTGATGTATAGTGTGAGAGGCAGTGTGATGTACAGTGTGAGAGACAATGTTATGTATAATGTGAGAGACAGTGTGATGTATAGTGTGAGAGACAGTGTGATGAATAGGGTGAGAGACAGTGTGATGTATAGTGTGAGAGGCAGTGTTATGTATAGTGTGAGAGACTGTTATGTATAGTGTGAGAGACAGTGTGATGTATAGTGTGAGAGACAGTGTGATGAATAGGGTGAGAGACAGTGTGTTGTATAGTGTGAGATACAGTGTTATGTATAGTGTGAGAGACAGTGTGATGTATAGTGTGAGATACAGTGTGATGCATAGTGTGAGAGACAGTGTGATATATAGTGTGAGACACTGTGGTCTACAGTGTGAGAGACAGTGTGATGTATAGTGTGAGACAATGTGATGTATAGGGTGAGAGACAGTGTGAGTTATAGTGTGAGATACAGTGTAATGTATAGTGTGAGAGACTGTGATGTATAGTGTGAGAGACATTGTTATGTATAGTGTGATGTATAGTGTGAGAGACAGTGTTATGTATAGTGTGATGTATAGTGTGAGAGACAGTCTGATGTATATTGTAAGAGACAGTGTGATGTATAGTGTGAGAAACAGTGTGATGCATAGTGTGAGAGACAGTGTGATGCATAGTATGAGATACAGTGTGATGTATACTATGAGAGACAGTGTGATGTATAGTATGAGAGTGTGATGTATAGTGTGAGAGACAGTGTGATGCATAGTGTGAGATACAGTGTGATGTATAGTATGAGAGATAGTGTGATGTATAGTGTGAGAGACAGTGTGATTTATAGTGTGAGAGACAGTGTGATATATAGTATGAGAGACAATGTGATGCATAGTATGAGAGACAGTGTGATGAATAGTGTGAGACAGTGTGATGTACAGTATAGTGTGATATACAATGTGATGTATATTGTGAGAGACAGTTTGATGTATAGTCTGAGAGACAGTGTGATGTATAGTGTGAGAGACAGTGGTGGACCTACCATTATTATCCTTGGTGTTGGGGTCAGCACCAGCATCCATCAGTACCTTCACCATCTTGTTGTTACCCTTCCCGGCTGCACGGTGAAGTGCATCCATCCCTGCAACACAACAACTGTATTGTACCATCACCACTACATTATTAGTACCAATACCTTAACATGCATCATAATATCAAATATGATACTTAATACATTGAAATTCTTAATATAATACAAACTGCAAAATAATAGGGTATCTCAAGCCAATCTGACGAGTGTGTAGTTATTGTGTTTAATTTTGTATTTAATATCTTTAATGGCTTTGAGTGCCTTCGTCTTTTATGAGTATTTAATTTATTTTTCATTTGAACCTAAACACCGCCTTCCTAGACCCACTTCAAGCCCAATAACAAGATAAACAAACATATATTTTGATAGCAAAATGTCCCGCCTAAAGGCCGGTTATCCCAGAAATACAAGCTCGCATATTCTTCACCCAGAAAACATCGATACCTCATTGGGGCGAAGTATCTTTTAATATCCAAACAAATGTGGTTAAACATCTTATATTTGTCAAAGTAATGGGGTGAAATATGGGTGATTAAAACAGACCCCACAGGGGTTAGATAGGGTTAACCGTATTTAGTCCGAGGCGTGTCTTTTTGGCCCTACCCTGCTTCGCTCCATTATATTGGATATTTTAAGATGTTTCACCCCATTGGTTTGGCAACAATTAGACGCTTCACCCAGTCCTGGTGTAAATTCTTGGCGAGCGATAGTTTGCCCCATAACTTAACCCGTACAGCCCCAGCGACGCGTCTGGCGCATCGGCGATGTATGTAACGCACAGCCCCAGCGACGCGTCTGACGAGTCACCCTAATTGCTCCGACCGTAACCTCAGGTGTAGCCACTCGAGAGGGCTCAGAATTATATGGGAACTGTGTACGTATCCCACGCAACCGTGCCAATGGTTGAAAACTCTCAAAGTCCACGTGCGTGCGCGTGAGCGCGCAATAACCTGTTTTTTGGGGGTAATTGCCTTCAATTTTGTACTCTTGTAAAATACGTTTTCGGGGGCTCTGTAGGACCATTCTTTAAGCTTTTTGAGCGGTTTTTCGTCTTAGACTTCTTCCACGATATCCTCAACCTCTACGATGAGAGTAAAGCTGTAGATATTATATACCTTGATTTTCAAAAGGCCTTTGACAAAGTTCCCCACAAACGTTTACTGCTAAAACTAAAAGCGCATGGAATACAAGACGGTGTGTTGAAATGGATAGAAAATTGGCTCAGCAACAGAAAGCAAAGAGTAGTCATAAACGGTAAGGCATCTAAATGGACCAATGTAAGTAGCGGGGTACCCCAGGGATCGGTACTAGGACCAATTATCTTTCTAATTTACATCAACGACATAGATGAGGGCCTCACCTGTACAATCTCAAAATTTGCTGACGATACAAAAATTGCAAATAGCGTACTCTCAAAAGAACAAGTTGACGATATGCAACACAATCTATATAAATTGTCATGTTGGGCCCAAATTTGGCAAATAAGTTTCAATGCGGATAAATGTAAAGTACTACATATCGGATACCTAAATGAGAAAGCAAACTATTCGATGAATGGCACTCAGCTTAAGAATGTAAACAGAGAAACCGATCTGGGAGTAACAATATCGAGTAACCTAAAACCGAGTCAACAATGTTCAGAAGTTGTTAAGAAGGCAAACAAAATAATTGGCTTTATAGGCAGGTCATTTGAGCATAAATCCAAAGAAGTTATCCTAACCCTTTACAATTCCTTAGTCCGCCCTCTTCTGGAATACTGCGTTCAATCCTGGTGCCCTTATTACCAAAAAGATATAAACAAGCTAGAACGAGTTCAACGTAGAGTTACCAAAATGATACCTAGCCTAAAGAACAAACCATACGAAGAGCGTCTTAGAGAATTTAATCTATTTCCTTTAACCCAGCGCAGATTAAGAGGTGACTTAATTCAAGTGTTCAAAATCATCAAAGGCATCGACAATATGAACTGTAGTAAGTACTTCACTATCGACCAATCTAATTACACGCGGGGAAACGGTTGCAAAATTATTGGTAAACCTTTTAACTCCCACGAATCTAAGAATTTCTTCTTCAATCGAGTTGTCAACTTGTGGAATGGGCTTCCCCGAAACGTTATAGACTACATCACCGTTGATTCATTTAAACTCCGCCTAGACAAATATCTCGCTTCAAACCCGCGACTGACTGCGTTTGTAAATGAATAACTTTATTTTATCCCCCCCTCAGTTACTAACCCCTCTGTCCCCTACTAACTTCCTAATCCTGCCACGGACATTAGTTCCAGGGCAGTAATTCCCTTTCCAATGTTCCCTTACCCACTCTAAACCACTGTTTGGACACTTGATCCTCAGTGTTTTGGAGGACAAGCAACCTAGAAGGGTCACAAGATATGTTGTTGCTTGATTTCCTTTGTACTCCTTTGTACTACATGGCTGGTGCACTACAAACAGACTTAATCTACCCCCAGCCAAATCCACCGCAACCCTGCTCACAAGCTAGACAGGAGAACACAAATACATCCCTTAACTCACCATAAACAACACACCCCTAACACATACACACACACACAAAATCCTAGGAGTAACATATGATACTCATATGACATTCAAACAGCACACCACAAACATTAAAAATAAATGACACCCAGACTTAACGCCCTCAGGTCACTTGCTCACACACAATTTGGACACAACAAAGAAACTACCACCACAGTATATAAACAATACATAAGATCAGTGATCATGAGAGGCACTCAATTCCTGGCAGTAGCCTCCATGAACCAAGACCACCCACTAAACTACATGGCAACACACCCACAGACACCAAGAAATATCAAAACAACACCCAGCACACGGTATCACACACAATTACTGTCCTCTCTCCCACCCCGAACCACCTTCCAGAAGCACATCCAAACTCATATCTATCGCCGATCCATCCACTCACTCACAGACAACACGCAGCTGCAAGCACGACCTCCCGAAATCCATCCTTCCGAATCCCCCCTTCCTCGCGAGGACAGAGTCCACCTGGCCAGGCTGAGATGCGGACACCATCCAGCTCTCCTGAGCTATCAGAAGAGACTGGATGACTCCGTTGTCGATGCCTGCCCGGGATATAACACAACACCCCATACCATTAAACACATAATAGAAGACTGCATTTCACACAACCACTTATGCCAACAACACAATCTACACTCAATGAGAGCTCTGTGGGAAAGCCCGATCGTGGCCATGGCCTTCCTCAGGGACTCGGGGCTGTTCGGCCAGGCAGCTTAGGGAACAACAACAACAACAACAACTCGTACAGGATTAATAGCTTTAACCAAAATGGTCACACTCCTTAATGGTCTAAGTGGCCATAGCCAAAATGGCTACACTATATTCCTTCTGTACTTTCTCCATGCCCGATGAGATACATGATATATTGATATATGTGGCACAGCCCTTGTATCCAACACAATACCCTGCTTGCAACCCCGCTCGAACCCCGCACAACGTTGCTTGCAACTTTAATTATTATTATTATTATTACTCGACGCCGGATCTCCCACCGTCAACAGCTCCGCATCGCCATTGAGAAAACTCGATCATAATTTGAGTATTTCATAACCCTATTCCCTTTATTCATTGCATGAACAGTAGTTAAGTGCTTGTTTAACCTCCACATAGTTCTGTAGTTGCCGTGCACGTTATTTTATTGCTTTTCTGACTGATAAACATTGTTGTTTACATTTGTTATTCTAGCTTGTAGCAGACGACGCACGCGCACCTCAAATCGACCTATCTTTGTATTTTCTTATTAACTCTAGTAGTTATCATATTCAGTATCCTACTGTAGCTATATATATCTGTAATTTTAGTTGTTGCATGATCTAGTAGTAACCTTTGACTGATAACTTTGTTTATCTAAATATAATCCTGCTTGACTAGCCTACAGTGACACCAGCGCCATCTGTTGATACAGTATATTAACCCCTTGTGTGCAGTTACACTTTACTCTTATATAATCTCTATTTGGTGAATTGTATATTTAGTTACATTTTCTATTATATATATATACCGGTATATATACTTGTTTTGATTTTTTAAGTAGGTTATCACCCCTGGTAACCTATTTCTTCGTATTTCATAAATTTTGTTTTCGGTTAGTCTAGGCTATCATCCCTGGTGGCCAATTTCTGCGTACTTCAATTTTTAAATTTTCAGTTAGGCTATCACCGCTGGTGGCCTATTTCTGTGTACCGGTATTTCATAATTTTTGTTTTCGGTTAATTTTGTTTTTGGTTAGGATAGGCTATCACCCCTGGTGGCCTATTTCTGTTTAACCCTTAATTGGCGGCGCACGACATATGTCGAGTGAAATAAATGTGGCCTATGTGGCGGCGCGCGACATCTGTCAAGTTGCTAATTCCCGGCATAAGTTAAGTGGAAAGCAAAACCTAGCGGTCAGGCGGTGTACTACAAGGTCCCACACACACAGCCCCACCATGTGAGCGTAGCTCAGTACCGCTCTAGCCGCCGTGATGGAGAGACAAGATTTGCCCGTGTCCGATTCGGTGGCCGCCATCCCTAGTACGTCGCGCCACCCAAGCCGTGAGGCCCCGCTCTCCGCCGAGGAGTTAGTTCTGCTGATGAACTCTTCAGCGGTTTCTAAAATGTCGTTGACTGAACCCATGGAAGGGCTTGGTGATAGTGGGGGAAGTGAGGAGGAAGAAGAAATCGAGGATAAGCCTGTCATCAGTTTTCACAAACGCCATAACTTGCGCCCCGCAAATGAAGGTGGGAACGAAGAGAGCGATGGACGTGTTCTAGACGTTGAAGAAAGGTATGCAGATGCTGACGAGGAGCTTGGCGAACATACTGGTGTGGGTGTTGTTAAGTACAATGTACATTTATATTGTTTGAGAGATTGATTTAGCCTACAATCTTTTTATAATTGGCGTAATGTCAGGGTACATTTCTTATGGGAATACAAGCAACGAAGATTGTGGTGTTGGTCTTCCTATATATATGTGATATACAGTATATCTGCATGTGACTTTGAAATTGCTTGCAAGTTTGATTGCAAGCGATTGCAATAATTTTATTATTGGCGTATAGGCCTAGGCCTATGTCAGCGTATACGGTACATTTGTTACAGGAATACAAGCAACGAAGATTGTGGTGTTGGTCTTCCTATATTACATAATTATATATATGTGCATGTGACTTTGAAATTGCTTGCAAGTTTGATTGCAAGCGATTGCAATCATATTATTATTTATTGCTTGCGAATTTCCATTCATTTTATAGGCGTAATATCACGGTGTACGGTAGATTTCATAGTATGAAATCTACCGTACACCGTGATATATACGCCTATCAAATGATTGCAATCAATATACAGCAATATACGGTATATATATATATATATGTATATATATAAATATATATATATACTGTATATTGATTGCAATCATTTGATAGGCGTATATATCACGTGTTGAGTAGAAATAATACAGTAATAATACTAGCAACGAAAGATTGAATATTGTATATGATTGTGGGGACCAATATAATTCCATATATGATATTTTTGCGAAATTGACTTTCTCTCTCTCTCTCTCTCTGTTTCTCTTTCTCTTTCGTTCTTCCCATCTTTCTTTGTGTAACTCACTGATTACTCTAGGCCACTCCTCACACAACCCTTTTATTACACCCCCGGGAAGTACCACCAAGTAGAATTTTTCTCTCTTTCTTTCTCCCTTTCTATTCCCATATTTTCTGTATTCATTTCTTCGCTTGACTCCCTGTTGATTGCAATCATTTGATAGGCGTATATATCACGGGTGTACGGTAGATTTCATTCCTTAAAAAGGTGACCATGAAATTCTTAGCACTCTTCTCTCTTCCTATATATATACATTATATATATATATATATATATATATGTATATATATATATATATATATATATATATATATATAATAATTATATACTGTATATATATATATATATATATATATATATATATATATATATATGTTTCTATTCTCTCAGTGGGGATCAAACCATCGACCATCAGAACGATAGCCGACGCTTATGGTTCGATCCCCACTGAGAGAATAGAAACATTTAGTGGCTCACGTGTATTTGTGATATATTCTCAATATATATATACATATATATATATATATCTATCCATCTATCTATTGCCTGACGCCGTGATCCCCGAAGGGGTGGCCTCGAACGAACCGCCCCCAAGCACCTCTGTCCCCAGTCAGTCGACGCCCCTCCCCCCAACCAGCACCGCCTTCGTTCATGTAGTTCCTCACTCCATCCTTCCACCTCATATTCGGTCTACCTCTCCCCCTCTGTCCCTCCACCTCGCTCTCGTACACCCTCTTAGTCATTCTCTCGCTTTCCATACGTTCCATATGGCCGAACCATCTCAAGTTGTTCCTTTTCACACTTTCCAGCACATCTACCTCCACACCACACCTCCTTCTTACTTCCTCATTAGTCTATCTATCCCTCCATGTAACTCCGCACGCACTCCTTAAGTAATTCATTTCCACTGCTCTCACTCTTGGTCTGTGTCTCTCGACCAACGTCCATGCTTCGCTATATATATATATATATATATATATATATATATATATATATATATATATATATATAATATATATATATATATATATATATATATATATATTATATATATATATATATATATATATATATATATAATAAGTGATTTAAAAACGCATCGTTGGTATGACCTCTTCCACTTTGGTTTTTAATCATTTATATAGTGCAACAGTAGCTACATACGTATAACCGATTATTTCTGGCAACCCAGAATTTAATATCGTTATTCATATTAGCTTAATTTCCAAAATAGTAAAATATTGAAAGACACAGGCAACCCTACCTTTTGATACGTTTGCTATCAAGAGGTTATACTAGCATTATCCCACAGAGATCTAGGACAGAAAGATCTTTTGTGTTAGAAGGGTTTAGCGAGATACTCTTAGGAGTATTTTGCATATAAAAATCCTAGGCGCAAATTGTCTGTGGCACCCCACCAGGATTTGTGACTAAAAGGGTAATACCGCCCGAGTTCTTTGAACCTCTAAAAAAGATTAGAGACAGACAAGAAGAGTTACTTATCCAAACTTCTCTTGCGTTGGTCCGATGCTTTGTTAATCCGGCCCTGCCTGAAAAATAGTATTTCAAATCCTAGTTCAAGAGTACCTGAACAGAACTCCATCACCGGTTAATATAAAGGTCAGAATAGTCAAGTATTTGTTCAAAAGCTATAGGCCCAGAATACTTGCATTAGTTCGATATGGTGACCAACTGTAGGCCTACTCCTGATAGTTATAGAACCATATTTAAGACCCAAAACCCATTAACCCATCTGTAAACTTCTTCACACGACCGGACATCCTAGACGGCCTACGGAGCAGATAAAAAACCCTCACCGAAAGTGCATCTATACACTAAGAAGATAACTCAACTATGCATTATTAAACATTCAGTATCAGTGACGAGATACCAGAATATTTATCAAGTGTTTACCTGTGCATCATAAGTTATTTTCTATCAGTGACGAGATATCAGATTATTTAACCCTTAATTAGCGGCGAGCAACATAAGTCGAGTTAAAAAAAGCTGGACTATGTGGCGGCGCTCGACATAACTCGAGTGGCAATTTCAGCACGTAATGTGGCTGAGAGAGAGAGACAAGTGGTGGCAGGAGACTAGCGAGCGTATGACTGCTCCAGACCACCGCGGCGAACCTACTGACACAAATCTCAGCTCCCTCCCTCTCTCACTCGCTACATACTCAATTATGTACTGAAAGTACCGAATTACCTGCTTTTTGCACTCGCGTTGCACGGTTATTGCAAGAAAACTATCCATCATACAAGGATCGTTATGGTGTCATTCGAAAGGTCTGTTTATGCCCTTTCAGGGATAGGTACTTGTTTTACGTTCTGGGTCTTATTTAGGCATGAAAATGATCACGTAAACAGCCCTATTTTGGCTAAAAACACCCCGCTGTGCGGTACACATAAATAAACCGCATAGGCCGCTCGTAAGGTGTTAAAAAGTATTTACCTGTGCCTTACCAATTAGATTAGTATCAGTGACAAAATACTAGCTTATCGAGAAAGCGGAAGTGATCAGAATAAGCCGAGTTATAAGTCTTGCATATAAGGACTACGGCTTATCTATTGTGTTCTACTGAATTTCGTGTGATAATAACGAAGTGAATAACCTCAGTAACGAACGCATATACCAGTGTCATCATCATTAAAGCACGATATATAATCTTGCATAGTAATCATAATAGTCCGTATTTAGTGTTCGTAAATACCGGAATAATATCTACTCGTCCAGAATATAAATGAAGCACGGAGGTAATTAAAAATCCTTACGTACAATAACTCTGAATTAATATAATTGCCGTTTGAGTATAATTCTACATATAGCAGTGTACCTACCTCATTAGAAATATTACATGAGTGTTGAAATATGTGTGATCTCCATCTAGATCCGCGATCGTGCTCGAAGAATTGAAAGACCAAGAGTTCTGCCGAGTACATTAAACCCCCATGTTTTCAAAGTGTCATAATTATTCTATGTTAATCGTGAATAAGTAAATAAAGCTGCATTATAAACCACATTCTGAAATCATATGTGTCCTCTATTGATTCCATATAGGTATTTGCATGAAGTATAATAACCCAGTCTCGAAGAACTCACCTTAACCAAACGTTAATCCTGCATAAAATCAGGGCATAACAATAAGCATTACTAAATAGGAAAACTACTAGAGTCAATTATTGCTAGGAAAATGAGAAACCACTTAGAAACATTTAACTTAATCAATTCTTCTCAGCATGGATTCACTCAGGGACGGTCTTGCCTTACTAATTTGCTTAGTTTTTTCTCAGAGGTATATGAAGCAGTAGATAATGACAAGTCATATGATATTATATATTTAGATTTCAGTAAAGCTTTCGACAGAGTCCCTCATGAGAGATTGATGAGAAAGGTTGAGGCACATGGAATAGGTGGGGCGTTGTTAGGATGGATTAGGTCATGGCTAATTGGTAGGAAGCAGAGAGTCAGCATAAATGGTACCAAGTCAGAGTGGGGAGCAGTCAAAAGTGGTGTCCCCCAGGGATCGGTATTAGGTCCCCTGTTGTTTCTTATATACATAAATGACCTAGATTTAGGTATAACTAGTAGGATAAGTAAATTCGCAGACGATACTAAAATAGGGAGATCAATTGATTCAGATAGCGATATAGAGTGCCTCCAAAGGGATCTAGATACCTTACATGAATGGTCAGTAAATTGGCAGATGAAGTTTAACATTGACAAATGCAAGGTATTAAAGATAGGGAAGATGCAAACAAATGTTAAATATAAACTAGCTAATTTAGAATTAGAAAATTCAGACTGCGAGAAAGATCTAGGTGTGTTTGTTAGCAATGATTTGAAGCCTAGAAAACAGTGTATAAGCGTTCGTAATAAGGCAAACAGGATTCTCGGGTTCATCTCTAGGAGTGTGAGTAACAGAACTGCTGATGTTATCTTAAAACTTTACTTGTCATTAGTGAGACCCCATATGGATTATGCTGTCCAATTTTGGTGTCCTTATTACAGAATGGACATAGATTCATTGGAGAGAGTACAGCGTAGAATGACAAAAATGATCCATAATATTAGAAATCTTTCGTATGAAGAAAGGTTGAAGAAATTAGGTTTACATTCGTTAGAGAGACGCAGAGTTAGAGGGGATATGATAGAGGTGTTCAAGTGGGTTAGTGGGATTAACAAAGGGGACATGGCAAATGTACTAAAGCTCAGTGATAGCGAAAGAACTCGTACCAATGGTTTCAAATTAGATAAATTTCGTTTCAGAAAAGATATAGGCAAGTATTGGTTTGGTAACAGAGTTGTAGACGGGTGGAATGGAATACCAAGTGCTATAGTGGGATCTAAAACTGTAGGGAGCTTTAAGATAAAATTGGATAAGCATATGGACGAGAAGGGTTGGGTGTGAAGGGGGATCAGCCGGGTTGGGCCAATCAGCGCTCTGCAGACCTCCATAATCCTGCGTTAATCTCTAACCGTTTTGGTAAGATGATCCTCAGGGTATTAGAGTGTGGAGCCTATAATTGGGCTTTGTAATGAATTGGGGTTGTGTGGGACAGGGATCTGCCTTGCTTAGGCCAATCGGCTTTCTGCAGACTCCCATTTTCTTATGTTCTTATGTTCTTATTACATAATAATGAAAAGGCATTCTTTGAATGATCTTGTTTTAGTATCCGAAGAGCGTACACTACTCTGGCTAGCATTAGCCGATGTCGTACAATTTTTGGAGGTCATAATATGTGTGTAATAGTATAATCAACTGTAATATTATATACTGTAGTGATACATATTGACAGAAGTGTGATGGATAGTGAATGGGTTTGAAGTTAATAGTTAACGCTTTCAGTAGATGATGGAGCCAATCTTAGTTTTATGTTGTATCATTAGTGGATTTTGTTCAGCTTAGAAAGGACTTGTGTAAGTTAGAGGATTACTTGAGATAGTATGTATCCCTTTAACCCATCTTTGGTGGCACCCGGCTATAGTCGGACAAGAGAACCACAACCTAATGAGCGGGGCCCGGCTATAGTCGCATGCAATTTTGAGCACAAAATGTGCTCTGAGAGAGCCGAGCGGTGGGAGGAGCGTAGGTTGGCTCTGACCGGTCGGCACGGGTCCCGCGCGACAATTGAGTCCCCCTCCACACTCACTACCTCACTACACAGGGAATTATGTAAGGAAATTACCGTATTTTAGGGATTTATCCTTCGTCTTGCACGATCGTTGCAAGAGAACGCGTGGTCGTAGAAGGATGGTTCTGGTGTCATTGGAAAACTCAATTATCGCCCTTTCGGGGATACATAATTGTATTACGCTCTGTCTCTTGTTTATGCAGGTAGTAGAAGTTACCGCCTAGGCCGCTCGTAAGGTGTTAATCACTAAAATCCTTCCTTAGCTACATAAAACCTCCCAATGATAACCAGAACTAAATATAAAATAGCCCGACAATTACTGAAGAGGTTAATGTTAGTATAATGGATAGTGTTATCTAATGGGTGAGAGACGGTGTGATGCATAGTGTGAGAGACAGTGTAATGTATAGTGTGAGAGACAGTGTGATGTATAGTGTGAGAGACAGTGTGATGTATAGTGTGAGAGACAGTGTGATGTATAGTGTGAGAGACAGTGTGATGTATAGTGTGAGAGACAGTGTGATGTATAGTGAGAGAGACAGTAATGTATAGTGTGAGAGACAGTGTGATGTATAGTGAGAGAGACAGTGTAATGTATAGTGTGAGAGACAGTGTGATGTATAGTGTGAGAGACAGTAATGTATAGTGTGAGAGACAGTGTGATGTATAGTGTGAGAGACAGTGTGATGTATAGTGTGAGAGACAGTGTAATGTATAGTGTGAGAGACAGCAATGTATAGTGTGAGAGACAGTGTGATGTATAGTGAGAGAGACAGTGTAATGTATAGTGTGAGAGACAGTGTGATGTATAGTGTGAGAGACAGTAATGTATAGTGTGAGAGACAGTGTGATGTATAGTGTGAGAGAAAGTGTAATATATAGTGTGAGATACAGTGTGATGTATAGTGTGAGAGACAGTGTAATGTATAGTGTGAGAGACAGTGTGATGTATAGTGTGACAGACAATGTGATGTATAGTGTGAGAGACAGTGTGATGTATAGTGTGATGTAGAGTGTAAGAGACAGTGTGATGTACAGTGTGATGTGTGTGATGATATTGCCAATGACTCAAAAATTAATCCTAAAGCTTTTTACCAACTATATAAATCCAAGGTTAGAGATGAAATTGGTCCCCTTAAAACTTCGATAGGAGAAATGACAGAAAATGATTTAGAAATGTGCAGTACATTAAATAGTCAATTTCTTTCCGTTTTCACTAATGAAAATTTGGCACAGTTTCCAGAATTCCGTAAGGTATATAGCGATAGTATAGAAAATAGGTTAAGTACGGTTACTATAAGTAGAAATGATGTGCTTAAGGAAATTGACAGACTGAAACCTCATAAATCGCCTGGTCCTGATGAGGTATATGCTAGAGTATTAAAAGAATGCAGAGATGAGTTAAGTTACCCATTAACATTTCTTTTTAACAATTCATTAGAAACAGGTATAGTTCCAGAAGCTGGGAAGCTTGCAAATGTGGTTCCGATTTTCAAAAAAGGTGATCAATCAATACCATCCAATTACCGTCCCATTAGTCTCACTTCAATCATAGGAAAGCTACTAGAGTCAATTATTGCTAGGAAAATGAGAAACCACTTAGAAACATTTAACTTAATCAATTCTTCACAGCATGGATTCACTCAGGGACGTTCTTGCCTTACTAATTTGCTTAGTTTTTTCTCAGAGGTATATGAAGCAGTAGATAATGACAAGTCATATGATATTATATATTTAGATTTCAGTAAAGCTTTCGACAGAGTCCCTCATGAGAGATTCATGAGAAAGGTTGAGGCGCATGGAATAGGTGGGGCGTTGTTAGGATGGATTAGGTCATGGCTAATTGGTAGGAAGCAGAGAGTCAGCATAAATGGTGTTAAGTCAGAATGGGGATCAGTCAAGAGTGGTGTCCCCCAGGGATCTGTATTAGGTCCTCTGTTGTTTATTATATACATAAATGACCTTGATTTAGGTATAACTAGTAGGATAAGTAAATTTGCAGACTATACTAAAATGGGGAGAAACATTGATTCAGTTAGAGATATAGAGTGTCTGCAAAGGGATCTAGATACCTTACACGAATGGTCAGTAAAATGGCAGATGAAGTTTAACATTGACAAATGCAAGGTATTAACCCTTAAAAAGCGGCCCACCACTTAAGTCGAGTTAAATAAAGCTGGACTATGTGGCGGCGCTCGACATAACTCGAGTGGCAATTTCAGCACGTAATGTGGCTGAGAGAGAGAGACAAGTGGTGGCAGGAGACTAGCGAGCGTATGACTGCTCCAGACCACCGCGGCGAACCTACTGACACAAATCTCAGCTCCCTCCTCCCTCTCTCACTCGCTACATACTCAATTATGTACCGAAAGTACCGAATTACCTGCTTTTTGCACTCGCGTTGCACGGTTATTGCAAGAAAACTATCCATCATACAAGGATCGTTATGGTGTCATTCGAAAGCTCTGTTTATGCCCTTTCAGGTAGATACTTGTTTTAAGTTCTGGGTCCTTATTTAGGCAGAATGATCACGTATTTTGGTGACACATAGATAGGGAAAGATAGAATGCCAAATTTAAATATGTAATATGGAATTAGAAAACTCAGACCGTGAGAAAGATCTAGGTGTGTTTTGTTAACAACGGAAGCCTAGAAAACGATGTAGGTCGTAACAAGGCAAAGGGTTCATATCTAGGAGTGTGAGTAACAGAACTGCTTATGTTATCTTTAAAACTTTCTTTTCATTAGTGAGACCCCATATGGATTATGATGTTCAATTCTGGTGTCCTTATTACAGAATGGGCATAGATTCATTGGAGAGAGTACAACGTAGAATGACAAAAATGATCCATAATATTAGAAATCTTCCGTATGAAGAAAGGTTGAAGAAATTAGGCTTACATTCGTTAGAGAGACGCAGAGTTAGAGGTGACATGATAGAGGTATTCAAGTGGGTTAGTGGAATTAATAAAGAACACATGAAAAATGTACTAAAGCTCAGTGATAGCGGTCGTACAAATGGTTTCAAATTAGATACATTTCGTTTCAGAAAAGATATAGGCAAATATTGGTTTGGTAACAGAGTTGTAGATGGGTGGAATAGGCTACCAAGTGATATAGTGGGATCAAGAACGATAGGGAGCTTTAAGATAAATTAGATAGGCATATGGACGAGATGGGTTGGGTGTGAGGGCGATCTACCAGGTGTGGGCCAATCGGCGCTCAGCAGACCCCGTAATCTTGTGTTAATCTCTGACCGTTTTGGTGGGGTCAGTACTCAAGGTATTAGTGAGATGGGTCTATAATTGGGCCTTGTAATTGGGGTTGGGTGTGACAGGGCCTTGTATGGGCCGATCGGCTTTTTGCAGACTCCCATTTTCTTATGTTCTTATGTTCTTTTACCTATAATTGTCTCTATATGGTTTTTCTCTTTGTTCACCCATCCAACTCACTCTCTGACTCTCTCTCTCTCTCTATCTCTCTCACACACACGCACACACACACCCACTATATCTTCCAGAAAGTTATAAGCTGATTATCTATTAGGCCTATACTTATTGTTGCGTTCTTTCTTATCTGATTAATCATATTCTTGCCGATATTGCAACATTCCCTTTTACTTTCACACACAACTCATATAATTTTGTATTTAAATATATCTGATTATCATCGCGCTTCGCTTTAAAAATGCAAATACGTTTGTTGCCAAATGTTCTTGCTATTATTTCCATGCAACATTCTGTATATTTTCTAGATTTATTATAACATTAACTAAAAAAGCAATATACCACAGTAAAGTTACAACTGTTTGATGGAATTGTAATATATTTTCCCAAATCAATCTACAACGTATGCCATTTGTTAGGGTATACAGAATACACTATGCTTAATTTTGTATCCAAGTGTCCAATCAGTGGTTTAGAGTGGTTAAGGGAACATTGGAAAGGGAATTACTGGCCTGGAACTAATGTCCGTGGCAGGATTAGGAAGTTAGTAGGGGACAGATGGGTTAGTAACTGAGGGGGGGATAAAATAAAGTTATTCGTTTACAAACGCAGTCAGTCGCGGGTTTGATGCGAGATATTTGTTTAGGCGGAGTTTAAATGAATCAACGGTGATGCAGTCTATAACGTGTGTATAGTATAGTGTGATGAATAGGGTGAGAGACAGTGTGATGTATAGTGTGAGAGGCAGTGTGATGTATAGTGTGAGAGACAATGTTATGTATAATGTGAGAGACAGTGTGATGTATAGTGTGAGAGACAGTGTGATGAATAGGGTGAGAGACAGTGTGATGTATAGTGTGAGAGGCAGTGTTATGTATAGTGTGAGAGACTGTTATGTATAGTGTGAGAGACAGTGTGATGAATAGGGTGAGAGACAGTGTGTTGTATAGTGTGAGATACAGTGTTATGTATAGTGTGAGAGACAGTGTGATGCATAGTGTGAGAGACAGTGTGATATATAGTGTGAGACACAGTGTGGTCTACAGTGTGAGAGACAGTGTGATGTATAGTGTGAGACAATGTGATGTATAGGGTGAGAGACAATGTGAGTTATAGTGTGAGATACAGTGTAATGTATAGTGTGAGAGACTGTGATGTATAGTGTGAGACATTGTTATGTATAGTGTGATGTATAGTGTGAGAGACAGTGTTATGTATAGTGTGAGAGACAGTCTGATGTATAGTGTAAGAGACAGTGTGATGTATAGTGTGATAAACAGTGTGATGCATAGTGTGAGAGACAGTGTGATGCATAGTATGAGATACAGTGTGATGTATACTATGAGAGACAGTGTGATGTATAGTATGAGAGAGTGTGATGTATACAGGGATCTGCCTTGCTTAGGCCAATCGGCTTTCTGCAGACTCCCATTTTCTTATGTTCTTATAGTGTGAGAGACAGTGTGATGCATAGTGTGAGATACAGTGTGATGTATAGTATGAGAGACAGTGTGATGTATAGTGTGAGAGCCAGTGTGATTTATAGTGTGAGAGACAGTGTGATATATAGTATGAGAGACAGTGTGATGCATAGTATGAGAGACAGTGTGATGAATAGTGTAAGAGACAGTGTGATGTATAGTGTGATATACAATGTGATGTATATTGTGAGAGACAGTTTGATGTATAGTCTGAGAGACAGTGTGATGTATAGTGTGAGAGACAGTGGTGGACCTACCATTATTATCCTTGGTGTTGGGGTCAGCACCAGCATCCATCAGTACCTTCACCATCTTGTTGTTACCCTTCCCGGCTGCACGGTGAAGTGCATCCATCCCTGCAACACAACAACTGTATTGTACCATCACCACTACATTATTAATACCAATACCTTAACATGCATCATAATATCAAATATGATACATAATACATTGAAATTCTTAATATAATACAAACTGCAAAATAATAGGCTATCTCAAGCCAATCTGACGAGTGTGTAGTTATTGTGTTTAATTTTGTATTTAAAATCTTTAATGGCTTTGAGTGCTTTCGTCTTTTATGAGTATTTAATTTCTTTTTCTTTTGAACCTAAACACCGCCTTCCTAGACCCACTTCAAGCCCAATAACAAGATAAACAAACATATATTTTGATAGCAAAATGTCCCGCCTAAAGGCCGGTTATCCCAGAAATACAAGCTCGCATATTCTTCACCCAGAAAACATCGATACCTCATTGGGGCGAAGTATCTTTTAATATCCAAACAAATGTGGTTAAACATCTTATATTTGTCAAAGTAATGGGGTGAAATATGGGTGATTAAAACAGACCCCACATGGGTTAGATAGGGTTAACCGTATTTAGTCCGAGGCGTGTCTTTTTGGCCCTACCCTGCTTCGCTCCATTATATTGGATATTTTAAGATGTTTCACCCCATTGGTTTGGCAACAATTAGACGCTTCACCCAGTCCTGGTGTAAATTCTGGGCGAGCGATAGTTTGCCCCATAACTTAACCCGTACAGCCCCAGCGACGCGTCTGGCGGGTCGGCGATGTATGTAGCGCACAGCCCCAGCGACGCGTCTGACGAGTCACCCTAATTGCTCCGACCGTAACCTCAGGTGTAGCCACTCGAGAGGGCTCAGATTTGTATGGGAACTGTGTACGTATCCCACGCAACCGTGCCGATGGTTGAAAACTCTCAAAGTCCACGTGCGTGCGCGTGAGCGCGCAATAACCTGTTTTGTTGGGGTGATTGCCTTCAATTTTGTACTCTTGTAAAATACGTTTTCGGGGGCTCCGTAGGACCATTCTTTAACCCGGTGAGACCCAGCGTCGCACGTGTTGCGTCGGCAGTGTTTGATCACCAACTCCCAGCGACGCATCACGTGCGTCCGACATATAAAAAACACTTACGTGGTTCGTAAGGTAGGAAATGGCGGGAGAATAGGAGGGGGAGGTACCGTAGTGTGTGTGGGAGCCGGGCCAGTAGGTGTGAGCGGGCCGAGACAGCCGCGCGGCTGGTGGTGGTGGGCTTAGTGGGGATAGTTTACACCCTTAGTTCACCGCCACTTTGAACCTTCATTACTCCGGTCGTATGGGAGCTAGAGGCTTGAGATTTATGTGAGACACTCCTTAGGATGTATGCCGTACAATGCCATACTCAGTTTTTACCCTAGTGCTCCCGGGCGGGTGGTCATGCGGGGGAGACGAACTATTGAAACCCCCCCCCCGCCCCCAAATGACCGAAATGAGTTTTTTTTATTTTTGTCTTCATTTCTCACCATTCTCTTCCATTTTGGCTCAACAATTTTTTTTTGAGGCTCCCCCCCCCCAACCCCACACCGGACCCCCCCCCCCAAAAAAAAAAGGTACAAGGTGATTTTTTTTTTTTTTTTTTTTCATTTCTCATCCTTGTCTTCCATTTTAGCAAACAAAAAAAAGAAGTGAAAATGGCTTGGGACAGGGGTGAACAAAATATAACTAGCCGGGGCTCAACGGGTTAAGCTTTTTGAGCGGTTTTTCGTCTTAGACTTCTTCCACGATATCCTCAACCTCTACGATGAGAGTAAAGCTGTAGATATTATATACCTTGATTTTCAAAAGGCCTTTGACAAAGTTCCCACAAACGTTTACTGCTAAAACTAAAAGCGCATGGAATACAAGACGGTGTGTTGAAATGGATAGAAAATTGGCTCAGCGACAGAAAGCAAAGGGTAGTCATAAACGGTAAGGCATCTAAATGGACCAATGTAAGTAGCGGGGTACCCCAGGGATCGGTACTAGGACCAATTCTCTTTCTAATTTACATCAACGACATAGATGAGGGCCTCACCTGTACAATCTCAAAATTTGCTGACGATACAAAAATTGCAAATAGCGTTCTCTCAAAAGAACAAGTTGACGATATGCAACACAATCTAGATAAATTGTCATGTTGGGCCCAAATTTGGCAAATGAGTTTCAATGCGGATAAATGTAAAGTACTACATATCGGATACCTAAATGAGAAAGCAAACTATTCGATGAATGGCACTCAGCTTAAGAATGTAAACAGAGAAACCGATCTGGGAGTAACAATATCGAGTAACCTAAAACCGAGTCAACAATGTTCAGAAGTTGTTAAGAAGGCAAACAAAATAATTGGCTTTATAGGCAGGTCATTTGAGCATAAATCCAAAGAAGTTATCCTAACCCTTTACAATTCCTTAGTCCGCCCTGTTCTGGAATACTGCGTTCAATCCTGGTGCCCTTATTACCAAAAGATATAAACAAGCTAGAACGAGTTCAACGTAGAGTTACCAAAATGATACCTAGCCTAAAGAACAAACCATACGAAGAGCGTCTTAGAGAATTAAATCGATTTCCTTTAACCCAGCGCAGATTAACCCGTTGAGCCCCGGCTAGTTATAATATTTTGTTCACCCCCGTCCCAAGCCATTTTCACTTCTTTTTTTTTTTTTGCTAAAATGGAAGACAAGGAAAAGAAAGAGAAAAAAAAAAAAAAAAAAAAAAATACCCCCGGACATTTTTTTTTTGGGGGGGGGGGGGCCGGTGGGGGGTTGGGGGGGGGGGTGAGCCTCAAAACAATTTGTTGAGCCAAAATGGAAGAGAATGGTGAGAAATGAAGACAAAAATAAAAAAAAAATCATTTCGGTCGTTTGGGGGGCGGGGGGGGGGGGGGGGGGGGGGGTTAATAGGCCTAGGCCTATGTCAGCGTATACGGTACATTTGTTACAGGAATACAAGCAACGAAGATTGTGGTGTTGGTCTTCCTATATTACATAATTATATATGTGCATGTGACTTTGAAATTGCTTGCAAGTTTGATTGCAAGCGATTGCAATCATATTATTATTTATTGCTTGCGAATTTCCATTAATTTTATAGGCGTAATATCACGGTGTACGGTAGATTTCATAGTATGAAATCTACCGTACACCGTGATATATACGCCTATCAAATGATTGCAATCAATATACAGCAATATACGGTATATATATATATATGTATATATATAAATATATATATATACTGTATATTGATTGCAATCATTTGATAGGCGTATATATCACGTGTTGAGTAGAAATAATACAGTAATAATACTAGCAACGAAAGATTGAATATATTGTATATGATTGTGGGGACCAATATTATTCCATATATGATATTTTTGCGAAATTGACTTTCTCTCTCTCTCTCTCTCTCTCTGTTTCTCTTTCTCTTTCGTTCTTCCCATCTTTCTTTGTGTAACTCACTGATTACTCTAGGCCACTCCTCACACAACCCTTTTATTACACCCCTGGGAAGTACCACCAAGTAGATTTTTTCTCTCTTTCTTTCTCCCTTTCTATTCCCATATTTTCTGTATTCATTTCTTCGCTTGACTCCCTGTTGATTGCAATCATTGATAGGCGTATATATCACGGGTTGTACTGTAGATTTCATTCCTTAAAAAGGTGACCATGAAATTCTTAGCACTCTTCTCTCTTCCTATATATATACATTATATATATATATATATATATATATATATGTATATATATATATATATATAGATAGATATATAATTATTATATATTGTATATATATATATATATATATATATATATATATATATATATATATATATATATATATAAATGTTTCTAGTCTCTCAGTGGGGATCGAACCATCGACCATCAGAACGATAGCCGACGCTTATGGTTCGATCCCCACTGAGAGAATAGAAACATTTGTTGGCTCACTTGTATTTGTGATATATTCTCAATATATATATATATATATATATATATATATATATATACATATATATATATATATCTATCTATCTATCTATTGCCTGACGCCGTGATCCCCGAAGGGTTGGCCACGAACGAACCGCCCCATGCACCTCTGTCCCCAGTCAGTCGACGCCCCTCCCCCCAACCAGCACCGCCTTCGTTCATGTAGTTCCTCACTCCATCCTTCCACCTCATATTCGGTCTACCTCTCCCCCTCTGTCCCTCCACCTCGCTCTCGTACACCCTCTTAGTCATTCTCTCGCTTTCCATACGTTCCATATGGCCGAACGATCTCAAGTTGTTCCTTTTCACACTTTCCAGCACATCTACCTCCACACCACACTCCTTCTTACTTCCTCATTAGTCTGTCTATCCCTCCATGTAACTCCGCACGCACTCCTTAAGTAATTCATTTCCACTGCTCTCACTCTTGGTCTGAGTCTCTCGACTAACGTCCATGCTTCGCTATATATATATATAATATATTATATATATATATATATATATATATATATATATATATATATATATATATATATAATATATATATATATATAAATAAGTGATTTAAAAACGCATCGTTGGTATGACCTCTTCCACTTTGGTTTTTAATTATTTATATAGTGCAACAGTAGCTACATACGTATAACCGATTATTTCTGGCAACCCAGAATTTAATATCGTTATTCATATTAGCTTAATTTCCAAAATAGTAAAATATTGAAAGACACAGGCAACCCTACCTTTTGATACGTTTGCTATCAAGAGGTTATACTAGCATTATCCCACAGAGATCTAGGACAGAAAGATCTTTTGTGTTAGAAGGGTTTAGCGAGATACTCTTAGGAGCATTTTGCATATATAAATCCTAGGCGCAAATTGTCTGTGGCACCCCACCAGGATTTGTGACTAAAAGGGTAATACCGCCCGAGTTCTTTGAACCTCTAAAAAAGATTAGAGACAGACAAGAAGAGTTACTTATCCAAACTTCTCTTGCGTTGGTCCGATGCTTTGTTAATCCGGCCCTGCCTGAAAAATAGTATTTAAAATCCTAGTTCAAGAGTACCTGAACAGAACTCCATCACCGGTGTTAGATAAAGTTAGGAGGAAGGGAGGCATACCTGTAGTACACAGTATCTTGCCACGGAGAGGGGTCAGCAAGGAATGGTCATCTAGGGCAATTGGTATCAATTGTCGGCTGGAAAAATACTGTAATGCAAATGCAATACCATTCCTTGATAACTGGACCCGTTTCTATGGTAAAAATCAGTTGTACGCACAGGACGGGGTTCATCTTTCTCGGCTAGGGGTGGCAAATTTAGCTAGGTCAATAGATAGGATTGTCGCGGGGTTTCGCTGAAAATAAAGCCTGAGAATATGAGTAAGAATAATTGTCTAGATAGGGTAAATTGCCGTAATGGTACATCAGATAGGAATAGAAAATATCAGTCACAGGATTTTAATTGTACTGCTAGTAGAAATATTAAAGGTGTAACAGAAGATGGGAATTCAGTTAGAAATAAAGGTAAATCCGATACCAGTAAAATAAATTCATTGCGATTATATTATACAAACTGTAGGAGTTTATGTAACAAAATGGATGAACTTAGAGCACTTGTTAGCAACGAAAATATAGACATTATAGCACTGACTGAAACATGGATTAATACAGAATCAAGACATTTTTTAGCAGAATTCCATATACCAGGATATAGTTTGTTTTAACGCGACCGAACAAGTAGGAGGGGCGGCGGAATAGCAGTGTTTGTCAGGAGTTCTTTAAAAAGCTGTATTAAATCAGGTATTAGACTAAATACTGATAACGAAAGTGTTTTGGGTTGAGGTTAGCGAAGGTAGTGAGACCATAATTATTGGAGTTATTTATAGACCACCAAATATGAGTAGAAACGAAGGTACAGCTTTATGGCAGGAAGTGAAAATAGCATCAAGGTTTAGCAATGTGTGTATTATAGGGGATTTTAATTTTCCGAATATTGATTGGCAGCATCAAATCGGCGACTCAGATTCAAAAGAGTTTATTGAGGCGGTACAGGATAGTTTTTTATTTCAATTCATAGACTCGCCTACTAGAGGTAATAATATCCTCGATTTAGTTCTCAGTAATAATGAACAAATGATAAATAATGTAGAGATAGGAGACCAACTAGGAAATAGTGATCATAAATCAATTTATTTTAACATACAATGGACAGGAAAGGCTAAAGAGAATACGACACTTATCCCAGATTTCAGAAAAGCCAATTATGGTGGATTAAGACGAGCCTTAAGAGTCGATCCTATGGTTAAACTATTAAGTGGACCCAGGTGCGCTAATGAACATACTCTCTCTCAGATACCTGTCTTAACTCAGGATAATTTGACAGCTACATATAATAATTTTATTTCTTCACTCCACAATGCGCAAAATAAATATATCCCCAAAAGAAAATTTAGATCAACACAGAACCAACCCAAATGGATGAATAATAGACTATTAGACCTTCTAGGAAAAAAGAGAGGAATATATCGAAAAATAAAGAAAGGCGAAATTCACCTACTTGCTTACTATCAGAATCTATCAAGAGAGGTTAAAAAATGTATAAGGACAGACAAAAGAAATTATGAAATCAAGATAGCCAATGACTCAAAAAATAACCCTAAGGCTTTTTACCAGCTATATAAATCTAAAGTTAGAGATAAAATAGGCCCCCTTAAAACTTCGATAGGAGAAATGACAGAAAATGATTTAGAAATGTGCAGTACATTAAATAGTCAGTTTCTATCCGTTTTCACTAATGAAAATTTGGCACAGATTCCAGAAGTCCGTAAGGTATATAGAGATAGTATAGAAAATAGGTTAAGTACGGTTACTATAAGTAGAAATGATGTGCTTAAGGAAATTGACAGACTGAAACCTCAGAAATCGCCTGGTCCCGATGAGGTATATGCCAGAGTATTAAAAGAATGCAGAGATGAGTTAAGTTACCCATTAACATTTCTTTTTAACAATTCATTAGAAACAGGTTTAGTTCCAGAAGCTTGGAAGCTTGCAAATGTAGTTCCGATTTTCAAAAAAGGTGATAAATCAATAGCATCCAATTACCGTCCCATTAGTCTCACTTCAATCATAGGAAAGCTACTAGAGTCAATTATTGCTAGGAAAATGAGAAACCACTTAGAAACATTTAACTTAATCAATTCTTCTCAGCATGGATTCACACAGGGACGTTCTTGCCTTACTAATTTGCTTAGTTTTTTCTCAGAGGTATATGAAGCAGTAGATAATGACAAGGCATACGATATTATATATTTAGATTTCAGTAAAGCTTTCGACAGAGTCCCTCATGAGAGATTGATGAGAAAGGTTGAGGCACATGGAATAGGTGGGGCGTTGTTGGGATGGATTAGGTCATGGCTAATTGGTAGGAAACAGAGAGTCAGCATAAATGGTACCAAGTCAGAGTGGGGAGCAGTCAAAAGTGGTGTCCCCCAGGGATCGGTATTAGGTCCTCTGTTGTTTCTTATATACATAAATGACCTAGATTTAGGTATAACTAGTAGGATAAGTAAATTCGCAGACGATACTAAAATGGGGAGATCAATTGATTCAGATAGCGATATAGAGTGCCTCCAAAGGGATCTAGATACCTTACATGAATGGTCAGTAAATTGGCAGATGAAGTTTAACATTGACAAATGCAAGGTATTAAAGATAGGGAAGATGCAAACAAATGTTAAATATAAACTAGCTAATTTAGAATTAGAAAATTCAGACTGCGAGAAAGATCTAGGTGTGTTTGTTAGCAATGATTTGAAGCCTAGAAAACAGTGTATAGGCGTTCGTAATAAGGCAAACAGGATTCTCGGGTTCATCTCTAGGAGTGTGAGTAACAGAACTGCTGATGTTATCTTAAAACTTTACTTGTCATTAGTGAGACCCCATATGGATTATGCTGTCCAATTTTGGTGTCCTTATTACAGAATGGACATAGATTCATTGGAGAGAGTACAGCGTAGAATGACAAAATGATCCATAATATTAGAAATCTTCCGTATGAAGAAAGGTTGAAGAAATTAGGTTTACATTCGTTAGAGAGACGCAGAGTTAGAGGGGATATGATAGAGGTGTTCAAGTGGGTTAGTGGGATTAACAAAGGGGACATGACAAATGTACTAAAGCTCAGTGATAGCGAAAGAACTCGTACCAATGGTTTCAAATTAGATAAATTTCGTTTCAGAAAAGATATAGGCAAATATTGGTTTGGTAACAGAGTTGTAGATGGGTGGAATGGACTACCAAGTGCTATAGTGGGATCTAAAACTGTAGGGAGCTTTAAGAAAAAATTGGATAAGCATATGGACGAGAAGGGTTGGGTGTGAAGGGGGATCAGCAGGGTTGGGCCAATCAGCGCTCTGCAGACCCCCATAATCCTGCGTTAATCTCTAACCGTTTTGGTAAGATGATCCTCAGGGTATTAGAGTGTTGAGCCTATAATTGGGCTTTGTAATTGATTTGGGGTTGTGTGAGACAGGGATCTGCCTTGCTTAGGCCAATCGGCTTTCTGCAGACTCCCATTTTCTTATGTTCTTATGTTCTTAATATAAAGGTCAGAATAGTCAAGTATTTGTTCAAAAGCTATAGGCCCAGAATACTTGCATTAGTTCGATATGGTGACCAACTGTAGGCCTACTCCTGATAGTTATAGAACCATATTTAAGACCCAAAACCCATTAACCCATCTGTAAACTTTTTCACAAGACCGGACTTCCTAGACGGCCTACGGAGCAGATAAAAAACCCTCACCGAAAGTGCATCTATACACTAAGAAGATAACTCAACTGTGCATTATTAAACATTCAGTATCAGTGACGAGATACCAGAATATTTATCAAGTGTTTACCTGTGCATCATAAGTTATTTTCTATCAGTGACGAGATATCAGATTATTTTAAAAGTGTTTACCTGTGCCTTACCAATTAGATTAGTATCAGTGACAAAATACTAGCTTATCGAGAAAGCGGAAGTGATCAGAATAAGCCGAGTTATAAGTCTTGCATATAAGGACTACGGCTTATCTATTGTGTTCTACTGAATTTCGTGTGATAATAACGAAGTGAATAACCTCAGTAACGAACGCATATACCAGTGTCATCATCATTAAAGCACGATATATAATCTTGCATAGTAATCATAATAGTCCGTATTTAGTGTTCGTAAATACCGGAATAATATCTACTCGTCCAGAATATAAATGAAGCACGGAGGTAATTAAAAATCCTTACGTACAATAACTCTGAATTAATATAATTGCCGTTTGAGTATAATTCTACATATAACAGTGTACCTACCTCATTAGAAATATTACATGAGTGTTGCAAGGTGTAGTGTGATCTCCATCTAGATCCGCGATCGTGCTCGAAGAATTGATAGACCAAGAGTTCTGCCGAGTACATTAAACCCCCATGTTTTCAAAGTGTCATAATTCTTCTATGTTAATCGTGAATAAGTAAATAAAGCTGCATTATAAACCACATTCTGAAATTATATGTGTCCTCTATTGATTCCATATAGGTATTTGCATGAAGTATAATATCCCAGTCTCGAAGAACTCACCTTAACCAAACGTTAATCCTGCATAAAATCAGGGCATAACAATAAGCATTACATAATAATGAAAAGGCATTCTTTGAATGATCTTGTTTTAGTATCCGAGGAGCGTACACTACTCTGGCTAGCATTAGCCGATGTCGTACAATGTTTGGAGGTCATAATATGTGTGTAATAGTATAATTAACTGTAATATTATATACTGTAGTGATACATATTGACAGAAGTGTGATGGATAGTGAATGGGTTTGAAGTTAATAGTTAACGCTTTCAGTAGATGATGGAGCCAATCTTAGTTTTATGTTGTATCATTAGTGGATTTTGTTCAGCTTAGAAAGGACTTGTGTAAGTTAGAGGATTACTTGAGATAGTATGTGTCCCTTTAACCCATCTTTGGTGGCACCCGGCTATAGTCGGACAAGAGAACCACAACCTAATGAGCGGGGCCCGGCTATAGTCGCATGCAATTTTGAGCACAAAATGTGCTCTGAGAGAGAGCCGAGCGGTGGGAGGAGCGTAGGTTGGCTCTGACCGGTCGGCACGGGTCCCGCGCGACAATTGAGTCCCCCTCCACACTCACTACCTCACTACACAGGGAATTATGTAAGGAAATTACCGTATTTTAGGGATTTATCCTTCGTCTTGCACGATCGTTGCAAGAGAACGCGTGGTCGTAGAAGGATGGTTCTGGTGTCATTGGAAAACTCAATTATCGCCCTTTCGGGGATACATAATTGTATTACGCTCTGTCTCTTGTTTATGCAGGTAGTAGAAGTTACCGCCTAGGCCGCTCGTAAGGTGTTAATCACTAAAATCCTTCCTTAGCTACATAAAACCTCCCAATGATAACCAGAACTAAATATAAAATAGCCCGACAATTACTGAAGAGGTTAATGTTAGAATAATGGATAGTGTTATCTAATGGGTGAGAGACGGTGTGATGCATAGTGTGAGAGACAGTGTAATGTATAGTGTGAGAGACAGTGTGATGTATAGTGTGAGAGACAGTGTGATGTATAGTGTGAGAGACAGTATGATGTATAGTGTGAGAGACAGTGTGATGTATAGTGTGAGAGACAGTGTGATGTATAGTGTGAGAGACAGTGTGATGTATAGTGTGAGAGACAGTGTGATGTATAGTGTGAGAGACAGTGTGATGTATAGTGACAGAGACAGTAATGTATAGTGTGAGAGACAGTGTGATGTATAGTAAGAGAGACAGTGTAATGTATAGTGTGAGAGACAGTGTGATGTATAGTGTGAGAGACAGTAATGTATAGTGTGAGAGACAGTGTGATGTATAGTGTGAGAGACAGTGTGATGCATAGTGTGAGAGACAGTGTAATGTATAGTGTGAGATACAGTGTGATGTATAGTGTGAGAGACAGTGTAATGTATAGTGTGAGAGACAGTGTGATGTATAGTGTGACAGATAATGTGATGTATAGTGTGAGAGACAGTGTGATGTAAAGTGTGATGTAGAGTGTAAGAGACAGTGTGATGTACAGTGTGATGTGTGTGATGATATTGCCAATGACTCAAAAAATAATCCTAAAGCTTTTTACCAACTATATAAATCCAAGGTTAGAGATGAAATTGGTCCCCTTAAAACTTCGATAGGAGAAATGACAGAAAATGATTTAGAAATGTGCAGTACATTAAATAGTCAATTTCTTTCCGTTTTCACTAATGAAAATTTGGCACAGTTTTCAGAAGTCCGTAAGGTATATAGCGATAGTATAGAAAATAGGTTAAGTACGGTTACTATAAGTAGAAATGATGTGCTTAAGGAAATTGACAGACTGAAACCTCATAAATCGCCTGGTCCTGATGAGGTATATGCTAGAGTATTAAAAGAATGCAGAGATGAGTTAAGTTACCCATTAAAATTTCTTTTTAACAATTCATTAGAAACAGGTATAGTTCCAGAAGCTTGGAAGCTTGCAAATGTGGTTCCGATTTTCAAATAAAGGTGATCAATCAATAGCATCCAATTACCGTCCCATTAGTTTCACTTCAATCATAGGAAAGCTACTAGAGTCAATTATTGCTAGGAAAATGAGAAACCACTTAGAAACATTTAACTTAATCAATTCTTCACAGCATGGATTCACTCAGGGACGTTCTTGCCTTACTAATTTGCATAGTTTTTTCTCAGAGGTATATGAAGCAGTAGATAATGACAAGTCATATGATATTATATATTTAGATTTCAGTAAAGCTTTCGACAGAGTCCCTCATGAGAGATTCATGAGAAAGGTTGAGGCACATGGAATAGGTGGGGCATTGTTAGGATGGATTAGGTCATGGCTAATTGGTAGGAAGCAGAGAGTCAGCATAAATGGTGTTAAGTCAGAATGGGAATCAGTCAAGAGTGGTGTCCCCCAGGGATCTGTATTAGGTCCTCTGGTGTTTATTATATACATAAATGACCTTGATTTAGGTATAACTAGTAGGATAAGTTAATTTGCAGACTATACTAAAATGGGGAGAAAAATTGATTCAGTTAGAGATATAGAGTGTCTGCAAAGGGATCTAGATACCTTACACGAATGGTCAGTAAAATGGCAGATGAAGTTTAACATTGACAAATGCAAGGTATTAAAGATAGGGAAGATGCATACAAATTTTAAATATAAACTAGCTAATATGGAATTAGAAAACTCAGACTGTGAGAAAGATCTAGGTGTGTTTGTTAACAACGGAAGCCTAGAAAACAATGTATAAGCGTTCGTAACAAGGCAAACAGGATTCTCGGGTTCATCTCTAGGAGTGTGAGTAACAGAACTGCTGATGTTATCTTAAAACTTTACTTGTCATTAGTGAGACCCCATATGGATTATGATGTTCAATTCTGGTGTCCTTATTACAGAATGGGCATATTCATTGGAGAGAGTACAACGTAGAATGACAAAAATGATCCATAATATTAGAAATCTTCCGTATGAAGAAAGGTTGAAGAAATTAGGCTTACATTCGTTAGAGAGACGCAGAGTTAGAGGTGACATGATAGAGGTATTCAAGTGGGTTAGTGGAATTAATAAAGAACACATGAAAAATGTACTAAAGCTCAGTGATAGCGAAATAACTCGTACAAATGGTTTCAAATTAGATACATTTAGTTTCAGAAAAGATATAGGCAAATATTGGTTTGGTAACAGAGTTGTAGATGGGTGGAATAGGCTACCAAGTGATATAGTGGGATCAAGAACGATAGGGAGCTTTAAGATAAAATTAGATAGGCATATGGACGAGAGGGGTTGGGTGTGAGGGCGGTCTACCAGGTGTGGGCCAATCGGCGCTCAGCAGACCCCGTAATCTTGTGTTAATCTCTGACCGTTTTGGTGGGGTCAGTACTCAAGGTATTAGTGAGATGGGTCTATAATTGGGCCTTGTAATTGGGGTTGGGTGTGACAGGGCCTTGTATGGGCCGATCGGCTTTTTGCAGACTCCCATTTTCTTATGTTCTTATGTTCTTATAACTATAATTGTCTCTATATGGTTTTTCTCTTTGTTCACCCATCCAACTCACTCTCTGACTCTCTCTCTCTTTCTCTCTCTCTCTCACACACACGCACACACACACACACTATATCTTCCAGACAGTTATAAGCTGATTATCTATTAGGCATATACTTATTGTTGCGTTCTTTCTTATCTGATTAATCATATTCTTGCCGATATTGCAACATTCCCTTTTACTTTCACACACAACTCGTATCATTTTGTATTTAAATATATCTGATTATCATCGCGCTTCGCTTTAAAAATACAAATACGTTTGTTGCCAAATGTTCTTGCTATTATTTCCATGCAACATTCTGTATATTTTCTAGGTTTATTATAACATTAACTAAAGAAGCAATATACCACAGTAAAGTTACAACTGTTTGATGGAATTGTAATATATTTTCCCAAATCAATCTACAACGTATGCCATTTGTTAGGGTATACAGAATACACTATGCTTAATTTTGTATCCAAGTGTCCAATCAGTGGTTTAGAGTGGTTAAGGGAACATTGGAAAGGGAATTACTGGCCTGGAACTAATGTCCGTGGCAGGATTAGGAAGTTAGTAGGGGACAGATGGGTTAGTAACTGAGGGGGGGGGGGGATAAAATAAAGTTATTCATTTACAAACGCAGTCAGTCGCGGGTTTGATGCGAGATATTTGTTTAGGCGGAGTTTAAATGAATCAACGGTGATGCAGTCTATAACGTGTGTATAGTATAGTGTGGGAGACAGTGTGATGAATAGGGTGAGAGACAGTGTGATGTATAGTGTGAGAGGCAGTGTGATGTATAGTGTGAGAGACAATGTTATGTATTATGTGAGAGACAGTGTGATGTATAGTGTGAGAGACAGTGTGATGAATAGGGTGAGAGACAGTGTGATGTATAGTGTGAGAGGCAGTGTTATGTAGAGTGTGAGAGACTGTTATGTATAGTGTGAGAGACAGTGTGATGTATAGTGTGATGAACAGGGTGAGAGACAGGGTGGGAGACAGTGTGTTGTATAGTGTGAGAGACAGTGTTATGTATAGTGTGAGAGACAGTGTGATGTATAGTGTGAGATACAGTGTGATGCATAGTGTGAGAGACAGTGTGATATATAGTGTGAGACACAGTGTGGTCTACAGTGTGAGAGACAGTGTGATGTATAGTGTGAGATAATGTGATGTATAGGGTGAGAGACAGTGTGAGTTATAGTGTGAGATACAGTGTAATGTATAGTGTGAGAGACTGTGATGTATAGTGTGAGATACATTGTTATGTATAGTGTGATGTATAGTGTGAGAGACAGTGTTATGTATAGTGTGATGTATAGTGTGAGAGACAGTCTGATGTATAGTGTAAGAGACAGTGTGATGTATAGTGTGAGAAACAGTGTGATGCATAGTGTGAGAGACAGTGTGATGAATAGGGTGAGAGACAGGGTGGGAGACAGTGTGTTGTATAGTGTGAGATACAGTGTTATGTATAGTGTGAGAGACAGTGTGATGTATAGTGTGAGATACAGTGTGATGCATAGTGTGAGAGACAGTGTGATATATAGTGTGAGACACAGTGTGGTCTACAGTGTGAGAGACAGTGTGATGTATAGTGTGAGACAATGTGATGTATAGGGTGAGAGACAGTGTGAGTTATAGTGTGAGATACAGTGTAATGTATAGTGTGAGAGACTGTGATGTATAGTGTGAGAGACATTGTTATGTATAGTGTGATGTATAGTGTGAGAGACAGTGTTATGTATAGCGTGATGTATAGTGTGAGAGACACTCTGATGTATAGTGTAAGAGACAGTGTGATGTATAGTGTGAGAAACAGTGTGATGCATAGTGTGAGAGACAGTGTGATGCATAGTATGAGATACAGTGTGATGTATACTATGAGAGACAGTGTGATGTATAGTATGAGAGAGTGTGATGTATAGTGTGAGAGACAGTGTGATGCATAGTGTGAGATACAGTGTGATGTATAGTATGAGAGACAGTATGATGTATAGTGTGAGAGACAGTGTGATTTATAGTGTGAGAGACAGTGTGATATATAGTATGAGAGACAGTGTGATGCATAGTATGAGAGACAGTGTGATGAATAGTGTAAGAGACAGTGTGATGTATAGTGTGATATACAATGTGATGTATATTGTGAGAGACAGTTTGATGTATAGTCTGAGAGACAGTGTGATGTATAGTGTGAGAGACAGTGGTGGACCTACCATTATTATCCTTGGTGTTGGGGTCAGCACCAGCATCCATCAGTACCTTCACCATCTTGTTGTTACCCTTCCCGGCTGCACGGTGAAGTGCATCCATCCCTGCAACACAACAACTGTATTGTACCATCACCACTACATTATTAATACCAATACCTTAACATGCATCTTAATATCAAATATGATACTTAATACATTGAAATTCTTAATATAATACAAACTGCAAAATAATAGGCTATCTCAAGCCAATCTGACGAGTGTGTAGTTATTGTGTTTAATTTTGTATTTAATATCTTTAATGGCTTTGAGTGCTTTCGTCTTTTATGAGTATTTAATTTCTTTTTCTTTTGAACCTAAACACCGCCTTCCTAGACCCACTTCAAGCCCAATAACAAGATAAACAAACATATATTTTGATAGCAAAATGTCCCGCCTAAAGGCCGGTTATCCCAGAAATACAAGCTCGCATATTCTTCACCCAGAAAACATCGATACCTCATTGGGGCGAAGTATCTTTTAATATCCAAACAAATGTGGTTAAACATCTTATATTTGTCAAAGTAATGGGGTGAAATATGGGTGATTAAAACAGACCCCACATGGGTTAGATAGGGTTAACCGTATTTAGACCGAGGCGTGTCTTTTTGGCCCTACCCTGCTTCGCTCCATTATATTGGATATTTTAAGATGTTTCACCCCATTGGTTTGGCAACAATTAGACGCTTCACCCAGTCCTGGTGTAAATTCTGGGCGAGCGATAGTTTGCCCCATAACTTAACCCGTACAGCCCCAGCGACGCGTCTGGCGGGTCGGCGATGTATGTAGCGCACAGCCCCAGCGACGCGTCTGACGTGTCACCCTAATTGCTCCGACCGTAACCTCAGGTGTAGCCACTCGAGAGGGCTCAGATTTGTATGGGAACTGTGTACGTATCCCACGCAACCGTGCCGATGGTTGAAAACTCTCAAAGTCCACGTGCGTGCGCGTGAGCGCGCAATAACCTGTTTTGCTGGGGTAATTGCCTTCAATTTTTTACTCTTGTAAAATTCGTTTTCGGGGGCTCTGTAGGACCATTCTTTAACCCGGTGATACCCAGCGTCGCACGTGTTGCGTCGGCAGTGTTTGATCACCAACTCCCAGCGACGCATCACGTGCGTCCGACATATAAAAAACACTTACGTGGCTCGTAAGGTAGGAAATGGCGGGAGAATAGGAGGGGGAGGTACCGTAGTGTGTGTGGGGGCCGGGCCAGTAGGTGTGAGCGGGCCGAGACAGCCGCGCGGCTGGTGGTGGAGGGCTTAGTGGGGATAGTTTACACCCTTAGTTCACCGCCACTTTGAACCTTCATTACTCCGGTCGTATGGGAGCTAGAGGCTTGAGATTTATGTGAGACACTCCTTAGGATGTATGCCGTACAATGCCATACTCAGTTTTTACCCTAGTGCTCCCGGGCGGGTGGTCATGCGGGGGAGACGAACTATTGAAACCCCCCCCCCCGACCCCCAAATGACCAAAATGAGTTTTTTTTATTTTTGTCTTCATTTCTCACCATTCTCTTCCATTTTGGCTCAACAATTTTTTTTGAGGCTCCCCACCCCCCCCACAACCCCCAACCGCCCCCCCCCCACCCAAAAAAAAATGTCTGAGGTGATTTTTTTTTTTTTTTTTCATTTCTCATCCTTGTCTTCCATTTTAGCAAACAAAAAAAAGAAGTGAAAATGGCTTGGGACTGGGGTGAACAAAATATAACTAGCCGGGGCTCAACGGGTTAAGCTTTTTGAGCGGTTTTTCGTCTTAGACTTCTTCCACGATATCCTCAACCTCTACGATGAGAGTAAAGCTGTAGATATTATATACCTTGATTTTCAAAAGGCCTTTGACAAAGTTCCCACAAACGTTTACTGCTAAAACTAAAAGCGCATGGAATACAAGACGGTGTGTTGAAATGGATAGAATATTGGCTCAGCGACAGAAAGCAAAGAGTAGTCATAAACGGTAAGGCATCTAAATGGACCAATGTAAGTAGCGGGGTACCCCAGGGATCGGTACTAGGACCAATTCTCTTTCTAATTTACATCAACGACATAGATGAGGGCCTCACCTGTACAATCTCAAAATTTGCTGACGATACAAAAATTGCAAATAGCGTACTCTCAAAAGAACAAGTTGACGATATGCAACACAATCTAGATAAATTGTCATGTTGGGCCCAAATTTGGCAAATGAGTTTCAATGCGGATAAATGTAAAGTACTACATATCGGATACCTAAATGAGAAAGCAAACTATTCGATGAATGGCACTCAGCTTAAGAATGTAAACAGAGAAACCGATCTGGGAGTAACAATATCGAGCAACCTAAAACCGAGTCAACAATGTTCAGAAGTTGGTAACAAGGCAAACAAAATAATTGGCTTTATAGGCAGGTCATTTGAGCATAAATCCAAAGAAGTTATCCTAACCCTTTACAATTCCTTAGTCCGCCATCTTCTGGAATATTGCGTTCAATCCTGGTGCCCTTATTACCAAAAAGATATAAACAAGCTAGAACGAGTTCAACGTAGAGTTACCAAAATGATACCTAGCCTAAAGAACAAACCATACGAAGAGCGTCTTAGAGAATTAAATCTATTTCCTTTAACCCAGCGCAGATTAACCCGTTGAGCCCCGGCTAGTTATAATATTTTGTTCACCCCAGTCCCAAGCCATTTTCACTTCTTTTTTTTTTTTTGCTAAAATGGAAGACAAGGATGAGAAATGGAAAAAAAAAAAAAAAAAATCACCTCGGACATTTTTTTTTTTGGGGGGGGGGGCCGGTGGGGGGTTGGGGGGGGAGGGGAGCCTCAAAACAATTTGTTGAGACAAAATGGAAGAGAATGGTGAGAAATGAAGACAAAAATAAAAAAAAACTCATTTCGGTCGTTTGGGGGGCGGGGGGGGGGGGGGGGGGGTTAATAGGCCTAGGCCTATGTCAGCGTATACGGTACATTTGTTACAGGAATACAAGCAACGAAGATTGTGGTGTTGGTATTCCTATATTACATAATTATATATATGTGCATGTGACTTTGAAATTGCTTGCAAGTTTGATTGCAAGCGATTGCAATCATATTATTATTTATTGCTTGCGAATTTCCATTAATTTTATAGGCGTATATATCACGGTGTACGGTAGATTTCATAGTATGAAATCTACCGTACACCGTGATATATACGCCTATCAAATGATTGCAATCAATATACAGCAATATACGGTATATATATATATATATGTATATATATAAATATATATATACTGTATATTGATTGCAATCATTTGATAGGCGTATATATCACGTGTTGAGTAGAAATAATACAGTAATAATACTAGCAACGAAAGATTGAATATATTGTATATGATTGTGGGGACCAATATAATTCCATATATGATATTTTTGCGAAATTGACTTTCTCTCTCTCTCTCTCTCTCTGTTTCTCTTTCTCTTTCGTTCTTCCCATCTTTCTTTGTGTAACTCACTGATTACTCTAGGCCACTCCTCACACAACCCTTTTATTACACCCCTGGGAAGTACCACCAAGTAGAATTTTTCTCCCTTTCTTTCTCCCTTTCTATTCCCATATTTTCTGTATTCATTTCTTCGCTTGACTCCCTGTTGATTGCAATCATTTGATAGGCGTATATATCACGGGTGTACTGTAGATTTCATTCCTTAAAAAGGTGACCATGAAATTCTTAGCACTCTTCTCTCTTCCTATATATATACATTATATATATATATATATATATATATATATATATATATATATATTATATATATATATATATATATATATTTATATATAATTATATATATATATATATATATATATATAAATAAGTGATTTAAAAACGCATTGTTGGTATGACCTTTTCCACTTTGGTTTTTAATCATTTATATAGTGCAACAGTAGCTACATACGTATAACCGATTATTTCTGGCAACCCAGAATTTAATATCGTTATTCATATTAGCTTAATTTCCAAAATAGTAAAATATTGAAAGACACAGGCAACCCTACCTTTTGATACGTTTTCTATCAAGAGGTTATACTAGCATTATCCCACAGAGATCTAGGACAGAAAGATCTTTTGTGTTAGAAGGGTTTAGCGAGATACTCTTAGGAGCATTTTGCATATATAAATCCTAGGTGCAAATTGTCTGTGGCACCCCACCAGGATTTGTGACTAAAAGGGTAATACCGCCCGAGTTCTTTGAACCTCATAAAAAGATTAGAGACAGAGAAGAAGAGTTACTTATCCAAACTTCTCTTGCGTTGGTCCGATGCTTTGTTAATCCGGCTCTGCCTGAAAAATAGTATTTAAAATCCTAGTTCAAGAGTACCTGAACAGAACTCCATCACCGGTTAATATAAAGGTCAGAATAGTCAAGTATTTGTTCAAAAGCTATAGGCCCAGAATACTTGCGTTAGTTCGATATGGTGACCAACTGTAGGCCTACTCCTGATAGTTACGGAACAATATTTAAGACCCAAAACCCATTAACCCATCTGTAAACTTCTTCACACGACCGGACATCCTAGACGGCCTACGGAGCAGATAAAAAAAACTCAACGAAAGTGCATCTATACACTAAGAAGATAACTCAACTGTGCATTATTAAACATTCAGTATCAGTGACGAGATACCAGAATATTTATCAAGTGTTTACCTGTGCATCATAAGTTATTTTCTATCAGTGACGAGATATCAGATTATTTTAAAAGTATTTACCTGTGCATTACCAATTAGATTAGTATCAGATTTATGAAGGGAGCAGAGTATGTGTGAGAGTAGGAAATGGTGAGTTGAGTGAATGGTTTGAGGTAAAGGTAGGTTTGCGACAGGGTTGTGTAATGTCACCATGGCTGTTTAATATGTTTATGGATGGTGTGGTGAGGGAGGTGAAAAGGAGAACTATGGGAAGAGGATTGGGTTTAGTAGGAAAGAATGGTAGAGATTGGGAGTTGAATCAGTTGCTGTTCGCTGATGACACAGCATTGGTGGCGGATTCTGATGAGAAACTGCAGCGGGTAGTCAAAGAGTTTGGTGTGGTTTGTGGAAGGAGGAAACTGAAGGTGAACGTCAATAAAAGTAAAGTAATGGTGTGTAATAGGGGAGAGCATAGGGTGAATCTAGATGTGAGGCTGGATGGGGAAATATTGGAACAAGTAGAGTGTTTTAAATATCTAGGAGGAACGATAAGCAGGAGTGGAGGTATGGAAGTGGAGGTAAAACAGAGAGTGGGTGAAGGAAGGAAGGTTTTCGGAGCAATGGGAAGTATGTGGAAGACAAGAAATCTCGGAGTGAAAGTAAAAAGTGCACTGTATCAAGGAATTGTTGTGCCAACAGTGATGTATGGGGCTGAGACATGGGCTCTGAAGAAAAAGGAGAAAAGAGGGCTGGATGTGATGGAGATGAGCTGCTTGAGGAGTATGTGTGGAGTTACTCGTAGAGACAGATTGAGGAATGAAGAGATACGTAGGAGAGTGGGGCAGCAGGAACATTTGTCAGCCAGAGTGGACAGAAGGGTGCTGAGCTGGTATGGTCATGTTGAACGAATGGGAGATGAAAGGCTTACAAAGAGAATATGTGAGTCAGGTACAAGGGGAGATAGAAGGGCAGTAAGACCCCCATTGAGATGGAGAGACTGTGTAAGAAAGGCTTTGGATGATAGAGGAATGACTATAGATCAGGCAGGGGAAGTACAAAGTACAAAGGAGTACAAAGGAGTACAAAGGAAATCAAGCAACAACAGGTCTAGTGACCCTTCTAGGTTGCTTGTCCTCCAAAACACTGAGGATCAAGTGTCCAAACAGTGGTTTAGAGTGGGTAAGGGAACATTGGAAAGGGAACTACTGCCCTGCCACTAACGTGGCAGGACTAGGAAGTTAGTAGGGGACATATGGGTTAGTAACTGAGGGGAGGATAAAGTTATTCATTTACAAACGCAGTCAGTCGCGGGTTTGATGCGAGATATTTGTCTAGGCGGAATTTAAATGAATCAACGGTGCTGCAGTCTATAACGTCTCGGGGAAGCCCATTCCACAAGTTGACAACTCGATTGAAGAAGAAATTCTTAGATTCGTGCGAGTTAAAAGATTTACCAATAATTTTGCAACCGTTTCCCCGCGTGTAATTAGATTGGTCGATAGTGAAGTACTTACTACAGTTCATATTGTCGATGCCTTTGATGATTTTGAACACTTGAATTAAGTCGCCTCTTAATCTGCGCTGGGTTAAAGGAAATAGATTTAATTCTCTAAGACGCTCTTCGTATGGTTTGTTCTTTAGGCTAGGTATCATTTTGGTAACTCTACGTTGAACTCGTTCTAGCTTGTTTATATCTTTTTGGTAATAAGGGCACCAGGATTGAACGCAGTATTCCAGAAGAGGGCGGACTAAGGAATTGTAAAGGGTTAGGATAACTTCTTTGGATTTATGCTCAAATGACCTGCCTATAAAGCCAATTATTTTGTTTGCCTTCTTAACAACTTCTGAACATTGTTGACTCGGTTTTAGGTTACTCGATATTGTTACTCCCAGATCAGTTTCTCTGTTTACATTCTTAAGCTGAGTGCCATTCATCGAATAGTTTGCTTTCTCATTTAGGTATCCGACATGTAGTACTTTACATTTATCCGCATTGAAACTCATTTGCCAAATTTGGGCCCAACATGACAATTTATCTAGATTGTGTTGCATATCGTCAACTTGTTCTTTTGAGAGTACGCTATTTGCAATTTTTGTATCGTCAGCAAATTTTGAGATTGTGCAGGTGAGACCCTCATCTATGTCGTTGATGTAAATTAGAAAGAGAATTGGTCCTAGTACCGATCCCTGGGGTACCCCGCTACTTACATTGGTCCATTTAGATGCCTTACCGTTTATGACTACCCTTTGCTTTCTGTTGCTGAGCCAATTTTCTATCCATTTCAACACACCGTCTTGTATTCCATGCGCTTTTAGTTTTAGCAGTAAACGTTTGTGGGGAACTTTGTCAAAGGCCTTTTGAAAATCAAGGTATATAATATCTACAGCTTTACTCTCATCGTAGAGGTTGAGGATATCGTGGAAGAAGTCTAAGAGGTTTGTTAAACAGGAACGTTTTTTACGAAAGCCGTGTTGAGTATCTTTAAGTATGTTATTTTCCTCTAAGTGATTTACGAGTCTGTCTCGTATGACCGTTTCTAGCATTTTACATACAACTGAGGTTAAGCTAATTGGACGATAGTTACTGGGTAGGGATTTGCTGCCTTTTTTTAATATCGGTGTTACGTTGGCTAGCTTCCACTGATCAGGCATAGTTCCAGACTGCGAGGATTTATTGAATAGTAATGTCAGTGGTTTGGAGAGCTCATTCTTAGCTTCCTTTAGAACTCTAGGCGAGATTGTATCAGGTCCTGGCGTTTTATTTACCTTGAGTTTATCTAAACAATTCAATACTTCTCTCTCTGTAACGGTGATATTGCTTAGAACATCTGAATTATCAATCTGAATCGGCGATGGTGTAGGGATATCACTGAGGTCTTCTGTTGTAAAAACTGATGCAAAGAAGGTATTGAGGGCATTACTCATTTGTACTTCGTCTTTGGTGTATTCTCCTTTTTCATCGACTAACGGTCCAACAGTTGAAGTAACTACTTTTTTCTTTCTGATATAACTATAGAATTCTTTCGGGTTTGTTTTACTTTGATTCGCAATATGTAACTCTAAGGTCTTTTTACTTTGCTTAATTAACTTTTTGGCTTTGCGTCGTAGCTCTACAAATTTCACCCGTTCTTCGTCATTTTGTGAGGATTTTAATCTATCATTAGCAAATTTTTTAGCAAGCAGGCAGTTTGAAATATCTTTATTCCACCATTTGGGCTTATTATTATGGCCTGGACGCCGTATTTTCGATGGTATGCAGTCTTGCACTGCTTTTAGGTAAGTGGTTTCGAATAACTTCCAAGATGTATTTATGTCGTTATTGTTAATTAAAAAGCTCCAGTCAGTTTCTTTAAACATAGCTTTAAGTTTATGGAAGTTTGCTTTCTTGAAATTAGGGACTTTTTCGATGCTACTATTTGGTTCGTTACTAGTAAACTTTAAAGTGAAAGTTATCGTACGATGGTCGCTGTTACTGAATTCATCACCAACATTCAAATTCTCTATCAATTCTTCTTTTGTTGCAAGTACAATGTCAAGAACGTTATTACCACGGGTCGGCATTCGAACAAATTGATAAAGCGAACTCTCTTGCAAGTTCGTATACAAGTCATGTCCGGAGTGTGAAGTAAGAGTATCGCCCAACTTGGTCACAGGTAAATTAAAGTCGCCAAAAATGACGGTATCTTGTGAGTTACTTACATCTGCAATTTGTTCGTAAATTTCTCGGTCAGTTTGCACTGATTGAGCTGGAGGTCTGTATATTAACGCAAGTATTATTTTTGTACCTTTATTATTCTTTATTAGCACAAAAGATGTGTCGACGTTCACAATTTGAGGTTTTGACATGAGGGTCGGGTTAAGACTTTCTTTGATATAAAATAAAACGCCACCTCCATTTTTATTTATTCGGCTGTTCTCAAACATTACATAAGTGGTGGTGGACAGGAGTGAATGGAGAATGCTTGTGAATAGTTGAGTGAACACGTGGTCATTTGGAGTAAGGGGTCGGGCGCAAGTTCGACTAGATAATAGTCCATCAGGCGCCTGGCCTGGCGGGACAATTAATATGAAGGGTGTGCCTGGAAGTGTGGTGGGAGGGCTTGTGGCTTTGGCTCCGCTGCATGTCTGCCTGCCGAGATTGGAACCTCTCCGGGTGGTCAGGGGCCGGGGGAGTGCTAGAGTGACCTTGGTAACCCTGGTCTCTGGGTCTTCTCCTGGGTGACCTGGATGTGTGTGAGTTTGTGTTTTTTATCTGTGTTTATTTTTTGTTTTATGTTGTTTTTGTGTTTTCCCTGTTCTTGCTCTGTCTTGAGTCGGCTACCCCCAAAATGGGGATTGGGCCTGAGCATATAGATAGATAGATAGATCAGTGACAAAATACTAGCTTATCGAGAAAGCGGAAGTGATCAGAATAAGCCGAGTTATAAGTCTTGCATATAAGGACTACGGCTTATCTATTGTGTTCTACTGAATTTCGTGTGATAATAACGAAGTGAATAACCTCAGTAACGAACGCATATACCAGTGTCATCATCATTAACCCTTCTTTAGCGGCCTATGCGGTTTATTTATGTGTACCGCCAAGCGGGGTGTTTTTAGCCAAAATAGGGCTGTTTACGTGATAATTTTCATGCCTAAATAAGACCCAGAACGTAAAACAAGTATCTATCCCCGAAAGGGCATAAACAGAGCTTTCGAATGACACCATAACGATCCTTATATGATGGATAGTTTTCTTGCAATAACCGTGCAACGCGAGTGCAAAAAGCAGGTAATTCGGTACTTTCCCCATATAATTGAGTATGTAGCGAGTGAAAGAGGGAGGAGGGAGCTGAGATTCGTGTCAGTAGGTTCACCGCGGTGGTCTGGAGCATTCATACGCTCGCTAGTCTCCTGCCACCACTTGTCTCTCTCTCTCAGCAACATTACGTGCTGAAATTGCCACTCGACCTATGTCGAGCGCCGCCACATAGTCCAGCTTTATTAAATACGACTTAAGTGGTGAGCCGCTTTTTAAGGGTTAAAGCACGATATATAATCTTGCATAGTAATCATAATAGTCCGTATTTAGTGTTCGTAAATGCCGGAATAATATCTACTCGTCCAGAATATAAATGAAGCACGGAGGTAATTAAAAATCCTTATGTACAATAACTCTGAATTAATATAATTGCTGTTTGAGTATAATTCTACATATAGCAGTGTACCTACCTCATTAGAAATATTACATGAGTGTTGCAAGGTGTAGTGTGATCTCCATCTAGATCCGCGATCGTGCTCGAAGAATTGAAAGACCAAAAGTTCTGCCGAGTACATTAAACCCCCATGTTTTCAAAGTGTCATAATTCTTCTATGTTAATCGTGAATAAGTAAATAAAGCTGCATTATAAACCACATTCTGAAATTATATGTGTCCTCTATTGATTCCATATAGGTATTTGCATGAAGTATAATATCCCAGTCTCGAAGAACTCACCTTAACCAAACGTTAATCCTGCATAAAATCAGGGCATAACAATAAGCATTACATAATAATGAAAAGGCATTCTTTGAATGATTTTGTTTTAGTATCCGAAGAGCGTACACTACTCTGGCTAGCATTAGCCGATGCCGTACAATTTTTGGAGGTCATAATATGTGTGTAATAGTATAATTAACTGTAATATTATATACTGTAGTGATACATATTGACAGAAGTGTGATGGATAGTGAATGGGTTTGAAGTTAATAGTTAACGCTTTCAGTAGATGATGGAGCCAATCTTAGTTTTATGTTGTATCATTAGTGGATTTTGTTCAGCTTAGAAAGGACTTGTGTAAGTTAGAGGATTACTTGAGATAGTATGTATCCCTTTAACCCATCTTTGGTGGCACCCGGCTATAGTCGGACAAGAGAACCACAACCTAATGAGCGGGGCCCGGCTATAGTCGCATGCAATTTTGAGCACAAAATGTGCTCTGAGAGAGAGCCATGTGGTGGGAGGAGCGTAGGTCGGCTCTGACCGGTCGGCACGGGTCCCGCGCGACAATTGAGGCCCCCTCCACACTCACTACCTCACTACACAGGGAATTATGTAAGGAAATTACCGTATTATAGGGATTTTTCCTTCGTCTTGCACGATCGTTGCAAGAGAACGCGTGGTCGTAGAAGGATGGTTCTGGTGTCATTGGAAAACTCAATTATCGCCCTTTCGGGGATACATAATTGTACTACGCTCTGTCTCTTGTTTATGCAGGTAGTAGAAGTTACCGCCTAGGCCGCTCGTAAGGTGTTAATCACTAAAATCCTTCCTTAGCTACATAAAACCTCCCAATGATAACCAGAACTAAATATAAAATAGCCGGACAATTACTGAAGAGGTTAATGATAGTATAATGGATAGTGTTATCTAATGGGTGACAGACGGTGTGATGCATAGTGTGAGAGACAGTGTAATGTATAGTGTGAGAGACAGTGTGATGTATAGTGTGAGAGACAGTGTGATGTATAGTGTGAGAGACAGTATGATGTATAGTGTGAGAGACAGTGTGATGTACAGTGTGAGAGACAGTGCAATGTATAGTGTGAGAAACAGTGTAATGTATAGTGTGAGAGACAGTGTGATGTATAGTGTGAGAGACAGTATGATGTATAGTGTGAGAGACAGTGTAATGTATATTGTGAGAGACAGTGTAATGTATAGTGTGAGAGACAGTGTGATGTATAGTGTGAGAGACAGTGTGATGTATAGTGTGAGAGACAGTATGATGTATAGTGTGAGATACAGTGTAATGTATAGTGTGAGAGACAGTGTAATGTATAGTGTGAGAGACAGTGTGATGTATAGTGTGAGAGACAGTGTGATGTATAGTGTGAGAGACAGTGTGATGTATAGTGAGAGAGACAGTAATGTATAGTGTGAGAGACAGTGTGATGTATAGTGAGAGAGACAGTGTAATGTATAGTGTGAGAGACAGTGTGATGTATAGTGTGAGAGACAGTAATGTATAGTGTAAGAGACAGTGTGATGTATAGTGTGAGAGACAGTGTGATGTATAGTGAGAGACAGTGTAATGTATAGTGTGAGAGACAGTGTGATGTATAGTGAGAGAGACAGTGTAATGTATAGTGTGAGAGACAGTGTGATGTATAGTGTGAGATACAGTAATGTATAGTGTGAGAGACAGTGTGATGTATAGTGTGAGAGACACTGTAATGTACAGTGTGAGATACAGTGTGATGTATAGTGTGAGAGACAGTGTGATGTATAGTGTGACAGACAATGTGATGTATAGTGTGAGAGACAGTGTGATGTATAGTGTGATGTAGGGTGTAAGAGACAGTGTGATGTACAGTGTGATGTGTGTGATGATATTGCCAATGACTCAAAAAATAATCCTAAAGCTTTTTACCAACTATATAAATCCAAGGTTAGAGATGAAATTGGTCCCCTTAAAACTTTGATAGGAGAAATGACAGAAAATTATTTAGAAATGTGCAGTACATTAAATAGTCAATTTCTTTCCGTTTTCACTAATGAAAATTTGGCACAGTTTCCAGAAGTCCGTACGGTATATAGCGATAGTATAGAAAATAGGTTAAGTACGGTTACTATAAGTAGAAATGATGTGCTTAAGGAAATTGACAGACTGAAACCTCATAAATCGCCTGGTGTTGATGAGGTACATGCTAGAGTATTAAAAGAATGCAGAGATGAGTTAAGTTACCCATTAAATTTTGTTTTTAACAATTCATTAGAAACAGTTATAGTTCCAGAAGCTTGGAAGCTTGCATATGTGGTTCCGATTTTCAAAAAAGGTGATAAATCAATAGCATCCAATTACTGTCCCATTAGTCTCACTTCAATCATAGGAAAGCTACTAGAGTCAATTATTGCTAGGAAAATGAGAAACCACTTAGAAACATTTAACTTAATCAATTCTTCTCAGCATGGATTCACTCATGGACGTTCTTGCCTTACTAATTTGCTTAGTTTTTTCTCAGAGGTATATGAAGCAGTAGATAATGACAAGTCATATGATATTATATATTTAGATTTCAGTAAAGCTTTCGACAGAGTCCCTCATGAGAGATTGATGAGAAAGGTTGAGGCACATGGAATAGGTGGGGCATTGTTAGGATGGATTAGGTCATGGCTAATTGGTAGGAAGCAGAGAGTCAGCATAAATGGTGTTAAGTCAGAATGGGGATCAGTCAAGAGTGGTGTCCCCCAGGGATCTGTATTAGGTCCTCTGTTGTTTATTATATACATAAATGACCTTGATTTAGGTATAACTAGTAGGATAAGTAAATTTGCAGACGATACTAAAATGGGGAGAAAAATTGATTCAGTTAGAGATATAGAGTGTCTGCAAAGGGATCTAGATACCTTACACGAATGGTCAGTAAAATGGCAGATGAAGTTTAACATTGACAAATGCAAGGTATTAAAGATAGGGAAGATGCATACAAATTATAAATATAAACTAGCTAATATGGAATTAGAAAACTCAGACTGTGAGAAAGATCTAGGTGTGTTTGTTAGCAACGATTTGAAGCCTAGAAAACAATGTATAAGCGTTCGTAACAAGGCAAACAGGATTCTCGGGTTCATATCTAGGAGTGTGAGTAACAGAACTGCTGATGTTATCTTAAAACTTTACTTGTCATTAGTGAGACCCCATATGGATTATGATGTTCAATTTTGGTGTCCTTATTACAGAATGGACATAGATTCATTGGAGGGAGTACAACGTAGAATGACAAAAATTATCCATAATATTAGAAATCTTCCGTATGAAGAAAGGTTGAAGAAATTAGGCTTACATTCGTTAGAGAGACGCAGAGTTAGAGGTGACATGATAGAGGTATTCAAGTGGGTTAGTGGAATTAATAAAGGAGACATGAAAAATGTACTAAAGCTCAGTGATAGCGAAATAACTCGTACAAATGGTTTCAAATTAGATAAATTTTGTTTCAGAAAAGATATAGGCAAATATTGGTTTGGTAACAGAATTGTAGATGGGTGGAATAGGCTACCAAGTGATATAGTGGGATCAAGAACGATAGGGAGCTTTAAGATAAAATTAGATAGGCATATGGACGAGATGGGTTGGGTGTGAGGGGGATCTACCAGGTGTGGGCCAATCGGCGCTCAGCAGACCCCCGTAATCTTGTGTTAGTCTCTGACCGTTTTGGTGGGGTCAGTACTCAAGGTATTAGTGAGATGGGTCTATAATTGGGCGTTGTAATTGGGGTTGGGTGTGACAGGGATCTGCCTTGTATGGGCCGATCGGCTTTTTGCAGACTCCCATTTTCTTAGGTTCTTATGTTCTTATACCTATAATTGTCTCTATATGGTTTTTCTCTTTGTTCACCCATCCAACTCACTCTCTGACTCTCTCTCTCTCTCTCTATCTCTCTCACACACACGCACACACACACACACTATATCTTCCAGAAAGTTATAAGCTGATTTTCTATTAGGCCTATACTTATTGTTGCGTTCTTTCTTATCTGATTAATCATATTCTTGCCGATATTGCAACATTCCCTTTTACTTTCACTCACAACTCATATCATTTTGTATTTAAATATATCTGATTATCATCGCGCTTCGATTTAAAAATGCAAATACGTTTGTTGCCAAATGTTCTTGCTATTATTTCCATGCAACATTCTGTATATTTTCTAGATTTATTATAACATTAACTAAAAAAGCAATATACCACAGTAAAGTTACAACTGTTTGATGGATTTGTAATATATTTTCCCAAATCAATCTACAACGTATGCCATTTGTTAGGGTATACAGAATACACTATGCTTAATTTTGTATCCAAGTGTCCAATCAGTGGTTTAGAGTGGTTAAGGGAACATTGGAAAGGGAATTACTGGCCTGGAACTAATGTCCGTGGCAGGATTAGGAACTTAGTAGGGGACAGATGGGTTAGTAACTGAGGGGGGGATAAAATAAAGTTATTCATTTACAAACGCAGTCAGTCGCGGGTTTGATGCGAGATATTTGTTTAGGCGGAGTTTAAATGAATCAACGGTGATGCAGTCTATAACGTGTGTATAGTATAGTGTGAGAGACAGTGTGATGAATAGGGTGAGAGACTGTGATGTATAGTGTGAGAGGCAGTGTGATGTATAGTGTGAGAGACAGTGGTATGTATAATGTGAGAGACAGTGTGATGTATAGTGTGAGAGACAGAGTGATGAATAGGGTGAGAGACAGTGTGATGTATAGTGTGAGAGGCAGTGTTATGTATAGTGTGAGAGACTGTTATGTATAGTGTGAGAGACAGTGTGATGTATAGTGTGAGAGACAGTGTGATGAATAGGGTGAGAGACAGTGTGTTGTATAGTGTGAGAAACAGTGTTATGTATAGTGTGAGAGACAGTGTGATGTATAGTGTGAGATACAGTGTGATGCATAGTGTGAGAGACAGTGTGAGACACAGTGTGGTCTATAGTGTGAGAGACAGTGTGATGTATAGTGTGAGACAATGTGATGTATAGGGTGAGAGACAGTGTGAGATACAGTGTAATGTATAGTGTGAGAGACTGTGATGTATAGTGTGAGAGACATTGTTATGTATAGTGTGATATGTAGTGTGAGAGACAGTGTTATGTATAGTGTGAGAGACAGTCTGATGTATAGTGTAAGAGACAGTGTGATGTATAGTGTGAGAAACAGTGTGATGCATAGTGTGAGAGACAGTGTGATGCATAGTATGAGATACAGTGTGATGTATACTATGAGAGACAGTGTGATGTATAGTATGAGAGAGTGTGATGTATAGTGTGAGAGACAGTGTGATGCATAGTGTGAGATACAGTGTGATGTATAGTATGAGACACAGTGTGATGTATAGTGTGAGAGACAGTGTGATTTATAGTGTGAGAGACTGTGATATATAGTATGAGAGACAGTGTGATGCATAGTATGAGAGACAGTGTGATGAATAGTGTAAGAGACAGTGTGATGCATAGTGTGATATACAATGTGATGTATATATTTTTTTTTTTTTTTTTTTTTTAAGAGACAATGAACGGAGGAAGGAAAAACACAGATACAACAAAAAGGCCCATGTGCCTAAAGGCATCCTCCATTCATAAAATGTTTGTAACAACTGGATTTAAACATTTGTAGATTGTAAGTTTGTGGAAAGCAATTCGAGGGAAGTGAATTCCAAAGAGTAGTAGCTCTGGGGATAAATTAATTCTGATAAGCAGAAGTTTTGCATTGTGGAGGAGAAAGTGTAAATTCATGGGCGCTCTCAGCTGCCCTAGTTCTACGGGGAAAGATGTTGAGAGGCGGCACAATTGAAGCAAGTTCCTCGGAACAATTGTGAAAATATCTGTAGAATAATGCAGGGATGCAACGTTTCTTCGTATGGATAATGTAGGAAGGTCCTGTGTGATTGCAGGGTTATTGATTAATCTAATAGCTTTATTTTGAATTTTGTCCAACTGCCTCAATGCAACCACTCCACTTCCACCCCACAGAGGTGAACAGTAATCCATCTGAGAACGCACATGACTTTTATATCACGGCCAACTGCTCGTCAGTGAAGAATTCTCGAACTCTGTACAGGAGTCCCAGTTTTTTAGAGGCATTCTTAGCAATGCTTCTAACATAATGTGTCCAGCTCAAGTTAGTAGTTAATGTTACACCGAGAATGTCAATACTAGGGGAAGTGGGAATATTTACATCATTAAAAAATATATGGGAGTCAGTGAGATTCTGTCGGGTTAGAAAATTGAATGTACTTGGTTTTCTGTGCATTAAAGGAAACTAGATTCTTTTGTCCCCATCCATTAACATGCATCATAATATCAAATATGATACTTAATACATTGACATTCTTAATATAATACAAACTGCAAAATAATAGGCTATCTCAAGCCAATCTGACGAGTGTGTAGTTATTGTGTTTAATTTTGTATTTAATATCTTTAATGGCTTTGAGTGATTTCGTCTTTTATGAGTATTTAATTTATTTTTCTTTTGAACCTAAACACCGCCTTCCTAGACCCACTTCAAGCCCAATAACAAGATAAACAAACATATATTTTGATAGCAAAATGTCCCGCCTAAAGGCCGGTTATCCCAGAAATACAAGCTCGCATATTCTTCACCCAGAAAACATCGATACCTCATTGGGGCGTAGTATCTTTTAATATCCAAACAAATGTGGTTAAACATCTTATATTTGTCAAAGTAATGGGGTGAAATATGGGTGATTAAAACAGACCCCACATGGGTTAGATTGGGTTAACCGTATTTAGTCCGAGGCGTGTCATTTTGGCCCTACCCTGCTTCGCTCCATTATATTGGATATTTTAAGATGTTTCACCCCATTGGTTTGGCAACAATTAGACGCTTCACCCAGTCCTGGTGTAAATTCTGGGCGAGCGTTAGTTTGCCCCATAACTTAACCCGTACAGCCCCAGCGACGCGTCTGGCGCGTCGGCGATGTATGTAACGCACAGCCCCAGCGACGCGTCTGACGAGTCACCCTAATTGCTCCGACCGTAACCTCAGGTGTAGCCACTCGAGAGGGCTCAGATTTGTATGGAAACTGTGTACGTATCCCACGCAACCGTGACGATGGTTGAAAACTCTCAAATTCCACGTGCGTGCGCATGAGCGCGCAATAACCTGTTTTTTTGGGGTAATTGCCTTCAATTTTTTACTCTTGTAAAATACGTTTTCGGGGGCTCTGTAGGACCATTCTTTAAGCTTTTCGAGCGGTTTTTCGTGGTTTTTCCTTCGTTCCTAACCCATTCGCTATTGTTTCTGGAATAAAACTATTTTTTGAAAACCGGCCGGGTTCTGGTGAACAAACAATACAAAACTAGCCGGGGCTCCACGGGTTAAAAGGAATTGTCCTTCGGCTGGGACATCTTTCTATCGACATATATACACATTTAACATGAAGTGGTCCAGGTGGGGATTATTAATTTGAAGGAAGTCTGGGAAGGTGTTTCTGTTAGCCTAGGCGACAAACTGTTATGTCGGGTTATAATATTTTACAACTCGTGATATAGTCTGTATAACGATCCAATTATGGATTGATAGACCTTGATAAAGCTTGACAGGGTCACATCTAGCACATTCTTAATCACAAATAATAGGTATTCAATTAGGATAATACAGAACTCAATAACAACACAAGACTAGTATAGGTACAAACATTTTATTTTATTTAAAGAGCTGTCTAGCTGGAGGAGTCTTAGACTGTCTTTACAAGTGCATAAATAATGATAAGGTACAAATATAGATTTGTATACTTGGATAGTTTCTGATTCACAATAAATAATAAACAACTATACACAGACAATATAATGCTTGTGGATTGATACTCTTAATCAGAGAATGGTATAAATAACTTGTGGTTAATTATAAGGGAACAACATATAGCAACAAAAGTACAAACATATGGTAATATCAACCCTCAACAAAATAATCAATGGGGGTCGAGTGTCTTCCGTGAAAGAAGTAATATAGAACTAATAATGAATAATCTCAAGAGGAGAGCTGGGAGGAATTGAGGGTAAACAAACACGCAGGTACACAGAGTGAGTCACACGATAAAAGGGTGCGCTAGGTGAGAAGCCGTGTATCCTAAAATGACCTTTCGACTTATGGTGAACAGGTCAGGTCATGAGCGGGACTGCGGAGTTGAGAATTTAAATTATAGTTAATGCAACTACAAACTGAGTTTCAAAATTAGTTCAAGATAACTGGTGGCAGAAGAATAAACAATTTAGTTTGCACAAGATTATGTTCGCAGAGTAAACAACTATGAGTTATTATTTTATATCTTATATTCACGTTAAGCGATCGTATGCAATAATAACGAATCGAACTTAGGAATTCAGATGTAAACTTAATAGATATGAAGTAAGGAATATACTGAATAAATCAATACAATTCAAGATAGAGACAGACTACGTTGAATAAACAAAGTTAATCAGAATGCTCTAGAATGCGGGTACAATTGAAAAGCGTACAAGTATAAGTAATAAAGTATTAATTAATAATAGAAACTGGGCGCATACAACGAAGTTATGCTCGATAATACTTATAGCAGTATTAATTGGAGTTCTGAACACGTTAACAGAGACTTTAAATTACATACACTTAATATACGAAGTGTAAGGAGAATGATGTTGAATTAAGCAATAGAAACTATGCAATGCTGGAATTCCTGAGCATGAAGAATCAAAATTACTTACATCGGTAATCAGATGAACGGGAATAAGAGTTCATAAAACAATTACAAAAGTGATTCTATAAGTGAGCGTAAAATGGGGAGCTCGGGAATTAAATTAATTGTTACGGGAGAGTAAGTAAATTCGTTATGAACATGGGCGTAGGTTCTAGGTAGTAATGTTTACGTAAGGAAATCAATTCACGAAATACACTGCGATTTCAACCCACAAAATACATAACAGAATACATATATATGGAAAATCTGTGAGCATGTGGTAAGGTGATTGATTGAACACAATTATATAACGTATGCGTAATACTTTTATGGCAAATTAATCAATGAACAGGTTTAGAGTTTTGTCACAAATCTAACACAGGTTCTATATCAAGTTCTGAAGGATTAACACAGTACGCAATAAAAAGGATCTTAGGCACAGATCACAGAATAACTTCACACAGCACGTTTCACATATATTACCTTATTACCTCACAACAACAACACAACGTAAGATACACAGGGACACTTTGGGTATTTGGAGGGCAGGGGTCGAGAGTAAAAGTCTGGCCAACGTTGATCATGGGTCCGTGGAGCAGCACTTCAGGGGTGTGCGGCGTCACTCAAGCAGTAGTCCAGAGTCCAGACTTCAGGTAGGCAGGGCGTCCACAGGCAGGACTTCAGGAGTACTTCAGGCAGGTACTCTCCAGGTGGGTAGGGGCAGGCTGGTACAAGCCAACACGCTAATTCGCTACTCTGAGCCGTGAGGTTTTAGAATATGATTGCTGTGTGGTTGCATCCTCCTCTCTACTTTTCTAGAGGTAATATGCGGCATTATATTTGACACTCGTTTCTCAGGCCTCGAAGTCACAAGGTTATGGGGAAAATGGTTGTGCGGTTATTGTGAGGTAAATACTTAGCTTAGCCTTGGAAGTTTGGTATTGACATAATGGTATACTTCCAAGGTATAATAATACTTAGTTAATGATAGTTTACTTAGCTTAATGATTGAGAAATTTCTCGTAAACTGGGATAGGCCTTTAATTATTCCTAGTTCAACATGAATACTCTTATATCTTTCTAGGTAGATATAGTTACCTGTAGGTTCTTGTATCTGTGCTTTCGTCGTCTTCCAGGTTGTCTTTTATTCCCATTTATGTCTGTAGGTCTCGGGGTGTTCATGTTGCATTAGCATAAACATATTTTCGGTGTAATGCAGATCTGGATAAATGGAAGACACTGGGTGCTGGATCGTCGACTTCCTTCGAAAGGCGGGAGGTGATTGGTTGACACAGGTGGGCGGTGATTGGTTGAGGTTTCCCATTCTCGAGCTGGGCGGTTGATGATTTAGAGCAAGGGTTAAATTGGCTGAATATGATATATACTATGATATATTCTGGTAGGGTTAATCAGGGGTGACTCATTTACTTTGCTTCTGGTTCCCTGCTGCTTCTTGTTCTTCTTCTTTGGCTGTGGTATGCGAAGACTGGCTATCCTACACTTTGTTCCTTCCGGGTTTGCTTTCAGGCCCGTCATTTCACAAATTGTAATACATTGTTCCAAAACAGTAAAAAGACCATAATGCTAAATGTTAATTAAACATAATATTATAGTAACCTATAAGACGTCGGACCGGATAGTGTTAAGATACGAATAAAACTTAGTATTATGCAATTTCTATGATAAATACAAGTGATATAATTATATTAAATCATAAATAATCATCTAGAATATTAACGAATATACTTAAACAAAATACATATTACAACGTTCATTAATAATACAGTATAAAAAAGAGAAACTATGTCCGATAACAATAAAATAAATGTATGTTAACCCCCTCCGACCCATATGACGCTAGAGCGTCATATGACGGTTCCTCCCAAAACTATCAAATGATGCTACTGCGTCATATGAACATACTGTAATATCTCAATAATAAGTTATATGGTTTAATGTAAGTTATATCAGAATCTGTCGATTGATGGCAACCCCAAATGTCTCCGACTCCTAACGGTCCCTCAGTGTAAGATTGACTATTGTGGGGATAATACCGGACGGTCCTCCTCCTCGTCAGTAAGTTAACTATTCCTGTCTAAGGGGGTTAACAAATTAGTACAGAGATTGACTCAGCCAAACATGCATATATACAGTAGAACAAGACCTCTATGTGATGAACGCCTCTCCGTTTATTATATCCTTATATAAGTGAGGATGCCAACACGATATATTTATAGAAATGTATACAAAATAACATTTCATTGCTGTTCAGTAGAAGAATTCTTTATGGATTTGTACCTGAAGTAACCGTGAAAGTGTTATGCTAGACAAAACAGGTTGTGTGGATTAACTAAACAGGAAGAAACAAAATATTCACTACACATAATTATACAATATAAGAACAAGGCAATTTATACAACCATCGCGAGCACAATGGCTATATTATTATACACACAGTTATGAAATATAGAAGTATCTGGTATAGAGGTCGAACATTAATAAATAGTTATAATATTATCACAATAATGTAAATTGTTACATACAGAGTAGCTTTGGCATATCTGTTGCATATATTCTTCAGACTGTCGACTTTAAGATCTTAATATAACAATTATATGAATACCTAAACCAAATAAGTATTGATAGAAATTATTTTACTGGTTCACAGGAATATTTCAAAGCTACTGAGGTGTGAACATAAGCTGAAATGACTCAGTCTACCCGCAAACATAGATTAAGTGAGAATCGAGTGCTCCATTTCTCTGACACCCGCGTTAGATTTTCTACGGTGTGTGTAGTGGTACTGCGGAAAACTCCCAATTATCTAATGGCGTGTTAAGGGGGTGCGTTGGATTGTAAAACTGCAATGTAAGTATAAACCCAAGCAGTGTGTAAATTGCCCAGGACTTAGCCACTCCTGGTGTGAATTAACCCATAAAGGACGACTGTCCTCCTTAGAAGTTTTTCTGGTGCACTGCGACCATCTTCAATAGATCCAGAGCATAAAAGAAATAAAAATAGAAAACACCCCAGTGGCACTCAAAACAAAGCAATTTATGATTAGGTGAGATAATTCCCCTCCATTACTTGCTACTAACGCCCTCACCAGGAAGCTGGAATCACTTCAAAAGTTTGTAACACTCAACGTTGGAGTATCACTAACTCCAATTGTTTCAACTCCAGCATCTATCACCGCCCCAATGTCATCTGCCAACAATCCAACACCTGCAGTAGACACTGCAGCAGATGCATCTGATGAACCTGAGCCGACATCAAACCAGGACAGCCGCCCTGTTTGGCTTAGTCTCTCACCCTCTCCTCACCCACTCCTCGTGCAAGAAGCCTGCTAGCACGAACAGTACCAACCCCTCGCCCCCGTTCTAACCACTCCTCTCCCCAACCTGTACGCAGAGTCTCGCCACCACAGGTTTCCGGATATACACCAGTGAGGAACGGTGCACGGCCAACGCAGAAAAGGTCTCATCTACCAGTCACAATCTCAAACAGATTTGAGATCTTGGTAGAGATGGAAGACGAACCAGAAGAGACCAGACTCGTTGGGGATTCTATCCTACGAGGACAGGTCGAAGAGTTCTGCGACAGAGTCCCAAATCTACGAACAAGATTTTGCATCCCAGGAGCTGGATTGGACCACATTGTGGAAGCCTTCGAAGATACCACAAAGGATGCAAACGAAAATACCCTTTTTGTCATCCATGCTGGGTGAAATGACATCATGCGCACCAGATCCGAAGAGTTGATGGAGAAATTTCGCAAGATGATCCAGCACTACAAAAACAAGTCAAGGAATATCATCATCTCAGGCATTCTCCCCAAGATCGACGCACCTGACAAATTCTATGACAAGGCCTTCAGCACAAATAGCCTACTAAAATATTTGTGTCTGAAGGAAGAAGTTGAATTCATAAACCTCTGGGATAATTTCCATAACCAGCCTACTCTGTTCCGCAAGGATGGCACTCATCTAAACCCTGTGGGTTCAACATGCATGGGTCGTCTCCTACATGAAGCAGTACACAGCCATGGATAAAAAAACGCCATCCGAGAAGAAGCAGCAGTGACATAAATCATCTAACGCCAAGCAAGAAACAGAGGCAACCGAGGACCACCATCGATAAGGACCGAAGACAGCGAGGACCGAGGACAGCCATGAACATAAATGTAGATCCGACAAGAACCAAAAATATTATTAAAGAGCGTTCCGTGAGTTTTAAAATAACAAATTTAAAGGTTTTCTATGCAAACGCTCATAGTATACGCAATACATTTTCAGATTTAGAGGAGCTAGTGTTTACAGAAAATTATGATGTGATTGGCATAACAGAATCTTGGCTCAATATAGAAGATAGAGACTTTTTAGCAGAATATTCACTTCCCTGTTATGTAATGTTTGAGAAAAGACGAATAAATAAAAATGGACGTGGCGTTTTACTTTATATCAAAGAAAGTCTTTACCCTACCCTCTTGTCAAAACCTCAAGTTGTGAACGTCGACACATCTTCTGTGCTAATAAAGAATAATAAAGGTAAACAAATAATACTTGCGTTAATATACAGACCTCCAGCTCAATCAGTACAAACTGACCAAGAAATTTACTAACAAATTGCAAATGTAAGTAACTCACAAGATACCGTAATTTTTGGTGACTTTAATTTACCTGTGACCAAGTGGGGCGATACTCTTACTTCACACTCCGGACATGACTTGCATACGAACTTGCAAGAGAGTTCGCTTTATCAATTTGTACGAATGCCGACCCGTGGTAATAACGTTCTTGACATTGTACTTGCAACAAAAGAAGAATTAATTGAGAATTTGAATGTTGGTGATGAATTCAGTAACAGCTACCATCGTACGATAACTTTCACTTTAAAGATTACTAGTAACGAACCAAATAGTAGCATCGAAAAGTCCCTAATTTCAAGAAAGCAAACTTTCATAAACTTAGAGCTATGTTTAAAGAAACTGACTGGAGCTTTTTAATTAACAATAACGACATAAATACATCTTGGAAGTTATTCGAAACCACTTACCTAAAAGCAGTGCAAGACTGCATACCATCGAAAATACGGCGTCCAGGCCATAATAATAAGCCAAAAAGGTGGAATAAAGATATTTCAAACTGTCTGCTTTCTAAAAAATTTGCTATCGATAGATTAAAATCCTCACAAAACGACGAAGAACGGGTGAAATTTGTAGAGCTACGACGCAAAGCCAAAAAGTTAATTAAGCAAATTAAAAAGACCCTAGAGTTACATATTGCGAATCAAAGTAAAACAAACCCGAAAGAATTCTATAGTTATATCAGAAAGAAAAAAGTAGTTACTTCAACTGTTGGACCGTTAGTCGATGAAAATGGAGAATACACCAAAGACGAAGTACAAATGAGTAATGCCCTCAATACCTTCTTTGCATCAGTTTTTACAACAAAAGACCTCAGTGATATCCCTACACCATCGCAGATTCAGATTGATAATTCAGATGTTCTAAGCAATATCACCGTTACAGAGAGAGAAGTATTGAACTGTTTAGATAAACTCAAGGTAAATAAAACGCCTGGACCTGATACAATCTCGCCTAGAGTACTAAAGGAAGCTAAGGATGAGCTCTCCAAACCACTGACATTACTATTCAATAAATCCTTGCAGTCTGGAACTATGCCTGATCAGTGGAAGCTAGCCAACGTAACACCGATATTCAAAAAAGGCAGCAAATCCCTACCCAGTGACTATCGTCCAATTAGCTTTACCTCAGTTGTATGTAAAATGCTAGAAACGGACATAAGAGACAGACTCGTAAATCACTTAGAGGAAAATAACATACTTAACACCTTACGAGCGGCCTATGCGGTTTATTTATGTGTACCGCCCAGCGGAGTGTTTTTAGCCAAAATAGGGCTGTTTACGTGATCATTTTCATGCCTAAATAAGACCCAGAACGTAAAACAAGTATCTATCCTGAAAGGGCATAAACAGAGCTTTCCAATGTGGCATCAACGATCCTTGTATGATGGATAGTTTTCTTGCAATAACCGTGCAACGCGAGTGCAAAAGCAGGTAATTCGGTACTTTCGGTACATAATTGAGTATGTAGCGAGTGAGAGAGGGAGGAAGGAGCTTAGATTTGTGTCAGTAGGTTCGCCGCGGTGGTCTGGAGCAGTCATACGCTCGCTAGTCTCCTGCCACCACTTGTCTCTCTCTCTCAGCCACATTACGTGCTGAAATTGCCACTCGAGTTATGTCGAGCGCCGCCACATAGTCCAGCTTTATTTAACTCGACTTATGTTGCTCGCCTCTAATTAAGGGGTTAAAGATACTCAACATGGCTTTCGTAAAAAACGCTCCTGTTTAACAAACCTCTTAGACTTCTTCCACGATATCCTCAACCTCTACGATGAGAGTAAAGCTGTAGATATTATATACTTTGATTTTCAAAAGGCCTTTGACAAAGTTCCCCACAAACGTTTACTGCTAAAACTAAAAGCACATGGAATACAAGACAGTGTGTTGAAATGGATAGAAAATTGGCTCAGCGACAGAAAGCAAAGAGTAGTCATGAACGGTAAGGCATCTAAATGGACCAATGTAAGTAGCGGGGTACCCCAGGGATCGGTACTAGGGCCAATTCTCTTTCTAATTTACATCAATGACATATATGAGGGTCTCACCTGTACAATCTCAAAATTTGCTGACGATACAAAAATTGCAAATAGCGTACTCTCAAAAGAACAAGTTGACGATATGCAACACAATCTAGATAAATTGTCATGTTGGGCCAAAATTTGGCAAATGAGTTTCAATGCGGATAAATGTAAAGTACTACATATCGGATACCTAAATGAGAAAGCAAACTATTCGATGAATGGCACTCAGCTTAAGAACATACTCAGAGAAACCGATCTGGGAGTAACAATATCGAGTAACCTAAAACCGAGTCAACAATGTTCAGAAGTTGTTAAGAAGGCAAACAAAATAATTGGCTTTATAGGCAGGTCATTTGAGCGTAAATCCAAAGAAGTTATCCTAACCCTTTACAATTCCTTAGTCCGCCCTCTTCTGGAATACTGCGTTCAATCCTGGTGCCCTTATTACCAAAAAGATAATATAAACAAGCTAGAACGAGTTCAACGTAGAGTTACCAAAATGATACCTAGCCTAAAGTTCAAACCATACGAAGAGCGTCTTAGAGAATTAAATCTATTTCCTTTAACCCAGTGCAGATTAAGAGGTGACTTAATTCAAGTGTTCAAAATCATCAAAGGCATTGACAATATGAACTGTAGTAAGTACTTCACTATCGACCAATCTAATTACACACGGGGAAACGGTTGCAAAATTATTGGTAAATTTTTTAACTCACACGAATCTAAGAATTTCTTCTTCAATCGAGTTGTCAACTTGTGGAATGGGCTTCCCCGAGACGTTATAGACTGCAGCACCGTTGATTCATTTAAACTCCGCCTAGACAAATATCTCTCATGAAACCCGCGACTGACTGAGTTTGTAAATGAATAACTTTATTTTATCCTCCCCTCAGTTACTAACCCATCTGTCCCCTACTAACTTCCTAATCCTGCCACGGAGATTAGTTCCCTTTCCAATGTTCCCTTACCCACTCTAAACCACTGTTTGGACACTTGATCCTCAGTGTTTTGGAGGACAAGCAGCCTAGAAGGGTCACTAGAACTGTTGTTGCTTGATTTCCTTTGTACTCCTTTGTACCACTCCTACATATGTCTCAATCTTCCCCCTTTCCCGCCTCCTCAATGATCAGCTATTTTACCTTTTATTCCCACTGTTATCGGGTAATATTTTGGCGCGAATTTCCCTTACAGGTGAGGCGGCTAGAGATCCATACAACACAGATACTTCTAGTGTAAGGCCTCAGTGTCGCTTGAAAGCAGGGAGAGGGAGGATATACGTCCCCCCAGCTCTCGCCTCATGATACGACCTTGCGGCAATAATACGTCTCTTTCACCCACCAAATGCTATTCCGACTTCTTTTATTGCTCTTAAATGTTCATATGTTCATAATAACAGCAAAATGGCACATATGGATAAGTAATATTTATATATATGGTACTAGGACGATTTACGTCAGAATAGAACCAAATACCCAGTGGCGTAGGTAGGGGGGGGGGGGGGGGGGCAAGGGGGTACATCTGTCCCCGGGCGCAGCATGAAGGGTGGCGCCAAAACGAGGTCGGAATTTAAATGTTTTTAGTTTGGAATGTTGAGTGAGTAGCCCTAGTTGTGTTATAAACTATAGTGGTCGTAAAAATAAAGTATGATGAAAATCATGAATGATGAAATGAGGTATATTCTAAAGATAATCGGTGAATTATGAATATAATTACGAAATAGAATTACAACTGTTGTAAAACAATTGATTACGGCATGCCCATCAGTCACAACGTACTAGAAGAAAATAATATATAGCATAGTTACCCTACGTATTGGCCGCAATATATCAGTTTTCTTTCGTAACAACATATTTTGTTTGTAAAATATTATGTTCTCTCTCTTCATGTTTTATTCATTAATATCATTCAGGAATATTTTGAAAATATATGTTTATGAGAGTTTTGATATTACTTATTACAAATAATATAGCAATGCATAATATGCTCTGCTACATTATATTAATGTAAAATTTCAAACATGAATGCAGACTAGCCTCAGCCTGGTCTGTTTACATGGCGCAAGGTAAAACAGGTAGGAACGTTTTTGTTTAAATAATCACTAATTTATCAAGTATGTTACACATTCGGTTCCCCTGATATGTATATATAACCAAGTAGGCTATCCATCAGTTTAAAGTATGGCACCCAGTGGGGAGAGCTATGAAGAACAAGGAAATTGAGGGAGTGAACTAAAATGGATTAAAACAAATAAAAATAACCTAGCCTAATTAGATAGGAAGTTGATATGTAGTGTCCAAACCAGCAAACCTAGTCTAACTAACGGAACCAAGTCACCTAGATAATCTAGATTAGGTTAGGTCCGTAGGCTTATGTTAGGTTATGTTCGGTTAAAACATAGGAAAAACCATACTGAATTTTATTATGCAATTCTTATTATATTATCTTTAACTTTTTACCCCGTATTTTTTTTAGAATATTAAATTCTACAGGAATCTAGAGGGACTATAGTTTGTTTTTAGTACCATACCTAGTTAATATATTTGACTTCCATTTATCCTCTTTATCCCGCTATAACTAGGCCTATGCCTGTACATGTAGATTTTGAGATTCTAACATTCAAAAGGATTAAGCCTACGGCGGTGTTTCAAATGAAATATTGCGTTTGGCTTTAATTAACAATGAGCTTGTGTTCTTTCTTTTTATTACAGTAAAATATACACAAGAACATGAATGCTCACATATCTAGCCAATTTAGCCAAACACTGTTTTACTCTGAAATGCATATGAGACTCTTAGATAATTGTTGTCCTATTATTTTCTAAGAATTAACTTTTCATCTTTTATAATTTCTTTGCTGCATTTTCCTTCTTTTCAATACACTACTGTAAGTATTTTTTAAAAAGCTGTGTATGTCTCTCCAAACTCCTAAAGATTCCAAGTTCTAAATACCTGTAAGGTGAACTAAAACCCTCACAAATTACCTTAAATACTATAAAATAGCTAGATTTTTTACAAAATCTTGGGCCCAAACCCCCCAGCTGATTAGGCTCGCTACGCTCGCCACCCACCCCCACTCCTGAGGGGAGGGTGGGGGGGGGGGAGGGGTAATTCTAGTGCTTGCCCCTAGGCACTATTTACCCTAGCTACGCCCTTGCAAATACATTTGCTTGGCGGGAGGGTTTGAATTACCATAGCTCCGCAGTTTATAAGTTAACGGCAAAAGAAGGTTACCACCACAAATCTTAACCCTTACTGTACCAGAGGGTATTACTATAAATGTAACCTCCAATACCAAGCATTGTGGCCAAAATGGCTTCAAAGTCGAGAGAGAGCATCCTCTCACCCCGAAAGATGGACGTGTACTGAGCCAGCTTGCCCGTGAGATCTTATATACACTCGGAGAAATGTTGCCAAGATCTCAAAGCAGCGTTTACAAGTCATGGTGCCCTGTACCACTCAGTACAAGGATCACATACTACTGACGGAAATCGTACGGCGCTGGTACTGGCGAGTTACTTTCTTACTGTCAGCCATTGTACGTTGCTGGTACAGAAGGGGATAAGGTAATATACGTCTACATTTTGGTATCACACCAACGCATCCCACTGCGAAGGTTATTTATGTAATAGAAAATGTGGATATGTTGCGGGCATGGTCGGGAGTTGCATAAGAAGCTTTCTGGCATCTAACCAAAAACTTCTCCACCCACCTCTCTCCTACTTATGCCTAATATCCTAATTTCAAAGATGTACATTTTACCCTCTTTGGGCTTAATACAAAGAAGGCGTACCGTCCGGACAATGTTCCTCCTGTTGTACTAAAAAACTGTGCTTCCGTGCTGACTCCCTGCCTAGTCAAACTCTTTCATCTCTGTCTCTCTTCTAACGTCTTCCCTTCTTGCTGGAAGTTTGCACTCATACAACCTGTTCCAAAGAAGGGTGACCGCTCTCAACACTCCAACTATCGTCCAATTGCTCTCACCTCTTATATCTCTAAAGTTTTTAAAGTATTCTTGCTTCCAAATTTCTTAAGCATATCTCTTCTCATAATCTACTCTCAGATCGCCAGTATGGGTCGGTCTACTGGTGATCTTCTTTCATATCTTACTAACTCTTGGTCATCCTCCTTTCAGGACTTCGGTGAGACCTTGTCTATTGCACTAGACATATCGAAGGCCTTCGATAAAATCGGACACAAATCTTAAATTTCTAAACTACCCTCCTTCGGTTTAAATTCCTCCATCTGTGCCTTTGTCACGAATTTCCTTTCCGGCCATTCCATAGCTGCAGTTGTGGACGGCTATTGCTCACTTCCTCATCCTATCAACTCCGGTGTTCCTCAGGGCTCTGTCCTGTCTCCCATTCTCTTTCTATTGTTCATAAATTATCATCTCAACTGTACCTCCAGTCTCATCCATTCATAGGCAGACGACTCTACCTTACACAACTTAATTAGTTTTCCAGAACGCTCCAGCCAGCAATCCCTCAAAAACAAACATAATGAAGCCATGCAACACTTATCTTCTGATCGAACTACTATTTCCAATTGGGGCATAGAAAACCTTGTTGCCTTTAATGCTTCCACAACCCATTTCTTCATCTAACTACCCGTCCGAACCTCCCAGAGTACTATCCCTTATACTTTAACAATACAAAAATGAACCTTTCATCTATCTATCTATCTATCTATTGCCCGACACCTTACTCCCCTCACGAGGGTGGCCATATACAGAATGACCCCAAGCGGACCTATTCCCTGTGAGAGGGACAACCCAAGCCAGTTTAGTGAAGGACTTACAGGATTGACCACTCAATTTAGGATCCATCCGACTCCGAGACCCTCTGTGTATCTTGTTAGCACTATTTTTCTACAGTGGTGTTCGGCTAATCCATCCAATAACCTGCCTTACCCTTAGATAAGCAGTACGGATTTGTATCAGGTTTACTCCCCTAGACAGGTTGCCAACCAAGGCTGACGAGTCCCATCCACCCGGATTTGTATAAGGATGTCTCCCTTAGATGAGTTCCCGACCAAGGCTGACGAGTCCCATCCACCCATCAACCTTTCATCTTCTCTCAATATTCTTGGTGTCTCTTTTTCTTCTGCTCTCACCTGGAAGGACCATATTAAAAGTCTTGCTAAGGCAGCCTCCTAGAAGCTGGGTGTGCTTAACCGCCTCAAGGGGTTCTTGACCCATGCACAGCTTCTTGCACTGTACAGGGGCACAGTGTGTCCTTGTATTGAGTATTGTTTACATGTGTGGGGAGGATCCTCTCACACCGCACTCCTAGAAAAAAGTAGAAATGAAGGGCTTTCGTATCATCAACTCCCGTCCACTCACCAACTCTCTGCAATCTCACTCTGTGCACCGCAATGTTGCATCTCTCTCGCTATTCTATCGCTACTACAATAAACAGTGTTCCTCAGAGCTCTCCCAGTGTATTCTAGCTCCTATAGTACGTAGGGTGCGTAGTACCTGTCTTGCAACACAATCCCACCCCTACTCTGTGCAACTCTCCAACCCAAAAAGTGTTACGTCCTGGGATATAAAACACTGGGCTCTTTCTATTGGACTAGGTATGCGGCAACAAGCAACAACGGAAAACGCAAGATCCCACCCTTATCTATAAACCCAGCCAACAAACCACCCTAAACCGTCAAGAGTCCTGCCTGGACAACAAGGTATCCTATGACTCGGTTACAGGGTGCACGCACTATAGACTGCTGATAGTCAAGCAGGCTATATAAAAGATCACACAATTAAGTTGACCTAAAGCTTCAAGGAAAAGATAGAAAACGGAATTAAATTGCAGAAACAATTTAATAACAAACTAGAAGAAAGTACATTTAACGTTACGTTAATTAATAGAACTAATCACCCCTGCGTGAAAGAAGGTGAAAGCAAACAGTCCTCAAAACATCGTACAGGTAGGCAAGATGCAGGTTTCTAAACGGCATGCGGCTACTGTAGGATCTGATGCTTAGCAAAGAAAGTAAGTTACGGATTTAGAGAACTCTTATCTCATAAGCAGGAATAAATACTAGTGATAGGCCATACAGTGTATAATGGCATAGGTATAATTAAATAAAGGCAGCAACTCGCAACATAACCACATACAGGTGTGCTTCTCACTCTTAGTCAGGCAAGCCTGCTCGGACAGAGTCTCTAAGCCACACCCTGACTCACAATGCTCACAAAGACGGTAAACTGTGGCACAATAACAAGAATACAGATATAATAAACCGCTAGCTGTTAATCTGCCAGGTGGTAGAGGTCTAGCCGGAAGGATATAGGCTTCGGATACTCGGGCTGAGCCACCTGCTCTAGCCTAGGGACGTTCCCTAGTCTGTGCGCCAAATTACTCTAATTGAAAGGGTGCTCTCTTGAGAGACTCAGATCCCAAGTATCTGACTCTCTCCTGGCGACCCTAAAACAAACGCAAGACGTGCTAGTGCAGTGCTGAATGGACTAGGCAAGGGCCCTCACACAACACTAGACACACAGGCACACAGACAAGAAAATGCCCCCAGACTCCCACGGGTATCCTAGTAAAGTCGTGCAGGTCCACAGGACTCGCACCAGCAGACTTTACTTAAAGGATCGCAAAAAAAACTCCCCTCCGGTCAAAGCCCCTGATTACCTGCCACAAGAAACACACTAGCAAGCATGAAACCACCAAATATGAGACAACAAAAAAGCTTCCTAGGTCTCATTAACAATTATATCTCTGCATAAGGCCCAAAATCCTATCTAGTTATCTGAGAGCTCGTCGTTAATACAATGATAGATATAAGGTCTATCAAGGGGATGGGATAATTAAATAGATTGGTGAAGTAGTGGAAAGAAGGTATACAAAGTAAGAGAGAAAGTTTCTAAGTGGGGTTGAGAGGGATAGATATCAAGGGGGTCCGAAGGGTACGACAATGAGGTGAGCTCTGAGGAGAATAGCTCCTCTGGACCCCTCCAGGATCCCACACAAAGGCACGGTGGTCAGCCAATCACAGGCCGCTACGTCACCCGGCAGCAGGCCTGCAGAAGGCGCCAGGAACCACCAGCCAATCAAAACCGAGAGAAAAGACCACGCGGCGACCAACTCCTCCGGGAGTGAGGAGGGAGGAGGAAAAGCAACACTCACCTCCCCCACCCTGCTCGCTCGCTCTCTCTCTCTCGTCTCCTCCACTCTCACTAGACTTACATCTTATATATTATAATGAAACAATCAACTATCGAGAATAAAATATACTAAGATGTGTTGGTTAAGAATAAGGGCAGCTTCAAGCTGTGAAACAACATAAGAATATCCCAGACATTAGTTACATTGTCGTAGGATATATACTAAGGAAAAGCCGGCCAGCCGACTGCCGCCAGCCGGTTTCTAAACGGCTGGGCAGCCGACGCGGCGCCTGCCCGCACGTGGCTACTATGCAGGAGCGTCACACCTCCCACAAGATATAAGACACTTGACTAAGTTCTTCATATCTAACAGAAAGCTTCTCATAGTACCACACACTGTTGCGACACAAGGCACTATATATAAACAAAATAAAGACTGTTGCACTCCACCGAGCAAGTTCAACTAACTTAGCGACAATAAGCAGAAACATTCAACTTAGATACTGCTACAACATCTTATACAAAATTCTACACGTTATAAAAATAAAGAGTTTTTATAAGGTTTTTGCTTCTTTTCTTTTCTTTTTTTTCGGCTGAACTACAGTGACAGCCTATTTTCCTCCACCCTCAACACACACTGACTGAACGGCGAGGGTTCTCCTGCAACCAAACCCTCCCGTGACAACCAATCAGCCAAAAACATTATCAGTGCCCTTAGCATGTCACACATCCAACTTGTGTCCCGGCAGCAAAACAACACCTGGCACTGATAAACTGCCCAGTTCATCACAAGACTGGCATTTCTCTTCGGTCTTTCCGGCAACGGGGCCTGCCAATAACCTTTCACTAGTTCTACCTTCGTGATAGGCGATGCAGCCCCGAGGCGGTCTATGGTGTCGTCAACTCTCGATAAGGTATAGGCGTCTGTCAGGGATAATGCACACACACTCTCGCAATCAACACACTCACTGATCTTGCCACTTATAACAGGTTGCAAAGTTACAGGCAACGACCACTCACGACATTCCTTATCCCTCAGACCCTTCGTCAACACGTAATCCAGCTCTGCTTGCACCACAGGCTGTCGAGCAGGATTTATTCGGTAGGGAATTAAACTGAGCCTTGCACTATCTCCAGCCTGCATGACGGATTCTACCCCGTACATCAGGCCTGGAGAAGCAACAAACATGCGGAGGCACTGCCACAGCCTAGTAAACAACTTATCTCGCAGAATAATAATCCTAGTGCCCTTCCACAACCCAGCCGAGACCGCAGCTTCTAACCTGAAGTCTCCCTCCTTTCTCCACCTTCGTCCCTAGAACAGCCAGGTCATGAGAGGGACAATCAGTACCACCTGTGCAGTCACTCCCATAGTTCATTATTGCGAAGGCTTCCACGCCGATACCGTACATGCACACCCCCGCATTACTTATGACTACATCTGCCTGCGCAGCATCACCGCTTTTAGCGACATGGTCTATGGTAGGGCTGTTGCAATTGACTAGAGCAGCATTGGGAGGCTATGCGACGACTGGGCACTTCTATGCCACAGCCAACCTCACCAATCTGCTCAAAGTCCTCCTTTTGACCACCACCCTTGGCAGCCATGGGTCGACCCTGACCTGGCAACCATGCCAAAGCCTCGTCGCCCACCTTGAACCACCGAAACAACGAGGCAAACGGTCTTTCAACATTCCAGTGACCTGCCCGCGGAACATCTTGCACTGCCCGAGTTGTGAGAATCAGGGGCTCGGCACGACCAGTGGGGTATGAACCGAGCTGGTGCTGGAGCGCTGCACACTGCTGCTCAGGCAGGTGCTCTAGCGCTTCCACAGCCACCAGTCCCCCGCCCACTGCTCCGCCGAGACATGACAATCCCTACTCTCCTCCACCTGTGCCTACTGCCCCCCTCTCCTTCTCCACCTTGGCCGCTGCAGACCAACGCAGGGACAGTAGGCTGCTCAGGTGGTTGCCTCACAAACTCCTCCAACAGGTTCACATGACATGTTTCCCCGTCCTCGTGTTTGATCTCGACAGCACCATTACCACACTTCTGAACTTCCGGATCCTCCAACTGCATTTTACAAATATCTGAGGGAACCAACCTGTCTAGATGCTTCCGAAGCAACCCAAGTCCTCCCCCAATATCAAACTGAGCAACCCTTTTTTCTCTCCGTGTGTAACGTTGCTGCCTCGGAGTCTCTTCCTGCCTACCTCCTCACTAGCTGTGACAGGTCCTGGGGCCTCTCCAGACTCTAACATAGGTGCCAATAATGAGTCACCAAGAAACACTGCCGGCTCAAAACTCTCCAATTGACCAACACTTCCCGTTTTCTTGTGACCTTTCCTCCGCGGTTTGATAGACTGAGGCGGTGGCTGCAAGGCTCCGGATGTCTGAGAACGCGTCACAACACCGCCATGGTTTGTACGCTACACTTCTCAACCCACTTCCTGTTCCTCCCTACTATCGTCGGCCGCCTTCTCGGCAACGACCAAGGGTGAAAACCTTAGGAGCAGGCCCCGCAAGGTCGTTGCCAAGGAGGGGGGCGACGCCCCCAACAGGCAAGTTCTCTACAATTCCGACATCCAGTTCCTTCGCCACACCACCCACCTCCAGCTCCATCCGCACCAGCGGGTAGGACTTCGTAGCATGATCCCCTGAACTACCACCACCCGAGCAGCGTTAATCGGTCTACCAGTAAAGTTCCTTAACAAGGTCTGAGAAGCCCCACGCAAAATATCACGCAATAGCTTAACTCCTCGCCTTTCGCCAGCCCACCTCACAAAAACCATGCCCTCTATGACCCCCAAAGACGTCGCGGACAGGGTTCGAGCCTTCCGGACTCTTGTACACAGGCTGTGTCCGAACCTCTGACGAACTACCCTTGGCAAACACAGAAGATATAGGCGACACCCCTATGCTGCGGGACCAATGACACAACCTTGTTTGGTGGCTTGTTCGGACAAGTATTTGCAAAGTGACCCTCCTGCGTGACATGCAAAGCACCCTTTACTCTTTGGTTTCCCTTGAGAGTGGGAGGTACCATTAGACTTCTTATACGGGACGGTATTGGTTTATGTTCGGTTTTATTGTCAGTGCTACATGGTTTTGTGTATTTATGTGTATCAAAATTCTTGGTAGGGGGAGGGGTACGATCCTTTGCACCCGACTCACTCCTAGCTGCTGCTTCGCACCCTCGAATTAATGACAGTCGGAGGTCCGCCATTTCTGCTGCCACCTGGAGAGTTCTAGGATTTTTTTCCTTTATATTTAATGTTAAGTCCCCGCCTGTGCACTTAAAGAAACTGCTCCAAGAGAACCAGCTCACTCAACTCCTCAAAAGTAGCTGCCCTCTCAGAACGCAGCCAATGTCGTAGTGCATCAGACAAGTCCTGGGCGTGTTCTAGGAAGGTACTATCCTTGCCCTTAGTAACACCCCGAAACTTCAAGCGGTAAGTTTCTGGTTGTAACTCATAGGGGCGTAGCACAGCCTTCTTTAGCTCATCATAAACAAGACAGGACTCTAAAGGTAGTGCATCATATGCTTTTAGCCCCTTTCCTAGGAGTCTTGATGAAACTAATGCTGCCCACTTTTCCTGAGGCCACTGGTGTTCCTGACACTTCTTCTCAAATCGCATAAAAAACTCAGTCACACATGACTCATCGAACACAGGAACTGTTTAAGCAGGTGCGACAATGATTGGTCCCGATGTCTGTTACCTCCCCCAATATTTCGCCCTGTTACCTCCACTCGAGATCTCTCCAGCTCCCTGTCAGCCCGATACCTAGTAGACTCTGCCTGCAGTTCAGCCTCTCGTATAGTTGTTCTCTCTGCAGCCTCAGCCTGCACACTAGCCTGTCTTTCGGTAGCCTCAACCTGAGCTCTAGCAACCTCAGCCTGCACACTAGCCTGTCTCGCGGCAGCCTCAACCTTGGCTCTAGCAACCTCAACCTTGGCCATCTCAAGCCGAAACAACAAATCTGGAGTCAACCCTTGAGGAGGGGAAGGTGCATTTAATGGAGAGGGTCCCTGTGATTGAATTTCACGCTGCCATTGACCATCAACTTGGGGTATGTACTAAATTCAGGCACCCTGACGTTTGATATGGGGGTAGAGTGGAGGGGGGGCTGGGGACCGGGGCCCCCAGTCGCCTCTCCACCCAGGTCTCTCCCTTCTAAACCCAATATCAAAGTCCTCAGCTGATCTTTCCTCATGCCACTTAAACCCTGGTGACCCTGAAGACCTGCCACACACTTTAAGCCATACTTATTCAGCTTCACACCATGGCAGCGGTAAGGGGCACCTCTAAAAATCTTCTAGCACCCTCCTCGCTATCGACTAGCCACTCCACAGGTCTTTCTCCCTCCGAGCCCGTATCGTGACCTGACCCACCACTGTGTTCTGATGTATTAAGACATGTTTGTGCACTGCAGTAATTATCACGGTTATAGAATGTGCCTTATCTCCTATGCAAGTATGTATATACTAATGTTATTTAAAGTCTTTAATGTGTTATATTGGTTGCTCCAAAAAAAAATCTATGTCCACTGTATTCCTCTAATCATAAGGAATCTCCAAACAAATGACCACTATATTCCTCTGTTCAGTAAATCCTATGCAAGGTCGCCATTTGTTACGTCCTGGGATATATAAACACTGGGCTCTTTCTATTGGACTAGGTATGCGGCAAAAAGCAACAACGGAAAACGCTAGATCCACCCCTTAACTATATACCCAGGCAACAAACCACTCTATTCCGTCAAGAATCCTGCCTGGACAACAAGGTATCCTATGACTCGGCTTCAGGGTGCACGCACTATAGACTGCTGATAGTCAAGCAGGCTATATAAAAGATCACACAATTAAGTTGACTTAAAGCTTCAAGGAAAAGATAGATAACGGAATTAAATTGCAGAAACAATTTAATAACAAACTAGAAGAAAGTACATTTAACGTTACGTTAATTAATACAACTAATCACCCCTGCGTGAAAAGAAGGTGAAAGCAAACAGTCCTCAAAACATCGTACAGGTAGGCAAGATGCAGGTTTCTAAACTGCATGCGGCTACTGTAGGATCTGATGCTTAGCAAAGAAAGTAAGTTACGGATTTAGAGAACTCTTATCTCATAAGCAGGAATAAATACTAGTGATAGGCCATACAGTGTATAATGGCATAGGTATAATTAAATAAAGGCAGCAACTCGCAACATAACCACATACAGGTGTGCTTCTCACTCTTAGTCAGGCAAGCCTGCTCGGACAGTCTCTAAGCCACACCCTGACTCACAATGCTCACAAAGACGGTAAACTGTGGCACAATAACAAGCATACAGATATATAAACCGCTAGCTGTTAATCTGCCAGGTGGCAGAGGTCTAGCCGGAAGGATATAGGCTTCGGATACTAGGCTGAGCCAGATGCTCTAGCATAGGGACGTTCCCTAGTCTGTGCGCCAAATTACTCTAATTGAAAGGGTGCTCTCTTGAGAGACTCAGATCCCAAGTATCTGACTCTCTCCTGGCGACCCTAAAACAAACGCAAGACGTGCTAGCGCAGTGCTGAATGGACTAGGCAAGGGCCCTCACACAACACAACACTAGACACACAGGCACACAGACAAGAAAATGCCCCCAGACTCCCACGGGTATCCTAGTAAAGTTGTGCAGGTCCACAGGACTCGCACCAGCAGACTTTACTTAAAGGATCGTAAAAAAAACTCCCCTCCGGTCTAGCCCCTGCTTACCTGCCACAAGAACACACTAGCAAGCATGAAACCACCAAATATGAGACAACAAAAAAGCTTCCTAGGTCTCATTAACAATTATATCTCTGCATAAGGCCCAAAATCCTATCTAGTTATCTGAGAGCTCGTCGTTAATACAATGATAGATATAAGGTCTATCAAGGGGATGGGATAATTAAATAGATTGGTGAAGTAGTGGAAAGAAGGTATACAAAGTAAGAGAGAAAGTTTCTAAGTGGGGTTGAGAGGGATAGATATCAAGGAGGTCCGAAGGGTACGACAGTGAGGTGAGCTCTGAGGAGAATAGCTCCTCTGGACCCCTCCAGGATCCCACACAAAGGCACGGTGGTCAGCCAATCACAGGCCGTAGCGTCAACCGGCAGCAGGCCTGCAGAAGGCGCCAGGAACCACCAGCCAATCAAAACCGAGAGAAAAGACCACGCGGCGACCAACTCCTCCGGGAGGGAGGAGGGAGGAGGAAAAGCAACATTCACCTCCCCCACCCTGCTCGCTCGCTCTCTCTCTCTCTCGTCTCCTCCCACTCTCACTAGACTTACATCTTATATTATAATGAAACAATCAACTATCGAGAATAAAATATACTAAGATGTGTTGGTTAAGAATAAGGGCAGCTTCAAGCTGTGAAACAACATAAGAATATCCCAGACATTAGTTACATTGTCGTAGGATATATAAAGGAAAAGCGGCCGGCCGACTGCGGCCAGCCGGTTTCTAAACGGCTGGGCAGCCGATGCGCGCGCCTGCCCGCACGTGGCTACTATGCAGGAGCGTCACAAGAGTGAAACGTTTCTCTCAGTCTTTCTTCTATTCAACAGCTGAGCTCTGGAACTCTCCAGAATCAGTTTCCCTTTCCTAGAACTTAAATTGCTTCAAACTCCGTGTGTCTAGGCATTTTGGCTTGAAAGTCCCTTGATGTTGGCCCTGTCACTCTTTCAACTCTGGGGGAGGCTCTTGGTACAGGCAGTTCTGCCTTTTGTCTTCCTCACTCACATAGAAAAACAGAAAACAAAATCTTATCGTGCATTTTTGCCCCAAAAAAACATACCCTTCTCAACTTGTTACGTTCTATTTTGTTTAAATGTTCTCGATGGTTGTAGTACCGTAATATCTTGGAACTGATTTTGTTGGCACCTGGGAAACCTTCCTTTTAATTCTATTTGTGTGGGCAGGTTCGAGCCTACTCCTTTCTGGTCTCAAACCCAGATTCTTCTTGAAAACCTTGAATAATTGTCTTCCTCCTTGGGCAGTTTCGAGCCTACCGCTATTGATCCCAAACCCAGCTTTAGTTTGAGCAGCGTGGAGCCTACCAATTCTGGTTTCACACACAGCTTTAGTTTGGGCAGCTTTGAGCGTACTGATTCTTGTATAAACCCAGCGTTTGCTTGGGCAGCTTCGAACCTACTACTTCTGGTCTCACACACATATTTAGTTTGGGCAGCTTATAAGCCTTCCACTTGTGGTCTCACACACAGATTGTTTGGCAGCATCGAACCTACATCTCTGACCAAAACCCGGTTTTCTCCGAAAGTGATTGATGGTTTAGTCAGAGTGATTGGGGTAGTATCTCTTTGACAATTTCTAAAAGGGGCTAATATTAGGTTAATGGATAGTGTGATGTACAGCGTGAGAAAGTGTGATGTAGTGTGTGAGAAAATGTAATATATTTAACAATATATTTAACAATATATTTACAGTCATTAGAAACAGGTTTAGTTCCAGAAGCTTGGAAGCTTGCAAATGTAGTTCCGATCTTCAAAAAAGGTGATAAATCGATAGCATCCAATTACCGTCCCATTAGTCTCACATCAATCATAGGAAAGTTGCTAGAGTCTATTATTGCTAGGAAAATTAGAAGCCACTTAGTAAAATTTAACTTAATAAATTCTTCTCAGCATGGATCACTCAGGGACGTTCGTGCCTTACTAATTTGCTTAGCTTTTTCTCAGAGGTATATGAAGCAGTAGATAGTGACAAGTCATATGATATTATATATTAGATTTCAGTAAAGCTTTCGACAGAGTCCCTCATGAGAGATTGATGAGAAAGGTTGAGGCGGTGTGAATAGGAGGGTCGTTGTTGGGATGGATTAGGTCATGGCTAATTGGTAGGAAACAGAGAGTCAGCATAAATGGTACCAAGTCAGAGTGGGGAGCAGTCAAAAGTGGTGTCCCCCAGGGATCGGTATTAGGTCCCCTGTTGTTTCTTATATACATAAATGACCTAGATTTAGGTATACCTAGTAGGATAAGTAAATTCGCAGACGATACTAAAATGGGGAGATCAATTGATTCAGATAGCGATATAGAGTGCCTCCAAAGGGATCTAGATACCTTACATGAATGGTCAGTAAATTGGCAGATGAAGTTTAACATTGACAAATGCAAGGTATTAAAGATAGGGAAGATGCAAACAAATGTTAAATATAAACTAGCTAATTTAGAATTAGAAAATTCAGACTGCGAGAAAGAAAGATCTAGGTGTGTTTGTTAGCAATGATTTGAAGCCTAGAAAACAGTGTATAAGCGTTCGTAATAAGGCAAACAGGATTCTCGGGTTCATCTCTAGGAGTGTGAGTAACAGAACTGCTGATGTTATCTTAAAACTTTACTTGTCATTAGTGAGACCCCATATGGATTATGCTGTCCAATTTTGGTGGGTGTCCTTATTACAGAATGGACATAGATTCATTGGAGAGAATTCAGCGTAGAATGACAAAAATGATCCATAATATTAGAAATTTTCCGTATGAAGAAAGGTTGAAGAAATTAGGTTTACATTCGTTAGAGAGACGCAGAGTTAGAGGGGATATGATAGAGGTGTTCAAGTGGGTTAGTGGGATTAACAAAGGGGACATGACAAATGTACTAAAGCTCAGTGATAGCGAAAGAAACTCGTACCAATGGTTTCAAATTAGATAAATTTCGTTTCAGAAAAGATATAGGCAAATATTGGTTTGGTAACAGAGTTGTAGATGGGTGGAATAGGCTACCAAGTGATATAGTGGGATCAAGAACGATAGGGAGCTTTAAGAAAAAATTGGATAAGCATATGGACGAGAAGGGTTGGGTGTGAAGGGGGATCAGCCGGGTTGGGCCAATCAGCGCTCTGCAGACCCCCGTAATCCTGCGTTAATCTCTAACCGGTTTGGTAAGATGATCCTCAGGGTATTAGAGTGTTGAGCCCATAATTGGGCTTTGTAATTGGGGTTGTGTGGGACAGGGATCTGCCTTGCTTAGGCCAATCGGCTTTCTGCAGACTCCCATTTTCTTATGTTCTTATGTTCTTATAGAGTGTGAGAGACTGTGTTGCATATAATGCAAGACTGTGTAATGTAGATTGTGTGACAAAGTGATGTACAGGTAGTGTGCGAGAGAGGGTGGTGTAAAGTTTGAGAGACAGTGTGATGTATTGTGTGAGAGACAGTACGGTGTAGTGTGTGAGAGACAGTGTGATGTAGTGTGTGATGTGTAGTATGATATATGGTATGATGCTTAGTGAGTGAGACAGTGTGATGTATAGTGTGAGAGACAACATGAAACATATTGTGAGAGACTGTTTGATGTAGAATGTGAAAGACAGTGTGATGTATCATGTGAGAGACAGTGTGATGCATAGTGTTAGGTACAACATGAAACATATTGTGAGAGACAATATGATGTACAAGTGAAATGCAGTGTGATGTATAGTGTAAGAGACATTGTGATGTAAAACGTGAGAAACAGTGCAATGTTTAGTGTGAGAGACATTGTGATGTGTGTTTTTTTTTTTTTTTTTTTTTTTTTAAAGAGACAATCTACGGAGGAAGGAAAAACACAGATAAAACAAAAAGGTCCATGTGCCTAAAGGCATCCGCCATTCATAAAATGTTGTAACAACTGGATTTAAACATTTGTAGATTGTAAGTTTGTGGAAAGCAATTCGAGGGAAGTGAATTCCAAAGAGTAGTAGCTCTGGTGATAAATGAATTCTGATAAGCAGAAGTTCTGCATTGTGGAGGAGAAAGTGTAAATTCATGGGCGCTCTCAGCTGCCCTAGTTCTACGGGGAAAGATGTGGAGAGGCGGCACAATTGAAGCAAGTTCCTCGGAACAATTGCTGTGAAAATATCTGTAGAATAATGCACGGGATGCAACGTTTCTTCGTATGGATAATGTAGGAAGGTCCTGTGTGATTGCAGGGTTATTAATTAATCTAATTGCTTTATTTTGAATTTTGTCCAACGCCTCAATGCAACCACTCCACTTCCACCCCACAGAGGTGAACAGTAATCAATCTGAGAACGCACATGACTTTTATATATTACGGCCAACTGCTCGTCAGTGAAGAATTCTCGAACTTGTACAGGAGTCCCAGGTTTTAGAGGCATTCTTAGCAATGCTTCTAACATAATGTGTTCAGCTCAAGTTAGTAGTTAATGTTACACCGAGAATGTCAATACTAGGGGAAGTGGGAATATTTACATCATTAAAAAATATATGGGAGTCAGTGAGATTATGTCGGTTAGAAAATTGAATGTACTTGGTTTTCTGTGCATTAAAGGAAACTAGATTCTTTTGTCCCCATTCATTAATTCTAGAAAGGTCCTGGTTCAGAGAAATTGCAGTGTTTATTTGGAATTTATAAGATCGGGTTGGGTGAAAGAATTGGTAAATGTGAAGGAACTGTGGAGTGTTGAGTCATCTGCGTAGGAATGTATTGGATTATGAGTGGTAGATATGAGATCATTGATATGAATGAGGAACAGAGTTGGGGCCAAAACTGCTCCCTGGGAAACACCAGCATTTATTGAGTGAAATTGAGAATAAAGGCCATCTACCATTACACATATTTTTCTGTTATGAAGATAAGAAGAAATTAGTGGAACTAATGATGCAAGGCCGTAGTGTGACATCTTCGACAATAAGGATTGATGCCAGACTCTATCAAATGCCTTTGATATATCCAGTGATATTGTATGTGTTTCACCATGTTGGTCTGTAGCTTGGTTGATTTGATGCAATAAGAAGGCAAAGAATGTCTGCAGTTGATCGACATCGTCTAAAACCATATTGCCTATCACTGATTAATTTATTATTCTCAAGATGCTTAATTATATGATTATTTAATATAATTTCAAAGACTATACCAAGAGTGGAAGTTATAGCTATTGGTCTGTAGTTTGATGGATCTGAAGAGGCACCTTTTTTAGGAACTGGATGGATGTTTGCTTCTTTACAGGGTACTGGGAAGCATGAGGTATGAGTACACAGACGGAATTTTTTTGCCATTACAGGAGCGAGCACCAAGGAGCAATATCTAAGTACTATTGGAGGAATTTCATCTGGACTGAGAGATACTGCAAAATAGTTATGACATGTCTGGTGTGGATATTAAGTGAGGGAATTTCATGCGAATTCAAATTAAATACAGGGACATCTTGATTTATTTCATCTAAGGTTGAGTTCGTGGAGCATATCCGCAAGAAGGTCAGCTTTACCTGGTGGGTCACTTACAAGATTGCCAGTTGGATATTTTAATGGTGGAATGGATGAAGCAGTAGTGAAGTTGGATTTGAATGAGTTAAGAGTAGACCAAAATATTTTGTTATCATTTGGATTATTTAGAAGTTTATTTGCCTGCTTGTGGAGAAAGTTTGATTTAGTTAGGTTTAATACAGTTTTGGCATGATTTCTGATGTTTCTAAAGTAATTAAAGGCTTCATGTGTTTTTTATCTTGTGTATGCATTGTAGGCTATTGCTTTTTGTTCAGTTACTCTAGCACAATTATGGTCAAGCCATTTAGGTGAATTAGATCTTTTACTCTACTTTTGCTGAGGAATCAAAGTTCCATTCCAATTTTTACAAAATCTGTATGTGGCACAAGGTGGAGTGTGCATCATTAGAAAAGACAGAGGTCCAGGGAATATCAATAAAGAAACCTTGAAGACCCTCCCAGTCTGCCCTATCGTAATGCCATTTAGTCACCAAAAACAGATTCAGAGTGGGAAGGTGATGGTAGGTGATATGTGACAGGTGGCCCTGTAGCAGACAGTTTTTTGATCAAGAAGATCCGAAGCCGGGGACCTCACTAGTAACATCATAATTTTCTGAATTGGTTGTTCAAAAATAAGGTCCAGTAGGTGGGGATAAATTAGTGATTAGGATTATCTGGTACAAACGGGTAGGTTGGCCACATGATCTATGTTGAGTGAGATTAAATGATTTGTCTTGCAAAATAGCTCACATTTCAAGACCAGAAGCATCAGTCCTGGCTGAATGAGTGAGACATTCAACATTTTATGGACATTGTTAAAATCCACCCACCACACAGTGATTTCAGGAAGAAGCATTTAAGATGAGGACCACTGAGTGTGAGGACTAGATAATCAAAAAGACTTTGCTCTTGGAGGAGTATTTGGGGGAACGGTTAGATACAAACATATGTTATTTAAATGTACCAGAAGAAAATTAATTTGTATATAGAATAATCACAAATAGGGACAACTTTGTAAACTAGTAACTCCTCCAGGGCAATTTCAGATTTTGCGAAGCAAACATACACCTCCTTTAGGTCTGAAAGTTTGGAGCAGTTGATAACCTGGAAAATTAAATCTAGATGTGTCAGATGTGGATGTTGCTTGAGTCTATGTCAAAAAAAGGAGAGTGAGTCGTGGGATTCTGCTTGAATGAAATTGGTGTACAGAATTGATGTTAGAGTGAAGTCCCACCTTATATAACTACAGAAAAAAGACCTGCCACATTGACGAGCCGACTTTGGGACGCTGCAATGCTCTTGACACCAGTCGCATCGATGAAGACCGGGAGGGCCATGTGTCAATGACCCAACCCTGCCGGGGGTCGATATCCGAGGGAACACCAGGTTTTGCACTTCCTTTACCAATGGTACTGCTATAATTATTAGGTAAGGGTATGGTGTTACATGTCTGATATGTAGGGGGAAGAGTAGTGTTTTATGGATAGAGGATAGCGATGTAGGGCAATGTCGTGAAGTTGGATGTGTATGTTATATAAAGAGGTTTTTCATGATTAACCTGATGTGTGAGGCAGAAAGATATGTATTCCAGCTACCAAGTGTGGGAAGAGGAAAAATGGAATAGCAGAGGAAATGGGAATTCAGGCTATTCTCTGAGTCGCCCGAAACCTTGGCGCTAGTACTTCCCTGTGCGGGGCTGCCTACCCCTACTACCTCACAATGTAGCCTTGACAATGTGAGAGACCCAGTGTGATGTTTACTGTAAGACAGTGTGATTATGTATAGTGTGAAAGACAGGTTTTTTGGGCATGTATAGTGTCAAAGACAATGTGATGTATAGTGTGGGAGACAGTGTGATGTAGAGTGTGTGAGAGATAGTGATGATGTTATGGTGTGTTTAAAGACAGTGTTATGTATAGGGTAAGTTACAGTGTGATGCATAGTTAGAGACGATCCAGTGTGATGTATAATGTGAGATACAGTGTGATGTTATAGTGTGAGAGACAGTGTGATGTGTATTGTGAGAGGACAGTTGTGATGTATAGTGTGAGAGAAAGTGTGATGCATAGTGTGAGAGGACAGTGCGACCTGTCATCGCTTAAGGGAAAGTGTGATGTATAGTGTGAGAGACAGTAGGATGTTATATGTGTTAGAGTATGAGACTGTGATGTATTATGTGAGAGACACTCATGATGTATTAGTGTGAGAGGACAGTGTGTTTTTTATTATCGTGAGGACCAGCTTGATGCATAGTGTTAGAGGACAGTGTGTGATGCATAGTTGTTAGAGAGAATGCGCTGTTATAGCGTTAGAGACAGTGTGATGCATTGTGTGATAGACAGTGTGATTGGTATAGTGTGAGAGATTGTGGTTTGGATAGTGTGCTGAGACAGTGTGATGCCATAGTGCTAGGATACAGGGTGAGGTATAGTGTGAGACACAGTGTCAAGAGACAGTGTGTGATGTATAGCTGTGAGACAGTGTCGATGTCTTAGTGTGAGATACTGTGGTGTATAGTGTGAGCATGGACCGGGTGATGCATAGTGCTAGATACAGTGTGACTGTATAGTGTGAGGCCAAACAGTGTAAATCCGATACAGTATGATGCCATAGTGTGAGAGATAGTGTGAGGCCATAGTGTTAATTTAAATAGTATGTTGTATTAGTGTGAGAGACAGTGGGATGCAGAATGTGAGAGACCAGTGTGAGGTATAGTCGTGAGAAACAGTGTGATGTATAATGTGAGAAAACACTCGGCAATGTATAGTGGGAGAGAGTGTTGATGCATTGTGTAAGATACAAAAACGATGCATAGTGTGAGAGGACAGTGTGATGTTATCGATGTATCGCTGTGAGCCAAAATGAGGCATAGTGTGAGAGACCAGTTTCATGTATAGTGTACAGAAGGCTAAGTACAAAGGAAATACAAGCAACAACAGATTCTAGTTGACCCTTCTAGGCTGCTTGTCCTCCCAAAACATTGAGGGAAAATGCAAGTGTCCAAACAGTGGTTTAGAGTGGCGTAAGGGAACCATTGGAAAGGGAACTACTGCCCCTGCCACTAACGTGGCAGTGACTAGGAAGTTAGTAGGGGACATATGGACGTTAGTAACTGAAGGGAGGTTTTTTTATAAAGTTATTCATTTACCAAACGCAGTACCCACGTCGCGGGTTGTGATTTGCCTGAGATATTTGTCTAGGCGGAATTTAAATGAAATCAACGGTGCTGTGCTGCTGTGCTGCTTTGCCGTCTATAACGTCTCGGGGACGGGAAGCCCATTCCAAATAGTTGACAAGCGATTGTTGAGAAGAAATTCTTAGTATCGGGCGAGTTAAAAGATTTACCAATAATTTTGCCAACCGTTTCCCCGCGTGGAATTAGATTGGTTCGATCGTGAAGTAGTACCTTAATACAGGCATATTGTCGATGCCTTTGATGATTTTGAACACTTGAATTAAGTCCGCTCTGAATCTGCGCTGGGTATAAAGGAAATAGATTTAATTCTCTAAGACGCTCTTCGTATGGTTTGTTCTTTTAGGCTATGTATTCATTTTGGTACATCTACGTTGAACACGTTCTAGCTTGTTTTATATCTTTTTGGTAATAAGGGCCCCAGGATTGACCGACAGTATTCCAGAAGAGGGCGGGACTAAGGAAGTGTAAGGCGTTAGGTTAACTTCTTTGGATTTATGCTCAAATGAACCTGCCCTATTACAAGCCAATTATTTTGTTTTGCCTTCTTAACAACTTCTGAACATTGTTGAATCGGTTTTAAGGTCTACTCGATATTGGTACTCCCCGATCCAGTTTCTCCTGTTTTCATTCTTAAGCTGAGTGCCATTCATCGTAATAGTGTGCTTTCTCATTTAGGTATCCCGACATGTAGTACTTTACCCATTTATCCGCATTGAAACTCATTTGCCAAATTTGGGCCCAACATGACAATTTATCTAGATTGTGTTGACATATCGTCAACTTGTTATTTTGAGGGAATACGCTATTTGCCCACAATTTTTGTATCGTCAAACAAATTTTGAGAGTGTGAAGGTGAGACCCTCATCTATGTCCGTGGATTGTAAATTAGAAAGAGAATTGGTTCCTAGCTCCAGTCACCACACGCACCTACCCTCCCCCCCCCACCCACGGCTTGGTAACTACAGTCATCCGTCACTGTACATTGGTCCCCCGACACCCACCTTTCTATGCCCTCTACCGTTTATGACTACCCTTTGCTTTCTGTTGTCTTTGAGTCCAATTTTCTATACATTTCATACACACAGTCTTGTATTCCATGCGATTTTAGTTTTAGCAGGTAAACGGTTGTGGGGAACTTTGTCAAAGGCTCCTTTTGAAAATCAAGGTATATGAATATCTACGTGCTTTACTTTTACTCTCATCGTAGAGGTTGAGGATATAGTGGAAGAAGTCTAAGACGGTGTGTTAAACAGGAAAGTGTTTTACAGAAAGCCGTGTTGACAGTATCTTTAAGCTATGTTATTTTCCTCTAAGTGATTTAC
>CM064581.1:42753545-42800527 GCA_032716605.1 Paralithodes platypus
CATTCAAAATAGACAGGAACATTATCCCAAGCGTCCAACGCCGACACCGCCGCGGCTGCTGAAGAACAAGGAAATTAGCAATAGGTTTCATTGTGAACTGGAGGAAATTAATAGAAATAAGGAAGCTAGGCCTAGCGATGTAAATAGTCAATGGAATTTCCTTAATAATGACAATTATATGAATAAAGTAAAAGCAATATATTTTACATAATTTATTGCATATCTTACATATTTAAACAAATATATATTAAAAATAGTTTAACCACACCACTGAGTTCCCCCAAAATACTCTAATAGGGCTGGCCTGAAGAATTAGATCAAGATGGACAACCAATCAACACATGATAGGTAGGGAAGGGCAGGTTAACAACGGCGATCGACAAATGTAAACATGACGACCGTACACTCGGAAACTACATCCATCCCCATTAGCCTAACCTAACAACCTTACCTAACCTATCCTAGTATTATGGGTGGAGGCTGCCGGGGGCCCCCTAGACCCAGTACGTTGGATACAAAACTAACCCTCACGTAACACCTAGTATATGTCCCTAGTACCCAGTACGTGGGATACCAAACTAACCCTCACGTAACACCTAGTACCTAGTATTTGGGATACAATACTAACCCTTACAATTACATAACACCTAGTATATGTCCCTAGTACCCAGTACGTGGGATACAAAACTAACCTTCACCTAGCATATGTCCCTCACTCAGTACACCTTTCACCCTCACTACCGTTCGTGAGTCTTCATACATCTTCATTATCACACGCACCAGCCACTCCTCTACGCCAAATTTTCTCCTAGCCTACTGCACAACTTCTTACTTTCAGTAGAGACGTGATTTTCCGGGCCCGTCGCAAGACCACCGTCTCAACCGAGCCGTCGCAAGATAATCACAGGACAGGAAAAACAACACAGGCTTGCTCCAAGCCAGCACACATCTTACAAATATATAGGCTAGGCTATACAACTTCCATTTCATCGGAATAACATTCACCGTCAATTTAATTATCATGAGGATTATGTAAATGCAATTCGGATATGAAAAAACAATCGGTAAATAGCATAGCCTAGGCCTAGTCAAAGCTGGGGTTTGTTGTTGTTTCGTGGACAAAATTTAACCAAGCGTACTGTCCCACATTAATTTATTATCAACAATTGGATATACGTTACTGTGGGCTCTTATTACTCTACTTCCTAATAATAGGCAAGTAAATTATAACATAATGTTTGGATAAACAAATATACCGAAATAAATTAGAATGGAGAAACAGTAAGTTGAGCGAGATGTTTCAGCTTGCCGTCAACCCAGCTCCGGAGCTCTCTTGCCGTCACAAGAGAATATTGGTGTCTCGCTTGCTAAAGGTGGGCTTGCGACGGGACCAGAAAAACAGTATTTCGGGTAGATCTTGCGACGGTGGTCTTGAGACGGGACCGGAAAAACACCTCTTGGATATCTTTCCTGCAGCTGCCTGACTATGAAGTTATCATACCTTCAAAGACTCTCTCACACTCACAGATCTTCATGACTTGGCCAAGCATTTTCAGGCCTCTTATAGCAGTTGCAAAGGAAGCCTAACTCTGAAATCACTAGATAGTGCCTCCAGAACCATAAAAAAAAGAGGAGAGGGCTTAATTAACACACTTCCCTGTTGGACTCCGACGCGAACTGAAAACTCTAATCACTCAGTACCCTCACGTAACACCTAGTATATGTCCCTAGTACCCAGTACTTTGGATAGAAAACTAACCTCCACCTAACACCTAGTATATGTCCCTAGTAACCAGTACATGGGATATAAAGCTAACCCTTACCAAATATCTAGTACCGTACTGTATATGTCAATCCAAGGTCCTCCTGCTAACGAAGAAGTTCCTGAGGTTGGCGGGGCGTCTCCGTCGACTGCGGGGCATGGGTGCCCTCCCCTGAAATCTACGATGTCCCCGTCCTCCCTGTGAAACCTCTCCACCCTGGGGTCCTTTCCGCCCGGATAGGGTGACATAAGCTTCACAGCTTCACTACCCTATATCCTCAACAAGAAGTACTGTATATGTCCCTCACTCAGCTGTACACCTTTCACCCTCACTACCGTTCGTGAGTCCTCGTACATCTTCATTATCACATGCACCAGCCACTCCTCAATGCCAAGTTTTCTCCTAGCCTACTGCACAACTTCTCTGGCCGCCTTATCAAAGGCCTTCTCCCGGTCTGCAAACACAACATCAGATCCCTATCTTTTAAGTACATACAGTATCTTTCCCTTATCATACCTTCTAAGACTCTCTCACAGACCTTCATGACTTAGTCAAGCATTTTCAAGACCCTTATAGCAGTTCCCAGGGGAGCCCAACTCTGAAATCACCAGATAGTGCCTCCAGAACCATAAAAAAAAAAAGAGGAAAGGGCTTCATTAACACAGAGCCCTGGTGGACTCCGACGCGAACTGAAAACTCATCACTCAGTACATCTTTCACCCTCACTGCCGTTTGTGAGTCCTCATACATCTTCATTATCACACAAATACCTTCATGACTTGGATTGTGCCGTGTCCTAGCATGAAACCAAACTGCATATCGTCAATATCATACCTTCAAAGACTTTCTCACAGACTTTCATGACTTGATCAAGTATTTTCAGGCCCCTATAATTTTCCCTATCCAATGAGTCCCCTTTGCTCGTATACAGTATATAATATACTTTTGTGCCATTCATCAGAGATTACTTCCTCTCTGATGATGAAGTTAATTAGCTCATTGAACACACCTACTCCTTTCTCACCTGAGGCCTTAATCATCTCGGCTAGAATGCCAGAGCATCCTGCAGCTTTTCTGTCCTTCATTAAGTTATTGCACTGCTTACAAAAGCTGGCACAATCACAGGGAGGGGGGAGTATTGGCTTTTCGTTGCTAAGCTTCTCTATTCCATTCAAATTCCATGTTGAATAATCTTTCGTAGTGTATCACAAACTTATTTTACAATGGAAAATAATGCATGAGGAGGGCTGGGTAGGCCTATTAGTATTTTGTGAAATAACTTAAATTAGGTTAGGCTATAGTATACTTCATTAGGTTATTAGACCTATGAGAAACCAGGCCTAGGCCTAGCTTAATTTTATTTCACTGCTCAACATATTTTTTTTTGTTTTGCTTTTGAGCTCTGCATAGGGCTATATTCAGGTAGGCTTGGGTTTTAGTAAAATTGCATTAGGCTATGCTACATATTTTTACTTCTATTGGAAAGCACAGGCCTACACAATAGTACACATGTTAAAGAATTTAACCTAGCCTACCACAATTTAGCCTAGACTGAAAGAACAAACACAAATAGGCTAGGCTAATTGCAGCTAAATAATTTAGCCTAGCCTCACCAATTTAGCCTAGACTGAAAAAACAAAACAAAAATAGGCTAATTGCAGTTTTGGTAAGAGTTGTAGTTGTGGGCATACCAAAAGCTTTGTTTATATAGCCTAGTCGCACGCTCGCAGTTTGGCCTACATTCGCTTCTAATTTAACTGCTGGGGTAAACTTGGTAAAGCCACCCTCAATCCGCCGGCCGGTAACAAAACAATTTACCCAACGCCTGGCCGTGAGATACAATAATGGGTTGAAGGGGCTTTATCCCCCTATGACTTATTGTCATCATCATCTATATCACCAGCAGGGGCAAATAACCACAGTCAAATTAGACGCGAATGTAACTGCGAGCGTGCGACTACGTAAATAAAGGGGACGATAGACCCGCTAACACAACTCTTAACGCATTTTTTCCTAATATATTAGATTTTTTTATATTTATGACCTCAACAGTTGAAAGATGACAATTTTATGGTTTATTTTAGGCTATACAAAAACATTTGCTTTGTAACTTAGATACTCATATTTATGCTTATAATTGCAGTACGAGTGGGTTTTTTATTTTTATATGTAGGCCTAGGCTAAACAAATGTTAGTTTTTGTTTTATAGGCTAAACTAGGCTGAATTTATGCTAATAAATATTAATTGGAGGGAGCAAATCTGTCAAGGAATAGCCTAGATGTGGAAATTTACAGCCAATTTGCTCTAGCCCTTTTTGAGATACAGATGTTAGAGATCGTTGGATACAATAATATGTTGAGGGGGTCAATCGCCCCCCATGACATATTGTCATCATCATATATATTGCCAGCAGGGGGCAAATAGCCTAGGCCTAGCCTAACTACAACAAAAATCGCCGTCAAAATAGACGCGAACTTATATTAACTACGGCGATCGACCATTGCCCGCACCGGCCGTCCCCCGGTTATTGTTGAGGTCCTGAGGAACCATATGACTTTGACGAGCTCTTCCCTCTGCTGTCTCCGCATCCCATGTATCGTCGTACGGTACCCCTTCCCCTCCACATCCTACATCTGGTCGTTCTACATATGCCTCCTAAGCCTTGCCTCGTCCCGTCACTGAGCATGTGGATGGGCGTCCCTTTCTGGCTTCAAAGATGGATTCCTTCCGACAGCTCCTACTGGATTGTCTGGGGTTGGTTGATAAGGGCACCTCGCTTCAAGACATTGCTCTGGCCCTAGTACCGTGGTTTGTAGGTCTCTGGTTCACCACCTGATGACCTGCTATTGGGTTGTTGCCTTTACAGTGTTACGGTTCTACGAATTACCTAGAATGAAAGTGACACGGTGGTGAATTTTAACCTTAACTATAAACTAATTTAATTGTGACATAGGATCTCCGCGACCGCGAACTTATATTAACTACGGCGATCGACCATTGCCCGCACCGGCCATCCCCCGGTTATTGTTGAGGTCCTGAGGAACCGTATGACTTTGACAAGCTCTTCCCTCCGCAGTCTCCGCATCCCATGTATCGTCGTACGGTACCTCTTCCCCTCCACATCCTACATCTGGTCGTCCTACATATGCCTCCTAAGCCTCGCCTTGTCCCGTCACCGAGCATGTGGATGGGCGTCCCTTTCTGTCTTCAAAGATGGATTCCTTCCGACAGCTCCTACTGGATTGTCTGGGGTTGGTTGATAAGGGTACCTCGCTTCAAGACATTGCTCTGGCCCTAGTACCGTAGTTTGTAGGTCTCTGGTTCACCACCTGATGACCTGCTATTGGGTTGTTGCCTTTACAGTGTTACGGTTCTACGAATGACCTAGAATGAAAGTGACACTGTGGTGAATTTTAACCTTAACTATAAACTAATTTAATTGTGACATAGGATCTCCGCGACTACGGTAGGGCCGGAGTGGGCGAGTATTCGCCTGAGGTTGCCCCAAGACAAGACAAGACAAAATTCTAGTGCTGGTTTTACTCAGATTTTGAGTTTTAATTTAGCCTAGCCTAGGCCTAAGAGTTCAGAAAATTTGCAAAATGCACCCCATACTAGCCTACCCATAGCCTAATAGGCCTAGTGATTCTTTTTTTGGCAGACCACCCACAAATTTTCATATAGCCTAGGCCTAGGCTAGCCTAAGTTCTGGAATGCATGTTGGAATAGCCTTCCTATAAACTGTAGGCTAGGCTACTTCCTTTTAATTTAAGTTTGATTCTTTGGAAAAATCTATTAGGCCTAGACCAGGGCAGGAAAGTAACATTTAAAATGACGTGTAAAAAGTCGCCCATAAACGGCGGGCCGCTATGTTATTGTAATTTGGGAGCTTATTTCGTCTGTTGATTGACTTTGTCCTTAATTGGGGATCCTATGAATTAGCACAGATGATGATGACTTACCGTACATCATAATACGTGACGGGCCGACGTGGGGGGGCAGAGCCGCAGAGACCCCCTCAACATATTTGGTGTCCCACAGTAACTTTTAATGGGATGGATGTAGTTACCGGGTGTACGGTAGTCATGTTTACATAGGGCGATCGTCGCGGTTAACTTCGCGTCTAGTTTGACGTCGATTTTTTTTCGGCATATTTAATTTTATTCACTTCCTTTTATATTTAGGCTATAATCTAGCTTTGGCACGACAATAATCCTAACCTAGTCTTTCTTAAAGATTCTTCTAATCTTCCAGTAGCCTATAGCCTAATTTAGGTCATTTTTAAAGGCACACAATTAAATGGTTGGTATTTTAAACGACACTACTGCAGCATTATGAGAAACAATTTATTAGAGATAATAGGCAACAATAGATTCGCCATATTTTTCTCCATAAGCTATAGTCCGCATGGAGGATTTTCGTTATCGACAAATTGAAAACATTCCCACTTCACAGACAAAGTAGACAAATACACCAAAAATTGGGGTGTGGGGGCAGCAGCCCCCACCCATAATAGCCTACTATAATAGGTTAGGTAAGGTTGTTAGGTTAGACTAGGCTAATGTCCTTTCAAAGGGGTATAGGCCTATTAAACACTAGGATAGCCTATACCTGGTCAAGGGTAAGTCCTGCTGTAGTCAACTTGAATGCTACCTTAAATTGTAATATTAGACTAGGCATAGCTTATAGAAAAAATAGCCTAGCCTACTTATTTATTGTAGCCTATAATATAGGCCTAGCCGGGTAGAATGTAGAGTTCGGGCGTACCGCCACCATTGTTTACACTGCGCAGAGCGGCGACGGAAGCTTGCCATCATGTTCCCGTCTATTTTGACTGCCATTGGATACAATAATATGTTGAGGGGAGGGCTTTGCGGCAATTTTTTTGGTTGTTTGCCCCCTACTGGCAATATATATGATGATGACAACACGTCATGGGGACAAAGCCCCCCCTCAACATATTATTGTATCCAATGGCATTCAAAATAGACGGGAACATTATCGCAAGTGTCCGACGCCGACACCGCCGCCGTAATGTTTACATATGTCGATCACCGTGGTTAAAGGCTGGTTCACACATAGCCGAGTCGGTGCGCGAGTCCAACACGAGTCACACTCGTCGATTATCGCCGTCGCTGGAGGCTGAGTCGGCCGCGAGTAGCAATTGTTCCCGAGTCAAGGAGAGTGTAACACGAGTTAACTCGATTCAATACGAGTCAACACGTGTTCATGCAAGAGTCTGTACGAGTAACTGAGAGTCAAAACGAGTGTAACACGAACCCAACACGAGTGTCAAAAATTTGAAAAATAATGGCCACATTCCAGAGTATGGACGAGTCAATGCGATTGTTACACGGATCAACACGAAAGACAACGCGTTGACTCTCGTTGGATCTCTGTTGCACACGTGTTGACTCGTGTTACATCCGTGTAAACTCTCGTTGATTCTTCCTACATTTTTGAAATAACGGTATTTCAAATGACACTTGCTTTTTCGTGTTACACTTGTGTTTTTTTCTCAGTGGATCGTGTTTACTCTTGTTTACTCGTGTTTTCACTTGTGTTTGAATCGTGTAAACTCTGGCATCATGGGGGCACCAAATTTTGGCACTCACATTCGTGCTTTCTACTCTTGTTGATACGTGTTGCATGTGTGTTACATACGTGTTGTTGCGTGTAGACACGTGTTGCTTCGTCAACGTCGAAATGATGACGAAAAGCGACGAATCACCAAAGAGTGTTACACGGGTTTACACGAGTCAACACGAGTTAACACGAATAACTAAGAGTTATTCAGAGTCAAACACGAGTTAACACGTATGTACACGAGTCTACACATATTTAGGCCACACTCATGGGTACTCGCCACGGGACCCAAAAATTTCATGCATGCATGACATTTTTGGACCCCGTGGCGAGTACCCACGAGTGTGTCGAGTATACACGAGCGTAGCACGAGTCTATACGAGTGTTGAAGAGTATCGACGAGTCATTGCTGAATAGCAAAATTTCATCACTCGTGTTGGACTCGCGCACCGACTCGGCTATGTGTGAACCAGCCTTTAGTTCGCGTCTATTTTGAAGGCATTTTTTTTCGGTTATTTGCCTCCTGCTGGCAATATATATGATGATGACAATATGTCATGGGGGGGTGACCCCCCTCAACCTATTATTGTATCCAAAAGCAGTCAAATAGACGGGAACATGATGGCCAGCATCCGCCGCCGCTCCGCGTAGTGTAAACAAGGCTGCCGGTACACCCGAACTCTATATTCTACCCCACTAATTTTCCAACTAGCATAACCGATGATTATCAATGATCAATCCCAGTCAGAAACGTCCATGCTTCCCTCCCATAAGTCAATGTCGGGATTACCACAGTCATGCAAGGACTACTTTACTTCCATGCTGATCACCCTATTTCTTCTTACTGCTTTCAGTGTTCCTACAACGCTCTTCCCCTGTTACACTTTCTCCCACACTTCTTCATCCATAGGCCTACTCACATCTTTACTCAACACACTGCCCAAATACTTAAATGAGCTGACATTCTTCGTAGCCGTTCAACCTCACTTCACACTCTATGGTTGCACCCCTTTCAATGACCATAATATTGCTCTTCCTAGCATTTACCTCCAGATTCCGTTTTTCACACACTGTTCCAAACATATTTACCTGACCCTGCAACTCCCATTCACTATCGCTCATCAGAACTGTGTTGTCAGCAACAGTAGTACCGGTACTGTACTGTTGAGGCAACTTCCACTCGTTTCCTTCCCTTATCAGCGGTACACCAACATCCGCTGCTCTTCCTTGTATTTCTTTCATGACTCCATCCATATACTGTACTGGTATATATTGAACAACCATCGGGACATCACATACACCCTTGCTTTAACCCAACATTCAGATTAAAGAACTCGCTCTGTTAATTATCCACACATACTGACACCTTTGCACCCTCATACATGCTCTTAATTGCTTTCAGCAACTTGCCATCTACTCCGTATATTTTCAGTACCGGTACCGGTACTTTCCACATACCTTCTCTATCAATTCTGTCATAGGCCTTCTCCAACTCCATAAATGCAGCATACAACTTTTGTCGCTTCTCCAGATATTTCTCCACAACACATTTCCGGGCAAAAATCTGAGCTACACATCCTCTTCCCTTCCTAAGATGACTACAGTATGCTAACCGTTTCCCCAGCAATACTGACTGAAAATGCCCAAATATATTGCATGTCCTCTTCAGATTTATCTAAAATATGTAAAATTACACCAAATACTACTACAGTAGCACTGAAATCAATAAAACTCACTAACAGGATAAATAAATGGAAGAAATACTCCAAAAGAATAATATGTTAACCCTTTACCCAGCAATACTGACTGAAAATGCCTAAATAGATTGCATGTGCTCTTCAGATTTATACATACATACGTACATAACATTTTAAGACTGAGTGCTCCACACAGATGTGCAGTTTCAGTCTCTTTTCCTAATGGCGGCATTCCAGGCAACCCTGTTAAGGGATGCTTTACTTGTCAAGTTTTTGGATTTGAGATCGGCACGTATAGTCCGATCCCAGGTCTTACTCGGTCCACCCCTTGGTGCAGCTCCCTCCACAATCGCAGACCTGCATCTTTTCACCCAATTTTGTTCATCCATTCTCTCCACATGTCCATACCATCCCAGTTTACTTGTACGCATCTCCTCGCTAATACTCTTTATACCTAAACGTCTCTTCAGCTCATCATTTGTTATTCTGTTGACATCCTTTATCTGAAATATGTAAAATTACACCAATTACCAACTATATTACCAACAAATTTAATAAAGTACACTAACAGGATAAAGAAAATGTAAGAAATAGCCCTAAAGATGAATTTATCTATCTATCTATTGACGGACGCCTTGATCCCCGAAGGATTGGCCACGAACGAAACACCCCTATGCACCTCTGTCCCCAGTCAGTCGACGCCCCTCCTCCCATCCAGCACCGCTTTCACGCATATACTTCTTAACTCCATCCTTCCACCTCTCTCTCGGTTTATTTCTCCCTCTGTCCTTCCACCTCACTCGTACACGCTCTTAGTCATTCTCTCGCTTCCCATACGTTCCACATGGCCGAACCATCTCAAGGTGTTCTTTTTCGCACTTTCCAGTACGGTACATTCACACCACACCTCTCTCGTACTTCCTCATTCGTCTGTCTATCCCTCCATGTAACTCTGCACACACTTCTCAAGTAACTCATTTCCATCCCTTTCACTCTTGGTTTGAATCTCTCCAACAACGTCCATGCTTCGCTTCCGTAAGTCAGTGTCGGGATTACCACACTGTCATGCAATGACTTCTTCAGTTCCATGCTGACCACCCTATTTCATGTTACTGCTTTCAGCATTTCTACAACCCTCTTCCCCTGTTGCACCCTCTCCCACACTTCTTCATCCATACTCCCATCTTTACTCTGTACACTGCCAAGATACTTAAATGAGCTGACAATCTCCATAGCCTGACCGTTCAACTTCACCTCACACTCTGTGGCTTCACCCCTTTCGAAGACCATAACCTTGCGCTTCCCCGCATTTACCTTCAGATTCCATTTTTCGCACACTGTTCCAAAAATATTTACCAGACCCTGCAACTCCCATTCATATCATCCGCAAACAGCAGTACACAAACATCCACTGCTCTTCCTTGTATTTCTTTTATGACTCCATCCATATACTGTATATATAGAACAACCATCTGGACATCACACACCCTTGCTTTACCAAACATTCAGATCAAAGAACTCCCTCTGTTCATTCTTCACACGTACTGATACCTTTGCACTCTCATACATACTCTTCACTGATTTCAGCAACTTGCCATCTACTCCATATATTCTCAGTACAGTACTTTCCACATACCTTCTCTATCAACTCTGTCATTCCACTCGTTGCCTTCCCTTATTAGTGGTACACCAACATCCACTGCTCATCCTTGCATTTCTTTTATGACTCCATCCATATACAGTTCAGTATATATTGAACAACCACGGGGACATCACACACCCTTTCTTTAACCCAAAATTCAGATCAAAGAACTCGCTCTGTTCATTCTCAACACATACCGACACCTTTGCACCCTCATAAATGCTTTTCACTGCTTTCAGCAACTTGCTATCTGCTCCGTATATTCCAAGTACTTTCTACATACCGGTACCTTCTCTATCAACTCTGTCATAGGCCTTCTCCAAGTCCATGAAGGCAGCATACAACTTTTGTCCCTTCTCAAGATATTTCTCCACAACATATTTCAGGGCAAAGATCTGAGCTACACATCCTACCCTTCCTATGATGAATACTGTATGTTAACCGTTTCCCCAGCAATACTAACTGAAAATGCCCAAATATATTGCATGTGCTCTTCTGATTTATCTAAAATATGTAAAATTATACCAAATACCAACTACATTAGCACAAAACTCAATCAATCACAGAAACAGGATAAAAACATAGAATAAATACCCCAAAAGATGAATACGTTAACCCTTTCCCCAGCAATACTTACTGAACATGCACAAATAAATTGCATGTGCTCTCCAGATTTAGCTGAAATATGTGAAATTACACCAAATACTAACTACATTAGCACAAAAATCAATCAAACACTTTCACAGGATAAATAAAATGGAAGAAATAGCCCAAAAATTAATTTATCTATAGCCTACCGGTATATATTGCCGGACACCTTGATCCCCGAAGGGGTGACCATGAACGAAACGCCTGCGTAATTCAAGCTCGCTTGAGTTATCACTTGATCGTCTTTTAGAGCTTTTTGGCCCGGGGTAATTACCACACCATCGCGTCATAAGGAGTTTGAGGGGGTTAAATTGCTAGATACATAGAGGAAGAGGAATGCCAAGTAAAGCTAAACAAAAATATAAGATATTTTTAACATCTATCTATCATCTATTGCCTGACGCCGTGATCCCCGAAGGGGTGGCCAAGAACGAACCGCCCCCATGCACCTCTGTCCCCAGTCAGTCGACGCCCCTCCCCCCAACCAGCACCGCCTTCGTTCATGTACTTCTTCACTCCATCCTTCCACCTCTCATTCGGTCTATCTCTCCCTCTCTGTCCCTCCACCTCGCTCTCATACACCCTCTTAGTCATTCTCTCGCTTTCCATACGTTCCATACGGCCGAACCATCTCAAGTTGTTCCTTTTCACACTTTCCAGCACATCTACCTCCACACCACACCTCCTTCTTACTTCCTCATTAGTCTGTCTATCCCTCCATGTAACTCCGCACGCACTCCTTAAGTAATTCATTTCCACTGCTCTCACTCTTGGTCTGAGTCTCTCAACCAACGTCCATGCTTCGCTTCCGTAAGTCAGTGTCGGGATTACCACACTGTCATGCAAGGACTTCTTCACTTCCATACTGACCACCCTATTTCTTGTTACTGCTTTTAGCGTTCCTACAACCCTCTTCCCCTGTTGTACCCTCTCCCGCACTTCTTCATCCATAGTCCCATCTTTACTCAACACACTACCCAGATACTTAAAAGAGTTGACGATCTCCATAGCCTGACCGTTCAGCTTCACCTCACACTCTGTGACTTCACCCCTTTCGAAGACCATAACCTTGCTCTTCCCCGCATTTACCCTCAAATTCCGTTTTTCGCACACTGTTCCAAACTCATTTACCAGACCCTGCAACTCGCATTCATTATCACTCATCAGAACTGTATCATCCGCAATCAGCAGTATAGGTAGCTTCCACTCAATTCCCTCCCTTTTCAGCGATACACCAACATCCACTGCTCTTGATAGTATTTCTTTTATGACTCCATCCATATATACAGTAAACAACCACGGGTACATCACACACCCCTGTTTCAAACCAACATTCAGGTCAAAGAACTCGCTCGCTCTGCTCACTCTCCACACGTACTGCCGCCTTTACACCCTCATACATGCTCTTCACTGCTTTCAGCAACTTGCCCTCTACTCCGTATATTCTAAGTACTTTCCACAAACCTTCTCTATCCACTCTGTCATAGGCCTTCTCCAAGTCCATAAAGGCAACATACACCTTTTGTTTCTTCTCCAGATACTTCTCCACAACACAATTCAGGGTAAAAATCTGATCTACACATCCTCTTCCCTTCCTAAAACCTCCCTGCTCGTCGCCTATCCATTTCTCCGTTCTCACTCTCACTCTCTCAATCACTACCGGTACCCTACTGTATACCTTCCCTACTACGCTTAGAAGACATATTCCTCGGTGGTTACCACACACTCCTCTTTCCCCTTTGCCCTTATATAGGGGGACTATTATGCCAGTCTTCCAGTCATCGGGTGCACTCCCCTTCTCCCATGCTAGTTTGCACATTTTCCATACCCATTCTATCACTATCTCACCACCATACCTCAACATATCCCCACACACTCCATCTGTTCCTGGTGCTTTCCCCAACTTCACTCTTTTCATGGCTTCCCACACTTCTGACCTCCTGATCCCCACCTCCTCCTCCACTACTTCTCTTCTTCTCTTCTCCCTCCCATACCATATCCAGCTATGTTTGCTGGCTCTTCATTCCTTACATTTAGCAACTCACTGAAGTACTCCCTCCATCTTTCGACTCTCTCTTGCTTCTCGGCTAGCATTCTCCCATTCTTATCTTTCACACCCTTACTGTTTCCCTTGCTACCTTCCCTAACTTTCTTGACTTCTTCCCAGAACAGTTTCTTACTCTCCCTCCATTTTACACTCAGGTGCTCGTTTCTGTCTCTCGGAATCTTCATTCCCTCTACTACCCAACCACTCTCTATATGCTTTCTTCTTTTCTTCCACAGCTATTCTTACCTCTTCTGTCCACCATGCTGTACCTTTCACTCCCCTCCCTCTTCTCCTCACTCCACACACCTCCTCACATGCTGCACAGATCTCATCCTTAAACACCTTGCTCATCTCCTCCACTTCCTCCATAACTTCCAGGTCGAACCCACCTAGTCGTCTTTCCACTGCTCTCCTGTACGGTACTCCTCCCCGACTTCCTCCTCCTGCAACCTCTCCACCCTCCTCACCATTCCACCCTCCTCTCGCCTCCCTCCAGCTCTCCTCACCCACTTCTTTTGTATCCTAACCTTAGCTACCACTACATAATGATCAGACAGACCCCCTCCAATACCCCTATACACCCTAGCATCCATCACAGATTTCTTCATTCGTTCATCCACACATACATAATCAATCAATGACTTTCGTTCCACCACTGTCTTATCCTTCATCGTCAACATCCGTTTCCACGTGTACCTGTGGATCATTCCGTGTCGGAAGAAGGTGTTGGCTATCCACAGCCTCCTCCCCACACATACGTCCACAAGTGCACTACCATTCCCATTCACCTCTGATGGTACCTCCCACCATCCCTTTTCACCGTGCTACCGCCAGACGCTGCAGACGCTCTGTCAACGCTCTCACGATATCGATCATAATTTGAGTATTAACTACTCATCCTCTTCATTCTTGTGCATGAAAGGTGGTTAAGAGCACGTTTAACCATCCTGTAGCTTAGTAAGTAACACTGCACGATATTTCGCTGTGTATTGACTGATAAACTTTGTGTTTATCACAAGACTCCTGCTCGGACAGGGCGCCACTAGCGCCATCTATTGTTTTTTTTGCTTTGTAAACAAACGCTCTCCTATTACTATTTTATATAAAATCGTAGCCCCTAATTTTACCCATTACCTACTGTAGTAAGTATCTATTTAACTGCCTTGTATGTAAAGCTTTGCATATTCATTTGCTAATAAACAATATTGTTTACTAACTAACCTGCCTACAGGGACTAACGCCGACGACATTTTGTAAACAAACTTTTTTGGGGGATTATACATATTAAATACCAGAACATTTTGTACCAAATTTAAGTTCATTCATTATCTTTTCCCCCCTAGGTATATTCTTGACTTTTTCTCCTCAGACTGATTTTACTTTAAGCTAAGGGTGGTATTTGTACAAACTAACCTAGCCTAACCCAACCTGCCAAGCTTTTAACCTAACCCAAACCTAGCCTAGCCTATAGCCAGCCAATCTGTTTTATTATTAACTCTTGTAGATATTGTATTTAGTATCCTACTGTAGCTATACAGTATATATCTGTAATTTTAGTTGTTGCTTGCACGATCTTGTAATAACCTTTGACTGATACACTTTTTTATCTAAAAAGAGTAGGCTACTGCTTTACTAGGCTACAGCGACACCAGGGCCATCTGTTGACACAGTATATTAACCCCTAGTGTGCAGTCACACTTTATTTTTATATAATCTCTATTTGGTGAATTGTATATTTAGTTACATATTCTGTTATACATATATTTGTTTAAGGTTAGGTTATCACACCTGGTAGCCTATTTCTGCGAATTTCAATTTTATTATTTTCGGTTAGGCTATTCAACGCTGGTAGCCTATTATTGCGTATTTCAATTTAAAAAAAAAACTTTGGTTAGGCTATCGCCTCTGGAAGCCTAATTCTGCGTATCTCAACATTTTTGTTTTCGGTTAGGCTATCACCCCTGATAACCTATTTCTGCGTATTTCAGCATATTTGTTTTCGGTTGAAGTGATTGAAGTGTTTTTAAAGTGAGTGAAGTGTTTTAACCCTCCAGCCCCGGGGGCTATAGCTTGCGACTGTGCTGCGGTACCGGGTGTTTTGACGATCTTTGGCCTATGTTAACTACTCTGTAAGTCAATGAATATGGCATGTAATGTTGTGAATAAAAAAGAATAATGTTCCACAAACCTTCCTCTGTCGAATGGCGTTGAGTAGAGGTCTCTAGCCCCTCTGGTTGCATAATGGTGAGCGCGGGAAGACGAGTGCTTTTCGGCGGCAAATTCTTCCCGCGTTCGGACGCGTCGCCCCGGCCATGGCTACGACGCACCTAGCCGCTCGTCGCGCCAAAGTATTTATCTCCCTTAGACGATTTTAGTGTTTGATATTGAGAATGTGATGTTTATTTGATATTTTCTAGTTATTTTGAGGCCAATTATATAAAATATGTTTATTAGGGTATCACTGTCACTGATATTGCTAATTTTCACTCGATACCCTACATTTTATTAGTAATTGAGGTAGGTTATTGTTGTATTAGGCACTGATTATTCGTTATCACATGTGTTTATTATACTTTGGCCATCAAATATTAGGTCTTGTGTCACTTTCACTTTGACAAATATGCTTTAGAGAGTGTCACTGTCACTGATAATGCTCATTTTCACTCGATACCGTACATTTTATTAGTAATTGAGGTAGGTTATTGTTGTATTAGGCACTGATTATTTGTTATCACAGGTGTTTATTATACTTTGGCCATCAAATATTAGGTCTTGTGTCACTTTCACTTTGACAAATATGCTTTAGAGAGTGTCACTGTCACTGATAATGCTCATTTTCACTCGATACCGTACATTTTATTAGTAATTGAGGTAGGTTATTGTTGTATTAGGCACTGATTATTCGTTATCACAGGTGTTTATTATACTTTGGCCATCAAATATTAGGTCTTGTGTCACTTTCACTTAGTTATATGATTTGTAAACGTTTTTATATACAATTTATTGTGTCTTTTTTTCACTGATTTATATATTTCTATAGGTTCTAATCATATGAATGTCACTTGGTATATACATATGTGTCACTTTCACATATTATTATGGTGTAATTGTATTTGTATAAATGTTTTCATAATACATGACTTTGTATAACAATAAATTGGTTTACTTCCACTTTTTGCCTATATATATACTGTACATATTGTCATTATCTTTGGCACTTTCACTATGATTATTAGAACTCCAGCTTGGAGTGGTAATCAAAGAAGCACTCTAAAGCACAGAGTGCTACCTTGCACTCCACACACTCCATGGTTGGCTTTTTACCTGGCCTCGGCCTCACCCTGCTGTTGTAGCAGACATGGCACCGCTTCTGCTGTGTTCTTCCTGATTCATTCTGAGGCAGGGAACCAAGCCTGTGCCTAATCAAGTATTGAGCACACTGCAAGCGGTCAATAACGGCGGGCCCAGGATGTGCCACTGCCCTCTGTGGCGTAGCATACTTCTCCAGGAGCTCCGTCAACACCTGCTTTTGGAACCTCCGCAGGCTATTGAACTTCATGGGTGTGTTCACATTCCGAAGCTTGTATATATTGTAGGCATTCAGAACTGACATGTCCACCATATGCAGAAAGAAATTTTTGTACCATCTGCACGAGGTACGCAGGCAGTCAATGAAGCCTATCTGCATGTCGGACTTGTCCACCAGCCTCATGTTGATGTTGTAGTCCAGGACAGCATCGGGCTTGGTCACCCTGGCCTGGGTGCGGTGATCCACCTTGCCAGTCTCCACCATTTCCCCCTTGTGGATGGTGGTCAGGAGGTTGACCTTCCGCTGGTCGTGCCAGTGGATAGCCAGAATGGGCCCCGACTTCTTCTTGAACACATCACCTTTTTTGGTCTTTGGAGGGAAAGGTGGCATGCCCTTCCTTTTCCCTTGTACTGTGCCTACAGTCCCCGTCTTGCGCTCATGCAGGTACTGTGAGAGAGTGGGGGACGTGTAATAATTGTCCGTGTAGAGGACGTGATTCTTGTGAAAGTAGCGGTCCATCATGGCTTGCACCACTGCTCCGCCAAAGCCAATGAGGGGGTCCACAAGCAAGTCCCCTTCCTTCCCGCTGTAGACCAGGAAGTCCAGGACATAGCCAGTTTGGCAGTCGCACAGCACAAAGAATTTTATGCCAAAGCGATGTCTTTTTGAGGGGATGTACTGCCGGAAGCTGAGTTTTCCCCGGAACAGCACAAGAGACTCGTCAATGACGACCTTGCGGAAGGGCTTGAAGTAGGAGGTGAAGCGTTCTCGCATCATCTCGTATAACGTCCTAATCTTCCACAGCTTGTCACCGAGGTGGACGTCGGTGTTGGTGACAAGATGGAGCGCTGCGAGGATATCAAGGTACCGGTCGCGAGACATATATTTCCCGAAGGCAGGGGTGGATATCAGATCATTGGTGATCCAATAGTCAGGCAACCTATGCTTCTTGACAGGAGGCATTAGCATGGTGAGTGCCAGGAACACCATGAACTCTTTATGAGTCACTGGGGTCCACTGCCTCATGTGGCCCTTGGTCACCTTGCCCAAAAAGTGGACCTGGAATTGGTGCTGCTTATTTGTCTCTTTGACAACATAGCCTACCACCTCCTCATCAAAGAAGGCCTCAAATAGTTCGTGTGGTGGAGCATTGGGGCCTGCAGGAAAATTGGGGGTAATGCCTGAACCCTCCAGTACCTCATCAAAAGCTGGCACATCAGGGTTGTATCCATCCCCATCAACTATGTCTTGCCACTGAAAAACGTAGAATGGGTCTTGTCTACGCTGACGAGGAGCTCCAGCTGGTGGCCCAGCACGCCCACGGCCAACTCGGGAGGCGCGCGCCCTAGGGCGGCGAGGGCGTTGGTCAGGGCGGCGGCCAGCACGACGGGCAGCACGATGCCGGGCCAAGCGGATGGGTCGAGGGTCGTCGATGTCCATATAGTCATCGTCAGAGTGGTCATCTTGCCCTGACGGTGGACCTATGTAATCATGGCCAGAGTCTTCAGAGAGGTGCCCTTCATCATCAGTGGCCCCCACATAATCTGGCGGGGAACCAGTGATGCGTGGGCGGCGTGCGGGTGGGCGAGGTGGGGAAGGAGTGGCAGGTGAGGCGGTGTCCCCCCGAGGTCCCGGGCTCCTTGGCCTGCGACGAGTGACAGAAAGCAATGTTTCACTGTCACTAGGCCCAGGTATTGGTGATGCGAGCTCAAAGACTTCTTCAGGAAGACATGTTGAAGGCGGGAGAGGTGGGGAGGACCGTGGGGAAAGTTGCGGGGACGTATGGCTGGGGCCGGCAGGGGTGGACGCCGCGGGAGCCTCGAACAAAACTCTCTTACTTTTCTTAATTTTTTGGTATATTTCCTACCTTTCCCCTTTTCGGCAGCAGTATGTCTCCTGTCGGGGGACCTAGGAGGCAAATAGGCCGAAAGTGGGGGGTCCTCAACCCTTGGCAATGGTGGGGGTGGTGGGGAAGAATGTGGGGCATCTGGGTCATCTTGGGTGGCGTGGGTAGATAAGGGAGACAATGGCGGATGAGAAGGGTCACCACGCTGACCCTCACTCACAGCCTCATCCTCACCAAGTATTTTTGCTTGTTCCCTAGCTGCCGCGGCCGCCTTCTCAAGTATTTTCTGCTTATACAAGTGTAGCTTGAAAGGCGATTTACCTGGGGAAGGGCTTGGAGTCGTGTCACTTATGCGAAATTTGGTGAGTGACCTTGAACTCTCCCACTCACTCACTCTCTCAAGTTCACTGTCTTTAGGTAAACCAGCTTCCTCAACAACTGGTACATCACCTTCATCACTCTCATCACTGTCATGTTCTCTCGCAAATCCCAGGAATTTCTCTTCTTTCTCACTCTCATGGCCATAATCACTCGACTTATAATTACTGGAGTCGTCACTGACTATATCATCAACACTATACTTGGCATCAGCACGCTCATATAGTCTCAATGTCGTCTCAATACCTCCGGGAGATAACACATTTAGGCGATGGCGTCGGGGTAAGGCGCGACGAACTAGCAAGGGCGTCGTAGGAAGCACGGTATCGGACACAGCGGAATCACTATTTGGCGTACTGTCCATGATGGCTTCGGGGTAGATACTGTTGCTGTGGCGTCGTTTACGCCGGGTGGCGCCACCTACCGTCCCATGATACCAAAAATGTACGCGCGGCATTCGAAAGCACGCATGCAAGCAATGGGCGTTCAAGAGCCCTTCCGGGTTGCGCTGACCGAGGTTGTTATGGGCGTTCAAGAGCCCTTCCGGGTTGGAGGGGTTAAAGTGAGTGAAGTGTTTTTTAAGTGAGTGAAGTGATCTGAAGAAAGTGACTGTCACCATGCCTCGCGCTTGTGCGAACTGCGCCGGTAGGTTTGGTGAGTCCATGTTTGCTACTGTCGATTTTCAAGTCTGCCGGCTTTGCCAGCAACGAGAGAATTTTACAGTGAAATTAGATGAAGCCTACAACAAGATCAACGTCCTCACCATGAAGCTGGAATCACTCCAAGAGTTTGTAACACTCAACGTTGGAGAACCACAAACTTCAATTGTCACTGCAACTCCAGCAGCCACCAACGCCCCAACGTCAACTGCCAACAATTCAACGCCTACAGTAGCCACTTCAGCTGATGTTTCCGATACTCAAGATACAAATAGTGACTCTCTTCCCCCTCAAGACAACTTCCGTGTCGTGAGGAACAACGTTTGCCCCAAGACCAGGAAACACATACCGATTACCGAGTGTCAAAACCGTTTCCAGATACTCACAGACCCAGATGACGAAGAGGAAATAGAAGAAGTCCGGCTCGTGGGAGACTCGATGATACGTGGTCAGCTCACAGAGTTTTGCGCCAGGGCACCTAAGACCAGGAAGCGTTTTTGTATCCCTGGTGGTGGTGTGGACGACGTAGTTGCAGCAGTTGACGAAGTATCTAAGCTGGCCCCTGCTAATACAATGTACGTCATCCACGTTGGATCCAACGATGTACAGCGAACCCGGTCGGAAGATTTGCTTTTAAAGTACCAGCAGCTGATCAAGTCGTTTAAGGAGAAGTCATCAAGGATCATCGTCTCAGGAATCGTCCCCCGGCTCGGTGTAGAGAGCCGATTTTACAACATAGCCACCAGCACAAATCGTTGTCTAGCAAACCTCTGCAGGAAGGAGAACGTGGGATTCGTCGACACCTGGGACAATTTCTACTACGATGACTATTTGTTTTCGGACGATGGAGTTCATCTGAACCAGGTGGGAGCAGCACGTTTTGGGCGTCTTCTCAACGATGCGGTGACGGATTTTCGGAGAAGAAATCGACTCGGCACAGGACAACCAGGAAGGAGGACCGAAGACAGCGAGGACGGCAACCTACAAATTAATTAAATACTAATCCGTCAAGAACCGCGAATTTGGATAAAGCTCCACTAACACGACCCAAATTCAAAACCGCCAGGGATAACGACCGAGGACCGAGGACAGCCATGAATGTAAATGTAGATCCGACCAGAACCAAAAATTCGATGAAAGAACGTTCTGAGAGTTCTAAAACCGCAACTTTAAAGGTTTTCTATGCAAACGCTCGTAGCATACGCAATACATTTTCAGATTTAGAGGAACTAGTGTTTACAGAAAATTATGATGTGATTGGCATAACAGAATCTTGGCTCAATACAGAAGATAGAGACTTTTTAGCAGAGTATTCACTTCCCGGTTATGTAATGTTTGAGAACAGCCGAATAAATAAAAATGGAGGTGGCGTTTTATTTTATTTCAAAGAAAGTCTTAACCCGACCCTCGTGTCAAAACCTCAAATTGTGAACGTCGACACATCTTTTGTGCTAATAAAGAATAATAAAGGTACAAAAATAATACTTGCATTAATATACAGACCTCCAGCTCAATCAGTGCAAACTGACCGAGAAATTTACGAACAAATTGCAGATGTAAGTAACTCACAAGATACCGTAATTTTTGGCGACTTTAATTTACCTGTGACCAAGTGGGGCGATACTCTTACTTCATACTCCGGACATGACTTGTATACGAACTTGCAAGAGAGTTCGCTTTATCAATTTGTTCGAACGCCGACCCGTGGTAATAACGTTCTTGACATTGTACTTGCAACAAAAGAAGAATTGATAGAGAATTTGAATGTTGGTGATGAATTCAGTAACAGCGACCATCGTACGATAACTTTCACTTTAAAGTTTACTAGTAACGAACCAAATAGTAGCATCGAAAAAGTCCCTAATTTCAAGAAAGCAAACTTCCATAAACTTAGAGCTATGTTTAAAGAAACTGACTGGAGCTTTTTAATTAACAATAACGACATAAATACATCTTGGAAGTTATTCGAAACCACTTACCTAAAAGCAGTGCAAGACTGCATACCATCGAAAATACGGCGTCCAGGCCATAATAATAAGCCCAAATGGTGGAATAAAGATATTTCAAACTGCCTGCTTGCTAAAATTTTTTGCTAATGATAGATTAAAATCCTCACAAAATGACGAAGAACGGGTGAAATTTGTAGAGCTACGACGCAAAGCCAAAAAGTTAATTAAGCAGAGTAAAAAGACCTTAGAGTTACATATTGCGAATCAAAGTAAAACAAACCCAAAAGAATTCTATAGTTATATCAGAAAGAAAAAAGTAGTTACTTCAACTGTTGGACCGTTAGTCGATGAAAATGGAGAATACACCAAAGACGAAGTACAAATGAGTAATGCCCTCAATACCTTCTTTGCATCAGTTTTTACAACAGAAGACCTCAGTGATATCCCTACACCAGCGCCGATTCAGATTGATAATTCAGATGTTCTAAGCAATATCACCGTTACAGAGAGTGAAGTATTGAATTGTTTAGATAAACTAAATAAAACTAAGTAAATAAAACGCCAGGACCTGATACAATCTCGCCTAGAGTTCTAAAGGAAGCTAAGGATGAGCTCTCCAAACCACTGACATTACTATTCAATAAATCCTTGCAGTCTGGAACTATGCCTGATCAGTGGAAGCTAGCCAACGTAACACCGATATTCAAAAAAGGCAGCAAATCCCTACCCAGTAACTATCGTCCAATTAGCTTAACCTCAGTTGTTTGTAAAATGCTAGAAACGGTCATACGAGACAGACTCGTAAATCACTTAGAGGAAAATAACATACTTAAAGATACTCAACACGGCTTTCGTAAAAAACGTTCCTGTTTAACAAACCTCTTAGACTTCTTCCACGATATCCTCAACCTCTACGATGAGAGTAAAGCTGTAGATATTATATACCTTGATTTTCAAAAGGCCTTTGACAAAGTTCCCCACAAACGTTTACTGCTAAAACTAAAAGCGCATGGAATACAAGACTGTGTGTTGAAATGGATAGAAAATTGGCTCGGCAACAGAAAGCAAAGGGTAGTCATAAACGGTAAGGCATCTAAATTGACCAATGTTAGTAGCGGGGTACCCCAGGGATCGGTACTAGGACCAATTCTCTTTCTAATTTACATCAACGACATAGATGAGGGTCTCACCTGTACAATCTCAAAATTTGCTGACGATACAAAAATTGCAAATAGCGTACTCTCAAAAGAACAAGTTGACGATATGCAACACAATCTAGATAAATTGTCATGTTGGGCCCAAATTTGGCAAATGAGTTTCAATGCGGATAAATGTAAAGTACTACATGTCGGATACCTAAATGAGAAAGCAAACTATTCGATGAATGGCACTCGGCTTAAGAATGTAAACAGAGAAACCGATCTGGGAGTAACAATATCGAGTAACCTAAAACCGAGTCAACAATGTTCAGAAGTTGTTAAGAAGGCAAACAAAATAATTGGCTTTATAGGCAGGTCATTTGAGCATAAATCCAAAGAAGTTATCCTAACCCTTTACAATTCCTTAGTCCGCCCTCTTCTGGAATACTGCGTTCAATCCTGGTGCCCTTATTACCAAAAAGATATAAACAAGCTAGAACGAGTTCAACGTAGAGTTACCAAAATGATACCTAGCCTAAAGAACAAACCATACGAAGAGCGTCTTAGAGAATTAAATCTATTTCCTTTAACCCAGCGCAGATTAAGAGGTGACTTAATTCAAGTGTTCAAAATCATCAAAGGCATCGACAATATGAACTGTAGTAAGTACTTCACTATCGACCAATCTAATTACACGCGGGGAAACGGTTGCAAAATTATTGGTAAATCTTTTAACTCGCACGAATCTAAGAATTTCTTCTTCAATCGAGTTGTCAACTTGTGGAATGGGCTTCCCCGAAACGTTTATAGACTGCATCACCGTTGATTCATTTAAACTCCGCCTAGACAAATATCTCTTCAAACCCGCGACTGACTGCGTTTGTAAATGAATAACTTTATTTTATCCCCCCCTCAGTTACTAACCCATCTGTCCTCTACTAACTCCCTAATCCTGTCACGGACATTAGTTCCAGGGCAGTAATTCCCTTTCCAATGTTCCCTTACCCACTCTAAACCACTGTTTGGACACTTGATCCTCAGTGTTTTGGAGGACAAGCAACCTAAAAGGGTCACTAGACCTGTTGTTGCTTGATTTCCTTTGTACTCCTTTGTACACTCCCTCAACTTTCCTATCACCCACCTTACCATTCATATCCCCAATCAGAAATATTCTTTCGTTCTTGTCAAACTTCTCCAGGCACGCCTCCACATTCATCCAGAACTCCTCTTTCTTTCTTTCAAGTATATCCTCTGTCGGGGCATACACGCATACAATCAATACAATATTTTTAACATGAGGTTGCTTATAATAATTTGTACCTCTGCAGTTTCTCCATGGCTAACAAAAAGGTCACATTCCTAAGAAGCCCCAACCAATAGGCCAAGCTTCTGTACAGAACAAATGCCACACCATTACCCTTATGGTGACCCTATCAAATAATCAAAACAACCACACTTCTTAACCCAATTCCCGCGGGGCCCCTCATATGACGGAGACGATTTTCCGGCTATTTTGTTGCCTGTGAGCCAGGCCAGCTTTTGCAAGCAGCACGGATGGACGTCAGCCGGAGCCTACAGGCCCCGCCACGACACTGAGGTTTGTGTGAGAGAGAGTTCACTTATGTGCAGCGTCACACATGGCGAAAACAGAAAATAATTGGTAATTATTAGCGATTTCGCCTAGGCCTATCGGATTTGGTAATTTTTAGCAATTTTGCCCTTCGTTTGCAAGATCCTTACAAGAAAACCAGACGTCGTACAGGGATGATTCAGGAGTAATTTGAAAGCTATTACCGTACTTTCACAAATACATAATTGTATTACGCTCTGGCTTTTGCTTATGCATGAAAATGAGCAGGGAATGAAGGCAATTTCGGGCAATTATGCCTACTCATACAGGAGTCCTTGGAGCGGCTTCGGTCACGGGAATTTCCACACCTCACACCACACACGCACATCACACAGTTTTTCCTACACCGAGAAATGACTCTCCGGCTGTCATTTCTCGAAGACTTCTTCTAGCCGGAGACATTGAGAGCAACCCAGGACCCACCTACACATACATATGTCCAACTTGCTCAAAACCCATCGCTTCGAGTCGCCACACTAATGGTTCAGTTTTCTTCAATTCATGCAGGAACTGGACCCACTTCACCTGCACAACACTTGCCTTCAAGAAACACTACACGAACACCTGGACCTGTTCCTGATGCCCCTCCCTCTCCCAGTCAAATCCCTCGCCTAAAACCCGTCCACCTCTCCTCCCCAACCCACCTAACCTTCCCATATCATCCACTCCCCCCCCCCCCCCCCTAAAACCTGTCCACCTCTTCTCCCTAACCCACCTAACCTTCCCATACCATCCATATCCTCAACTCAACATACCACACACCCCATCCTAATCCATTCCAACCCCCATCTGCTCCCCAATCCCCACCCCCACCTCACCCATCCCAACCCTCCCTCACCCCACCCCCACCCCCTCCCTCACCCCCACCCCATCCTCGTGCAGCAGCACCCAACATACATCGTGCACATAACATTAACATTCTCCAATTGAACATAGATGGCATCAACACAAAGAAACTCTCACACTTCATCAAACAACACAACATACACATTGCCATCTTACAAGAAACAAAACTCCACAACACACAAAAACACCCACATTTCATGATTTCACCACCATCAGACAAGACCGGGCTGTCGGCGGAGGCGGTGGACTCATCACCCTGGTACACAAAGAAATATCATACATAGTTACCAGTGTACAAACCAAATCCCTCTTCTCCCAAATGATAACACAACAGAAATACAATCAATGAAAATACGCACTGGCAACAACTCCAACATAACCATCATAAACACATACATCCCTCCCCAAACATCCCCTACAGTACCAAATGAATACAGACCACACTTACACACATCACAAACACCCCACACATCATCCTGGGTGGTGACTTCAACGCCAAGACGTCGGCCTGGTTTGTCGACAACCCCGACACAGACAGAGGGCTGGTACTACAAAACCAAACTGTTAACCTCATCATCCTTAACGACATCCATCAACATACCCATATTCCTCACCAAGCCCTCTATAACCCATCATCTCCAGACATCACCTTTTGCTCCCCAGAACTCGCCCCCACAACATCCTGGAGGGTGGTCAGAACCTTAGGCTCTGACCACCTCCCGATCATTATCACCACCAAAACCAGACTCACCCCAGCTAACCACAAACACACATACACCAATTATAAAAGACCTAACTGGGAAGCATTCACAAATGAGACAGAACAACACTTCACAACTCTAAACAGTACACTATCACTAACATCAACAATGCTGTACACATACTCAATAAAACTATCCAAAACACTGACAAGAAACACATTCCAAGAGGTAACAGAAAAAGACACAACCCCAACTTCACACCAGAAATTCAAAACCTCATCAGACAACGCAACATACTGAAACACTCCCCAGCACCCCACACACAAGACATCACACAACAAATCCAAGCACTCAACACCCAAACTAACAACAAAATACAAGAACAACAAAAACTAAATTGGAATAACTTCCTACAAACACTTGATCACAAAACAAACCCCAAAAATCTACAAAACACTAAACAGCATCACACTTTCCAACAGCAACACAACACAATCACATGCTGCAATCACAACAACAGACTCTACTCCTTCATGTAAACAACAAGCAAACACTCTCATCAATCACTTCTCACATGTCAGTCACCTAAAACCTCACAAAGACGACCGACGTGTCATCAGACGTAAGAGACAATTCCCCACAGACCCTGACTATACACCCTTCACCAATCACCAGACAAAGCATATCATCAACAATCTCAAGCACTCACCCAATTGTGGCCTAGACAACATAAGCAACATACACCTCAGACACCTGGGACCACAAGGCATACAAGCACTCACTAACATATCAAACTACAGTTATTCACACAACACAATACCAGACATTTGGAAGCATGGTCTCATCACCACATTCCCCAAACCCAACAAAGACCCCACGCTACCCTCCTCGCACCGCCCCATCACACTCCTTTGCTCCCCCTCCAAAGTCATGGAACGCCTAGTGTTACAAACTACTTACACCCGACCTACCCCTAGCTCCAACACAACATGGCTTTAGGCCACTGCACTCCACAAACACTCTTCTCACAGACCTTACACAAAGAGCTTTTGACGGCATCAACTCAGCTAGACCACCACACAGATCACTATTAGCCACACTCGACATTAGTAAAGCCTTCGATGCCATCCCCCCGCCACAACCTAACAAACAAAATCTACAACACAAACATGCACAACAACACAAAAAGGTGGCTGGCCAACTTCCTAGCAGGCAGATGTGCACACGTATCTTTTGCCGGTCAGTCATCTAAAATCAGAAACTTTCCAAACGGAGTCCCCACAAGGATCCGTCCTATCGCCCGCACTCTTCAATCTGTACATGCACGATATAAGTACACCCAATACGCCCCAAATAAACTTAGCCTCCTATGCAGATGACATAACACCTCACATGCACACTATGACCCAAAAAGAGCAACAGATCTCCTTCAACCCTATCTCAACACACTACATGGCTGGTGCACTACAAACAGACTTAATCTAGCCCCAGCCAAATCCACCGCAACCCTGCTCACAAGCTGGACAGGAGAACACAAATACATCCCTCAACTCACCATAAACAACACACCCCTAACACATACACACACACCCAAAATCCTAGGAGTAACATATGATACTCATATGACATTCAAACAGCACACCACAAACATTAAAAAGAAATGACACCCAGACTTAACGCCCTCAGGTCACTTGCTCACACAAAATTTGGACACAACAAAGAAACTACCACCACAGTATATAAACAATACATAAGATCAGTGATCATGAGAGGCACTCAATTCCTGGCAGTAGCCTCCACGAACCAATACCACCCACTAAACTACATGGCAACACACCCACAGACACCAAGAAATATCAAAACAACACCCAGAACACGGTATCACACACAATTACTGTCCTCTCTCCCACCCCGAACCACCTTCCAGAAGCACATCCATACTCATATCTCTTGCCGATCCATCCACTCACTCACAGACAACACGCAGCTGCAAGCACGACCTCCCGAAATCCATCCTTCCGAATCCTCCCATCCTCGCGAGGACAGAGTCCACCTGGCCAGGCTGAGAATGCGGACACCATCCAGCTCTCCTGAGCTATCAGAAGAGACTGGATGACTCCGTTGTCGATGCCTGCCCGGGATGTAACACAGCACCCCATACCATTAAACACATAATAGAAGACTGCATTTCACACAACCACTTACGCCAACAACACAATCTACACTCAATGAGAGCTCTGTAGGAAAGCCCGATCGTGGCCATGGCCTTCCTTAGGGACTCGGGGCTGTTCGGCCAGGCAGCTTAGGGAACAACAACAACAACAACAACAACCTCGTACAGGATTAATAGCTTTAACCAAAATGGTCACACTCCTTAATGGTCTAAGTGGCCATAGCCAAAATGGCTACACTATATTCCTTCTGTACTTTCTCCATACCCGATGAGATACATGATATTTTGATATATGTGGCACAGCCCTTGTATCCAACACAATACCCTGCGTGCAACCCTCGCTCGAACCCCGCACAACGTTGCTTGCAACTTTAATTATTATTATTATTATTATTTTATTATTTGTGTGTATTGGAAGGAAGTGTGGTGTGCTTCATTAATGTAGTGAAATGAACAGGAGGAGGAACTGTTTGCAAGAGCTAGCTGGATTACTCTGTATAGATGAGACAAACAGAAACAGTGAGGGAAGCCAGACAAATGAAACAGGAGTTCCAGCAGCTCTTTATCTCACGCCTATGAGGCCTCTACTGGATATTGCCCTGCTCGATTGGTGTCTACAATCTCCCCAAAGTATGCATGTATGCCTAAGCCTGAGAACAAAGGAATGTCAATAGCCATTACCTATAGTGAAGTCTCAAGGATTTGGCCGTGTTTAGTAAGAGACCATACACAGTATTTTGACTGGCCAGATTATAAGGCAGGAATCTTGTTCTGGACAGACAGCGATAGGTGAGGCATGGTTTGATTATAGTGATGGTGGGAAGAGGTACATGTGTTTGATCATAGTGATGGTGCTGGTGGTTGTGGTGATGGGAGGTGATAGGTGAGTGGTTATAGTGGTGGAGGTTGTGGTGATGGGAGGTGACTAGGTGTGTGGTTTTAGTGATGGTGGTGGTGGTTGTGGTGATGGGAGGTGATAGGTGTGTGGTTATGGTGGTGGTTGTGGTGATGGGAGGTGAGTAGGTGTACAAAGGAGTACAAAGGAAATCAAGCAACAACAGATCCAGTGACCCTTCTAGGTTGCTTGTCATCCAAAACACTGAGGATCAAGTGTCCAAACAGTGGTTTAGAGTGGGTAAGGGAACATTGGAAAGGGAATTACTGCCCTGGAACTAATGTCCGTGGCAGGATTAGGAAGTTAGTAGGGGACAGATGGGTTAGTAACTGAGGGAGGATAAAATAAAGTTATTCATTTACAAACGCAGTCAGACGCGGGTTTGATGCGAGATATTTGTCTAGGCGGAGTTTAAATGAATCAACGGTGATGCAGTCTATAACGTTTCGGGGAAGCCCATTCCACAAGTTGACAACTCGATTGAAGAAGAAATTCTTAGATTCGTGCGAGTTAAAAGATTTACCAATAATTTTGCAACCGTTTCCCCGCGTGTGTAATGTAGATTGGTCGATAGTGAAGTACTTACTACAGTTCATATGTCGATGCCTTTGATGATTTTGAACACTTGAATTAAGTCGCCTCTTAATCTGCGCTGGGTAAAGGAAATAGATTTAATTCTCTAAGACGCTCCTCGTATGGTTTGTTCTTTAGGCTAGGTATCATTTTGGTAACTCTACGTTGAACGCGTTCTAGCTTGTTTATATCTTTTTGGTAATAAGGGCACCAGGATTGAACGCGTATTCCAGAAGAGGGCGGACTAAGGAATTGTAAAGGGTTAGGATAACTTCTTTGGATTTATGCTCAAATGACCTGCCTATAAAGCCAATTATTTTGTTTGCCTTCTTAACAACTTCTGAACATTGTTGACTCGGTTTTAGGTTACTCGATATTGTTACTCCCAGATCGTTTTCTCTGTTTACATTCTTAAGCTGAGTGCCATTCATCGAATAGTTTGCTTTCTCATTTAGGTATCCGATATGTAGTACTTTACATTTATCCGCATTGAAACTCATTTGCCAAATTTGGGCCCAACATCACAATTTATCTAGATTGTGTTGCATATCGTCAACTTGTTCTTTTGAGAGTACGCTATTTGCAATTTTTGTATAGTCAGCAAATTTTGAGATTGTACAGGTGAGACCCTCATCTATGTCGTTGATGTAAATTAGAAAGAGAATTGGTCCTAGTACCGATCCCTGGGGTACCCCGCTACTTACATTGGTCCATTTTGATGCCTTACCGTTTATGACTACTCTTTGCTTTCTGTCGCTGAGCCAATTTTCTATCCATTTCAACACACCGTCTTGTATTCCATGCGCTTTTAGTTTTAGCAGTAAACGTTTGTGGGGAACTTTGTCAAAGGCCTTTTTGAAAATCAAGGTATATAATATCTACAGCTTTACTCTCATCGTAGAGGTTGAGGATATCGTGGAAGAAGTCTAAGAGGTTTGTTAAACAGGAACGTTTTTTACGAAAGCCGTGTTGAGTATCCTTAAGTATGTTATTTTCCTCTAAGTGATTTACGAGTCTGTCTCGTATGACCGTTTCTAGCATTTTACATACAACTGAGGTTAAGCTAATTGGACGAGTTACTGGATAGGGATTTGCTGCCTTTTTTGAATATCGGTGTTACGTTGGCTAGCTTCCACTGATCGGGCATAGTTCCAGACTGCAAGGATTTATTGAATAGTAATGTCAGTGGTTTAGAGAGCTCATCCTTAGCTTCCTTTAGAACTCTAGGCGAGATTGTATCAGGTCCAGGCGTTTTATTTACCTTGAGTTTATCTAAACAATTCAATACTTCTCTCTCTGTAACGGTGATATTGCTTAAAACATCTGAATTATCAATCTGAATAGGCGATGGTGTAAGGATATCACTGAGGTCTTCTGTTGTAAAAACTGATGCAAAGAAGGTATTGAGGGCATTACTCATTTGTTCTTCGTCTTTGGTGTATTCTCCATTTTCATCGACTAACGGTCCAACAGTTGAAGTAACTACTTTTTTCTTTCTGATATAACTATAGAATTCTTTCGGGTTTGTTTTACTTTGATTCACAATATGTAACTCCTAAGGTCTTTTTACTTTGCTTAATTAACTTTTTGGCTTTGCGTCGTAGCTCTACAAATTTCAGGCCGTTCTTCGTCATTTTGTGAGGATTTTAATCTATCATTAGCAAATTTTTTAGCAAGCAGGCAGTTTGAAATATCTTTATTCCACCATTTGGGCTTATTATTATGGCCTGGACGCCGAGTTTTCGATGGTATGCAGTCTTGCACTGCTTTTAGGTAAGTGGCTTCGAATAACTTCCAAGATGTATTTATTTCGTTATTGTGAATTAAAAAGCTCCAGTCAGTTTCTTTAACATAGCTCTAAGTTTATGGAAGTTTGCTTTCTTGAAATTAGGGACTTTTTCGATGCTACTATTTGGTTCGTTACTAGTAAACTTTAAAGTGAAAGTTATCGTATGATGGTCGCTGTTACTGAATTCATCACCAACATTCAAATTCTCTATTAATTCTTCTTTTGTTGCAAGTACAATGTCAAGAACGTTATTACCACGGGTCGGCGTTCCAACAAATTGATAAAGCGAACTCTCTTGCAAGTTCGTATACAAGTCATGTCCGGAGTGTGAAGTAAGAGTATCGCCCCACTTGGTCACAGGTAAATTAAAGTCACCAAAAATTACGGTATCTTGTGAGTTACTTACATCTGCAATTTGTTCGTAAATTTCTCGGTCAGTTTGCACTGATTGAGCTGGAGGTCTGTATATTAATGCAAGTATTATTTTGGTACCTTTATTATTTTATATCACAAAAGATGCGTCGACGTTCACAATTTGAGGTTTTGACAAGAGGGTAGGGTTAAGACTTTCTTTGATATAAAGTAAAAAACGCCACCTCCATTTCGATTTATTCGGCTTTTCTCAAACATTACATAACCGGGAAGTGAATACTCTGCTAAAAAGTCTCTATCTTCTGTATTGAGCCAAGATTCTGTTATGCCAATCACATCATAATTTTCTGTAAACACTAGCTCCTCTAAATCTGAAAATTTATTGCGTATGCTACGAGCGTTTGCATAGACACCTTTAAATTTGTTATTTTAGAACTCACGGAAACGCGCTTTAATAATATTTTTGGTTCTGTCGGATCTACATTTATGTTCATGGCTGTCCTCGGTCCCTCGCTGTCTTCGGTCCCTTATCGCTGGTGCTCCTCGGTTGCCTCTGTTTTTTTCTTGGCGTTGGATGATTTATGTCACTGCTGCTTCTTCTCGGATGGCGTTTTTTGATCCATGGCTGCGGACTGCTTCGTGTAGGAGACGACCCATGCGTGCTGAACCCACAGGGTTTAGATGAGTGCCATCCTTGCGGAACAGAGTAGGCTGGTTGTAGAAGTTGTCCCAGAGGTTGATGCATTCAACTTCTTCCCTCAGACACAAAGGTTTTAGTCGGCTATTTGTGCTGAAGGCCTTGTCGTAGAATTTGTCAGGTGCGTCGATCTTGGGGAGAATGCCTGAGATGATGATATTCCTTGACTTGTTTTTGTAGTGCTGGATCATCTTGCGATATTTCTCCATCAACTCTTCGGATCTGGTGCGCATGACGTCATTTGAACCAGCATGGATGACAAAAAGGGTATTTTCATTTGCATCCTTTGTGGTATCTTCGAAGGCTTCCACAATGTAGTCCAGTCCAGCTCCTGGGATGCAAAATCGTTTTCGTTGATTTGGGACTCTGTCGCAGAACTCTTCGACCTGTCCTCGTAGGATGGAATCCCCAACGAGCCTGGTCTCTTCTGGTTCGTCTTCCATCTCTACCAATATCTCAAATCTGTTTGACATTGTGACTGGTAGATGAGACCTTTTCTGCGTGATGGTAGTGGTGATGGGAGGTGAGACGTGTGTGGTTATAGTGGTAGTGGTGGTGGTTGTGGTGATGGGAGGTGATTGGTGTGGTTAGTGATAGTGGTGTGGTGATGGGAGGTGGATTGGTGTGTGGTTATAATGGTAGTGGTGTGGTGATGGGAGGTTATAGGTGTGTTATAGTCATAATGGTGGTGATGGGAGGTTATAGGTGTGTGGTTATAGTGATAGTGGTGGTGGTTGTGGTGATGGGTGATTGGTGTGTGGTTATAATGGTAGTGGTTGTGGTGATGGAGGTTATAGGTGTGTGGTTATAGTGATAGGTGTGGTTATAAGTGATTGTGGTGGCTGTGGTGATGGGAGGTGATAGGTTTATAGTTATAGTGATTGTGGTTGTGGTAATGGGGGGTGATAGGTGTGGTTGTGGTGGTAGTTGTGGTGATAGGTGTGTGGTGGTGGTTGTTGTGGTCATGGGAGGTGATAGGTGGTGGTAGTTGTGGTGATGAGAGGTGATAGGTGTGTGGTTATAGTGATGGTAGTGGTGGTTGTGATGATAGTGGTGGTTTTGGTGATGGGAGGTGATAGGTGAGTGGTTATAGTGATGATGGTGGTGGTTGTAGTGACGGGAGGTGGGGTGTGTGGTTATAGTGATGGTGGTGGTGGTTGTGGTGATAGGTGAGTGGTTATAGTGAAGATGGTGGTGGTTGTAGTGACGGGAGGTGATAGGTGTGTGTTTATAGTGGTGGTGGTGGTGGTTGTGATGATAGTGGTGGTGGTGGTGGTTTTGGTGATGGGAGGTGATAGGTGAGTGGTTATAGTGATGATGGTGGTGCTTGTAGTGACGTGAGGTGATAGGTGTGTGTTATAGTGATGGTTTGGTGGTTGTAGTGACGGGAGGTGATAGGTGAGTGGTTATAGTGATGATGGTGGTGGTTGTGGTGATGGGAGGTGATAGGTGTGTGGTTATAGTGATGGTGGTGGTGGTTGTGATGATGGTGGTGGTTGTAGTAGTGATGGGAGGTGATGGTGTTTTGTTATAGTATTGGTGTGGTACTATATTCTCTCTCTCTGTCTCTCTCTCTCTCCCTGTGATGAAACAGTGTGAAGGGTAGTGATTATAATAATGATGGTGGAGGATGCTTGATGGATATATAATATATTATATATATATATAATATATATATATATATATTATATATATATATATATCGTATCTATAATATTATATATATTTTTTTTTTCTTCTATGTGAATGAGGGAGACAATAGGCATAACTGCCTGCAACGAGTGCCTCCCAGATCTCAATGAAAAGGCCGAATCAAGGCGTTCGAGCTAAAATGCGGAGTTTGAAGCAATTTAACTCATAGGAAAAGGGAAAGACTGATTCTGGGAGAGAGTTCTAGACTCAGCAGTTGAATAGAAGAAAGTCTGAGAATAGCGTTCACTCTTGGTTGGAGAGTTGCACAGAGTAGGGGTGGATTGTGTTGCAAGGCGAGTGCTACGTACCCTACGTAGAGGAGGAGGATACACTGGGAAAGCTCCCAGGAACACTGTTTATTGTAGTAGCGATAGAATAGTGAGAGAGATGCAACCTTGCGGCGAAGAGAGAGATCGCAGAGAATTGGGGTGGACGGGATTTAATGATACGAAAAGCTTTCCTTTCTACTTTATCTAGGAGTGCGGTGTGAGAGGATCCATCCCCACACATGAGAACAATACTCCATACAAGGACGCACAGTGCCCCTGTACAGAGCAAGTAGCTGCGCATGGGTAAAGAACCCCTTGAGGCGGTTGAGCACACCCAGCTTCTGGGAGGCTGCCTTAGCGAGACTGGTAATATGGTCTTTCCAAGTGAGAGCAGAAGAAAAAGAGACACCGAGAACATTGAGGGAAGACGAAGGGTTGATTTTTGTATTGTTGAAAAATAAGGGATAGTCCTCAGGAGGTTCCTGACGGGTAGTAAGATGGAGAATGAGTGTTGGAAGCATTGGTAACAAGGTTTTCTCTACCCCAATTGGAAATAGAAGCTATAGATCAGAAGATAAGCATTTTATGGCTTCATTAAGTTTACTTTTGAGGGACTGCTTGCTGGGCTTTCTGGAAAACTATTATATATATATATAGATATATACTCAAATTTTATGAATTCCACTCCCAACAACAAACACCTTCTAATGAAATTAATGAAAGCATGTGATCGTCCCGGGATGCGAACCTGAGTTACCACATACAGATCTTAAACACTCTAATCATTACACATCATGTTTATGTTTATAAATTAAAGGTGTGGCGGTGAATATTGTGATGATGTTACTCGTTTTGGTGATACGTGTGTGTGTGTAAGGTGAAGGTAATTGCTATGTCTTAAGGGAGCCACCTCGCTTTTCTATCTCTCTCTCTTTGGCTTTATCCATTCGGCCCCATTCAGCTGTTTTAAGACGTTTACCCCATCCAGGTGTCATATTTTCCTGGCGAGTCGGTAGCGAGCCAGCATATATATTTATGTTATTGTTTTGACGGCAAACTAAATTTGTACATTTTTCGATAGAACAATTTCTCCGGCGAAGCCGGATTTCGCCATACAATGCTGGCTCGCTATCGATCGTCGGGAAGAAATCGACACCGGGGGATAACCGTCTTAGAACAGTTGGCTGAATGGGGCCGAATGGATACAAGCCAGGGAAAGAGACAGAGGGAGAGAAAGATAAAAAAAAGCCGGTGACCCCCTTAAGTGACTATATATAGAGTGTGAATGAACAAAGCAGATACTATGAATATGTAGCATGAAATTGTACAATAATGATGGTAAGGGAGGTAGTCCCGATATATATATCAATATCTATCTTTCTTACCGCATAAAGCAAAGAAAATTATGATGTCAAAGCAGCAGGCCTAGTAACAATAAAGTGGGCAAAATGGTGATGGTAGGAAGTGAGGTTAGTAAAGAGAGTCAAGATACTAAAGATATTGGAAGTACTATAATGATAAAGGTAGCAGAACGATATTTAGAGTGTGAATGTCCCTGGATCATAAAGTCACTAGGCCTACACGGTTTTTAATATTTTTAATCTCCCTTTTCCCCCATTATTTTCGACATTAAAGGACGTATCACCCCATTACCTTGGCGATTATGTTGACTTTTCGCCCAATTCAGTTTGGTATATTATCCTGACGAGCGATAGCGAGCCTGCAGTTCAAGAGGCCGGGATATTTTATTTACGAACAAATTTACAAATTTTAGCTTGTATGGTGGTTGACGGAGGTTTTTGAGCTTGAAGAGGGTCTGGATTAAAGTTGAGGTTGGAAGAGGGATTTTTTTTAGCTTGCAGGGGAGGTGGTTTCTTTTAGCTTTTAGGGTTCTAGTAAAGCTAAAGAGAGACATAATACACATAGTAAAGATAATAAAGGTAGTAATAGACGATAATAAAGATCAAATAAAGGTGAGTAATAGAGATATAAATAAAACAAAAAAAAGACATAAAAGTATGTAAGTAGAGACACTAAAGATAATAAAGGTAGTAATAGAGATAATAAAGATAATAAAGGTGAGTAATAGAGATAATAAAGATAATATAAGGTTTTGAGTATAGAGATAATAAAGATAATAAATGTAGTATAGAGATAATAAAGATAATAAAGGTCTAGAATAGAGATAAGTAAAGACAATATAAAAAGTAGTAATAGAGACACCTACAAGATAATAAAGGTAGTAATAGAGTAGATAAAGACAATAAAAGTTAGTAATAGACAGCCAATAAAGATAATACAGGTAGTAATAGAGATAATAACGACAATAAAAGGTAGTAATATGAGACACTACAGATAATACAGGTACTACATGATAATAAAGATAATAAAGGCTGTAATAGAGATAAATAAAGGTAGTAAGTTAATAGAGATAATAAAGATAATACAGATAATAATAGAGATAATACAAGATAATAAAGGTTGTAAAGATAGTAAGCGAGTGCTGCATGGTCTAGTAAAGCTAAAGAGGAATAATGAAGGTGTAATAAAGATTACTACGAAGTTAGTGATAGATATAAATAAAGATAAATAAAGGTAGTTAAAGATAGTAAGAGAGTGTGAATGTCCCCGAGTCAGCTAGAATGGACTATACGAGGGTTCATTACCTTGAATGAGCTTAAACTCTGGGGGGCTGTGCTGGGCCTATCTTTACTGTCTCTCTCTTTCTGATCTTCATCTTGTATATATCTTAATTTTTCTATCTTTCTTTGCTTGCCTTTTCTTTATTTTAAATTTATAAAATGTTTTTTTTTTATTTATTTCTTCTTGATTTTTCTTGATCTCGCTCCTCTCTCTCTCATCTCTCTATCCCTCTCTCTCTCTCTTGTGGAAACTATCCTTGTCTTCCCATTTCCCTTCATTTTAGGTTCTTCTATCTCTACTAAGAGTTTAGGTCACGAACCACCTCGTTTAGATCGTAAGGTCTATCTGGTTAGCGTAATCTATGTAATATCTAAGTTGAATACATCCATATATATACCTTGTATATGTACGTATATCTGACATACAATCTATCTATCTATTTATCTTTTACCCCTCTACAGTAACTTCCTTCTGTCCATATACTCATCCATCTAGACTTGTCCCTCTCCCAGACTTTTGGTTCTACTGAATTTGTCGTCTACTCTTTTGCTTTCTCTCCATATTTTGATTTCATAATAGATTTTTTGCTAAATCATCAACCACATTATTTCCAAATAGCGATTATTAATAAGTTCATTTGTCTTCATATTGTCCGGCTCTCTGGTTTGGGGTTTGGTTTTTTTGTTTTTTTGTTTGTTTGTGTTTTGTGTTTGTTTTACATATTACTTCCTATTGGTTTTTTCTTCTCCGCAGGACAGCGCGCTCATGCGACTCCTGGTTCCTCAACTTACGAAATAAGGGGAGGCTGGCCGTTTGTTCGGTACTATTAATAGTACTGTATTCATATATTCTTTGTAGTTTCCTCCATAGACCTCCATCAAGCTTAGAAAGACACCCCTCTAGGACCCCCCTTCAAGATTGATTTGTAAGACATGTCTCGGTAGAAGAATTGTCCCGAGCCAAAGGCCGGTTCCGTCTTAACATTGCAGGCTCCGCTATTGCTCGCCAGAGACAAAATCGACACCTAACAATGGCCTGACGAAACGGTGTTAAAATGGGCACAACGAAATGGGGCCGAAAGGTGTTAAAACCGCCACACTAATGGGCCTACACGTCCTTATAAATCTCAAAACTAATGGGGGGGCTAAACAATTAGGGAGAAGGGGGTCCCGAAAAAAACACACTCTGCTATCCTTAAGCTTCATCAAATCGTTCCGCACGGGTATCCAGAATACAGTTAAAATGACGGCAGGCACCGGGTAAAGCGATCAAAGGTGTTTAATGAAGGTGAGTACTAAGACGAATTCTTCGTCGCTAAAGGGTGCACCGACAGATTAAGGGGACAGGGCCGGTTTTCTGGACCTCTTTCACCTTTCCCCCCCTCTTCCCATCTTTTTCTTCCCTCATGCTTAGCCCCATTAGTTGTCAGATGTTTAAGATGTTTGCCCCATTAGTTAGTCGATTTGAGATCTTTCGCCCCATTTCTTCGTCAATATTTAGACCTTTCGTTGCTATTTAGAGTGTCCTATTTTTTTCCCTGACAAACGATAGTCGGGGCCCTGTAATGTGTTGGAAGAACCGGCCTTCGGCCCGGGCACAATGTTATCTACCGAAAAATGTAATACAATTAATCTAGAAGGGGATCTAATGGTTATATCTATATTTTTATAATTTGGATGGAGGTTCTAGGGAGAAACTAGAAACATAATGGATTCACATGCAAAAACTCGCCCAAAAAGTGCGACCATCCCCCCCCTTTCAAGGTACAGTTGCTCACATAAGTTTCTGTTCTCTCTCAATGATCATATATGTGGAAATATAAGCGCATGAGGAATTGAAACGAGGGTCGTTTCTCATGCTGGGGTTTAGTTTGGCCAGTTTTAATGCAATTTGTATTAGCTTCCTCTATTCTTATCTCTCCTTCCAACGTTGCCTATTATTATATTGTTGTTGTTGTTGTTGTTGTTGTTGTTGCCCATCCTTTGATTATGGTTACTATATTTTGTGTACTATTTTTGGGTTTGGGGTGCCTGTTCTATATTCACCTTGGCTTAACCATCTCCACTGTCATATCGTTCATCTATTTGTTGTTATTGTTCATTAAATTATGCCTTTGTTATGAGGGAGAGAGAGGAGAGAGAGATACTGAGAAGGGGATGTGTGTGTGTGTGTGTGTGTGACAGAGGGTAGTACAACGCGAGGAATAACACATTGTGGAAGTGGATTGAAATATTGTGATAATGCCAACAGGCGTATGATTCCCCGAGTGCATTACGTTCACACAAGAGTTATATACAGCTCACCAGTGTAAAGATATTTTTGTCCGCGCGAGTATACATGTGGCTATTTACCTAATATTTTACGTCGACCATGTGGAACCCAACCTAGGGAGGGAGGGATGGAGAGAGAGAGAGGAGAATTACATAGATACCACATAACCACCACAAATCCGGCAGTCAAAAAAGCCGGGGGGAAGTGCACCAGGATTTAATTCTAATAGACCATTTGTATAACTTCAACTCAAGAAAAGTGAAATTAAAGGATAGCACATGCCAGAGAAAGCTTGTGTACTGTGTGGTGTGTGCATGTAACGTGCAATTTGGTGTATTTTGTTTGCTCATATGTTTGTATATATATATATATATATATTATATATATAGATATTAATATATATATTTTCATCTCCCAAAGTTGACCCATCTTGCATCCACTGGAGTATTTCGCATTCCTTTCAAGAGCGTATGAAGGTATAAGACGAAGACATTTTTCCCTCACCTTTTCATCACCCGGTTGGTAAGCTTCTGAAATGATTACATCTATAAGACAGTTGCCACCTCTAAATATATACTTCCAGTTCTAAGTCACCAATGCCCAGTTGCAAAACTGTCAAGATCCAGATTACCGCAGTTCTTTTCTTGTGTTCTGGACTATTATGCGTGCTGTAAAAATTCGGCGTGTATGAGAAAGTGGAAAACGTTCGTTTTGCATGGCTTAAGTGTAGAACGTCCCGTGGTGCATAGGTGTGTAAAAAATCGTCCGTGCCATGCGTAAAGCTCGGTTCACACATGCCACGAATTAACGTCCCGTCCCGATCCATCCCCTACCCCTTAATTTCGCCGTGCCTATGGTGGCCGTTTTTCCCCCAAAAAAATTTTGTGTCAGCAATAAAATGTTTGTCCGGTGGGTCGGGGCAACTGCCAGAAAAGTGTTATGTCGGGGACAGACCATAGGACACACACGGAACACACACGGGGGGGAGCTAGTCGTCGTATCCGACGCAGCCTGCAGTGTCCCTAGAGTACTACTGCTTCTGATGTTGTGTCCGTGTGTTTCCTGTGGGTGTCCCGGCAAAAAAACGTTGGAACGGCCCTAGTGGCAATCGTGGCCACATGGGGGCCTCCAGATTGATGCCGTCCTGCCTATTTTTCTTGGTCGGGGACGGAACCGTGACGTTAATTCGTGAATGTGTGAACCGAGCGTTAATGTGAAAGAGTCGGTGGCGTGTCTGCAATAAGTTTAAAGAGGTCGTCACGTATGCGTAAGTTTAAAGAGTCGTCGTGTATGCGTAATTGTAAAAGAGTCGTCGTGTATGCGTAAATGTAAAGAGTCGTTGTGTATGCGTAAGTGTAAAGAGTATTCATGTAATCGTAAGTTTAAAAGATTCGTCGTGTATGCTGAAAAGTATAAAGAGTCGTCGTGTATGCGTAAAGATGCAACGTAATCAGATGTATGCGAACCTGGTGTGTGCGTTAGCGTAAAACCTGTGTATGTGTGTGCGTGCGTCAGTTTTTTCCACTCCCCTCTACTCAATCTATTTATACGCACAAGCCAGACAGGAGTTCACGGACCTCCCCACCACACCTCCATTAATTCACCCATCTGTCACGCACTCTGCCACACATACCGCAAACAAACCCTCGATACCAAACTAGCGCCATTAACAACCCTGCGTTTTACCACAATTACCACAAACAGTCCTACACTCCACCACAATCACAGTCACACCCATTTGACAACACTCCACAACCCATTAACAACTTTTTGCCCGGACCACCATTACCTCAACAATCCTCGCTCTACCACAATCACCGACACCATTAACAACAACTCACAACCATTAACAACTTTTCTCCCTACCACAATAATTACCGACCAACCACACAATTCCCTCTTTACCACAATCACCGACACCATTAACAACAATCACAGCATTAACAACTTCACCCCCTACCACAATTGACCACAACAATCCTCGCTCTAACCAAAATTACCGACACCATTACAAAACTTTATCCCTACCACAATAATTACAATTACCACAACAATCCTCGCTCTACCACAATCACCGACACCATTAACAACGCCACCCAACACAACCATAACAACCCACTACCCCGCTAACTCAGAATTAGTTACTTGTGACATGAACCCTTTTAGCGTCGAAATTGTTCAGTCAATGGTTTTTAAACTTTAAGGGGATATGGTCTGTTTTATTTGGTCTATTTATTCAGTCTTTCAATATATAGTTTTAGTTTCCTCGCTAGACCTCTCGTTAAGCTTGAAACAACAAAATCCCCTCGAGACCTCCCTTCAAGATAAATTTGTAAATTCTTCGGTAGAAAAATGGTCCCGGCCGAAAGCCTGGTTTCCTCCTTAAAATTAACAGCAATGCTATCGCCTGCCAGGAAAAAATCGACAGGTGGTAATGCCACGAAAGGTCTTACAATTGACAACGAAATGGGGCAAAAGATGTTAAAACCGCCAAACGTCTTAAAATCTCAAAACTAATGGGGCTAAACACGAGGGAGAAAGTGGGGTCCAGAAAAAAACGACCCATCTCCCCTAACAGCGTGAGTTAATCCCATTCCAGTACGCGATTGCGTCCTTTTTCATTATATGTCTGGCAACTATTTAGACCATTTTATATTTTCGGTTTAAAAAGAGCCTCCAGCAAAATAACAAGGGCTTCGAACTATCTCACTTAACCTATTTTACTACCACCAGATCCTTCTTAAAGCTTTACACAATCGTCCTAATATAGCTACTATACAATTTTAAACAGACGTCGCCGCGTACAGAAGGGGTTTTAACCGGTCTTTTTTTCGATGAGCAACTTTTTAATTGATTTTTTTTTTTTTTTTTTGTCGGCTCTTCCCCCATTGGGATATTGAAAACTAGATCGAAAGGTAGATTATGTTGAAGTGCTGTGGTTAAAAGGGTTAATTGAGATAGTATTGGAATGCCTTTTATTATTGCTCGAGGTCCCTCTCTTAAGCTGAACAAAAAGCGCTCTAATAGTTGCATCGAATAAGATGAAAAGGGACGTCCCTGTACTCCACTGATTGGGGATATTCATTAAGGGGAGGTTTCCACTTGAGGGATTATTTTCTTTACCCCATTCTCCCTCATGTTTTGCCCCCATTGTTTTTTGAGATTTTAAGACGTTCACTCCATTAGCTTGGCGATTTTAAGAACTTTCGCCACATTTATGTCAGTTTTGAGACCTTTCTTGCCATTTATGTTGTCGATTTTTTCTTCCTGGCGAGCGGATTAGCGAGCCTGTAATATAAGAGGAATCGGCCTTCGGCCGGGACATTTTTCTACCGAAAAATGTACAAATTTATCAAGGGGGTGTAATTTCAAGCTTGAATGTATAAGTCTAAGAAACATACTACAAAACCTCCCCTTAAACGAAACCTACTTTAATACACCCATAACATAATACTAATAAGTCCTGTTCATTCTAGGTTGGGCAGAAATCTTAACCTTTAACCTCTCATAACTCAAAAAGGACTAGAGTAATCGAGCTAATATATCTATCAAAGGTAGACTTAGCTAGGGAAATAGACAGCTCATTTTGTCTAGCCCTCTTTGAGTTACAGAGTTTAGAGGTTATTGTTTTCTGCCCAAATCTAGAAATGAACAAGGACTATAGCACGATAACAAAGTCGACCATTTTATCACCAAATCCGGTAAGAACAAAAGAAAACTATGAGCATTGTGTTTATTTCGCGTGAGTCTTGCTTTGGGTTAGCGAAAGAAATGTTGTAAGGATGGATTACCCACGGCATGCCCACTGGGAGTGGAGCCAAAGCGAGCGCTACTCAAATAGCCCCCTGTTTAACGGGAGGGGGGACAAAGGGTATTATTATCTCCCCCCCCCCCATCCTTCCCCCTTATGTTTAGCTACATTAGTTTCAGATTTTTAAGACGTTTTTCTGCCCATTTGTTGGTCGATATTAGAAAACAATTTGTTCCCATATCGTTTTCAATTATTAAGATCTTGCGTGCCATTTATGTGTCGATTTACTCCTGGCGAGCCTGTAATATAAGAGGAACCGGTATATTTGTCTACCGAAAAATTTTCAAATATATCTCGAAGGGGGATTTTGGGGATGTTTTTATAAGTTTGAAGGTCGACTCTAGGAGGAACTACAAGTCCAAAATAATACTAAAATGTATTAAGAATATATAAATCGACAATATACTGTATACCTTTCCCTCTAACACCACCATGCTGTAATACCACTGCCCATCATACAGTCGCGGGGGGGGGGGTCAACACGGACCTGGTCAGCAGTGCCAACTTTTATATAATACCATTGATATCATTACTGCCAACATTACCATCACTATTAACCTTTTATTTGTAATACCATTGCCATCATCATTGCCAACATTATCACCACCACTGCCAAACCTTTCTTTGTAATACTACTGTGATCATAATTGCCAACATTACCCCCACCAACAGTGCCAACTTTTGTTGTTGGTGATACCACTGCCAACAGTACTACAACCCCACCACTGTCAACCTTTAAAAATACCACCGCCAACGACAATTGCCATCACCACCACCACTGGCCAACTTTTTTGTAATACCACTGCCCATCATTTTTCTTCTCTAAACATTCCCACCACCATTGCCAACACTTTACAAAATACCACCGCCATACGACATTGCCATCACCACCACACCACTGCCAACTTTTTCTTGTAATACCTACTGCCATCACATCATTACTCTCAACATTCGCCACCACCACTTGCCAACCTTTACAACCCACCGCCATCGACATTGCCAACACCACCACCACTGCCAACCTTTGTGTATTACCAACTGACATCATTACTGCCACCACTACTAATCTCAGTCATAGTGTAACTGGCCCCTTTGTTTGGTTAAGGAGGTAGTGCTTGTTTCTTGGGGCTACTTATTAATATATTTATTTAATTTTGAGTTTCCCCCTCCCTAGACTTCCATGAAGCTTAAAAAACACCCCATATACCTCCCTTTCAAGAATATATTTGTTCATTGTTTTCAGTAGAAATATTTCCCGGCCGAAGGCCGATTCCTAAGAAAATACAGGCTCGCCACACCTAGACGGCACAAAAGGCCTTAAATATTGACAAAATTAATGGGGCGAAAGGTCTTCAAAAATCGTCCAAACTAGTGACACGAACGTATTAAAATCGCAAAAACTAATTGATCTAAAAACATGAGGGAGAAGGTGTTCCATAAAAATTCAAAGTACACCCTATCCCTTAAGCTGGATATGAGTGTCAGTCATGCACACATATACTAGGTCCTTTAAGCGGTGGTACTACTCGCCTTTTTATGGACCCCCCTTCTCCCTCATGTTTTGCATATTGGTTGTTGAGGTTTTATGTCGTTGGTTCCGTTAGTTTGACGATATTCACCACCTTTTTCCTAATTTTGTGTTGTCAATATCAAGACCTTTCGTGCCCTTTAGATGTCGATTTCATCTCACTGGCGAGGGGGATAGCAAGCCTTTAATTTTAGAAGGAACCGGCCTACGGGGACGGGATATCTTTTCTACCGAAAAAATTTACAAATTTATCTTGAAAGGGGGTCTGGGGGGTTTGGTTTTTCTATGCTTGATGGAGAGGGTCTAGCGAGGAAACTCAAAAATATATAAATAAGTAAATATAGTAGACGAAAAATCAAGCACTACCCCCATTAATTCGGAAATAAACCGGCTATTATTTGTTAACAGAGAATTTTAGCCCTTCACCTCGTCAGAAACCACAGAGGTGGTCAACAACCCCTCCTCTCAGATACATACCCACTATTCGTCGACCCAGCTCTGATCCGGCGTATGTGATGTTTGATGCTCGGAATAATTAGATGATTATATGCAGGACCCGTCCCCTTAGCTTCCAAGGACCTATTTTACTAAGAGAGCTTATTGAGATCATATTTACCCATTGGAGTCGTATAGGTTGATTATAGGCTAAAGAAAATGGTCTAATTGGTAACCAGAATAGGATGTGAATTACGTTAATATTGGTGAAGGGGTTAATACAAACTTAAGCTTCAACGATACACTAATTCTACAACAATACTCTCACCAAGCTATCACCATCACAATCTCATCACCACCACCTGCACCATCATCATAATTCATCGTCAGACCCTGAGTTAGTCCACTGCCAGGATAAAAGTCACATAACCACCATATTTTACATCCCAAATAAGTCTCTCTCCCCAACCCTCCCAGACCATCACGCAAAAACAACCCACAATACACATCCCCCTAAACACCCGATAAACCTCTATAAATCACCCCCTCAACACCACCCACAAACACCCCTATCCTCCCAATAAAATAAAAAAATTCAAATAAATAATAAAAAACCAATCCCCCCGACCCCACTTCAATTATACCCCTCAGGAAGCATCTCGTATACCTATATAGACAACACCCGCTATCACCCTTCTCAAAAATCTCCCCCCTCCCTCACCCCCCCCCCACCCTTCAATTAGCTCCCCCACAATTCAACCTCATCCACGCTCAAATACAAGTGCTACCACTCGCCGATCCTCATAAATAGAGAAATTAATACGCCGGCCTGGACAAATTGGCCGGTCACATTAGGAACGATGGCCACGCGCAGACTTAGTTAGGGATAAGAGAAGCGAGAGTCGGAGGGGGGGGGGGGGGGAGGGAATCGGGGGTCGGGAGAGAGAGTCGGGGGATGAGTGAGGGGGGGGGGGGGGAGAGTTGGGGTGGGGAGAAGAAGGGAAAATGGAATTGGGAAAGAATCGGGGATGGGGTGGGGAAAGAGAATCGGGGGTCGGGAGGGGCGTCGGGGGTTGGGAAGGGAGTCGGGAGCACGAGAGAAGGAGTCGGGGTGGGGTGGCGAAGGGAATAGGGGGTAGATGGCTAGGGTGGGGAAGAGAATTGGGAATCGGGGCTGGGGTGGGAACGCGGAATAACGTAGGTCGGGAGAGGAAGTTGGGATTGGGGTGGGGGAAGGGAACTTAGGGCAGGGAGAGGAATTTGGGGCTGCGGTGGGTAGGGAAATCGTAGGTCGGGAGAGTGAGGTTGGGGTTGGGGTGGAGAAGTGAATCGTAGGGCGGACGAGGGAGTCAGGGCTGGGAAGCGCTAAAGTTAATGCGTGCCGGTTAAAAGAGAAAACCAAAAGACGACCACCGTTTGTAGTACAGAAATTATTGCGGCGAGGGCGAGAGGAAAAAAGGACAGGAGAGGGCTACTCATCGGAACCAGGGAACATGTACGCCAGAGAGAGAGAGAGATTGAGAGAGAGAGAGAGAGCAAAAAACATAAATACAAATGGTCGTTGGGGTGGGGGGGGGGGGTTTGACTGATTACATATATATATATTTTGGTTCCGTGTCTCGCCTTATATTTCGACTTTAAACTGTTCTTTTAAGTAACGAAATCTTATCTATCCCATTTAACATTGCCGAGAGTGAACATTTCAATTGGAATCTTATTGTTACTGTAGCCAGTTGACTAGTAAATTGACTCTGCAAGGATATATCGATACTC
>CM064581.1:42800627-42883060 GCA_032716605.1 Paralithodes platypus
GTCGGACCTGTCCCAACATCTATTGCGGTTTAGGCTGGGGCAGTACGCATTTACTTGTGACATCGAGAAAGCATTCTTGATGGTCAAACTAAAAGAGGAAGATAGAGATGTTACCCGCTTTCTTTGGTTCAACGACATTAGCGACTCTGAAAGTCCGGTCATAATCTACCGTTTTCGGGTTGTACTCTTTGGGGCTACATGTTCACAGTTTTTGTTAACCCGTTGAGCCCCGGCTAGTTATAATATTTTGTTCACCCCAGTTCCAAGCCATTTTCACTTATTTTTTTTTGTTTGCTAAAATGGAAGACAAGGATGAGAAATGAAAAAAAAACAAAAAAAAATCACCTCTGACATTTTTTTTGGAGGGGGGGGGCCGGTGGGGGGTGGGGGGGGGGGGAGCTTCACAAAAATTTGTTGAGCCAAAATGGAAGAGAATGGTGAGAAATGAACACACAAATAAAAAAAAAACTCATTTCGGTCATTTGGGGGGCGGGGGGGGGGGGGTTTCAATAGTTCGTCTCCCCCGCATGACCACCCGCCCGGGAGCACTAGGGTAAAAACTGAGTATGGCATTGTACGGCATACATCCTAAGGAGTATCTCACATAAATCTCAAGCCTCTAGCTCCCATACGACCGGAGTAATGAAGGTTCAAAGTGGCGGTAAACTAGGGGTGTAAACTATCCCCACTAAGCCCACCACCACCAGCCGCGCGGCTGTCTCGGCGCGCTCACACCTACTGGCCGGGCTCCTCCACACACTACGGTACCGCCCCCTCCTATTCTCCCGCCATTTCCTACCTTACGAGCCACGTAAGTGTTTTTTATATGTCGGACGCACGTGATGCGTCGCTGGGAGTTGGTGATCAAAGACTGCCGACGCAACACGTGCGACGCTGGGTCTCAACGGGTTAAATGCCACAATAAAAAAACATCTATAGGATACTCATGAAGACACAAGTAAACTATCTCACGGGTTATATAATTATAGACAATTTGCAGGGTTCTAGCGATAGTCAGGATGATTTGTTACATACCTACTGGCAGGCACGTAGATTGTTTACAGAAGCACATTTATTTCTCCGCGAGTGGGTTACTAATAGTGAAGATCTTCAGAGTTTGATACAGGTGGACGGTACGGCATCTCATAACCAGGAAAAGTCCAGAAATTTGGGGATGATCTGGCAACCTAAACAAAACATACTAACTTTTCAAACAAGGTCTTTTGCTCAGCAGACGGGAGCGCACACAAAAAGAAGTCTATTGAGCAAAGTTGCGCAATTTTGTTATCCTTTGGGTCTGGCATTACCCGTTACCATAAGAGCTAGGATTCTAATGCAGGAAGTTTGGAGACGTAAAATAGGATGGGATGACAGTTTGCCCGAGGACCTGAATGACCAAGGGACATTGTTGTTGAATGAGTATGACATCCTATGTACTAAACCTTTACCTCGTAAAGTGGCGGCGTTCGGTGACGTTACGTTACACACGTTTTGCGATGCTAGCGCCACGGCATACGGGGTAGCCATATGTGTCGTTACTTCATTTGGGGCGCATTTAGTTACAGCCCGGGCCAATGTAGCCCCGGTTAAAAGGGTAACTATCCCTAAAATGGAATTGAATGCCATGCTGCTATTAGCACGTCTGGTGTAACATGTACGCGCATCATACGAGAGCGAGTTAAACATTGAAATCGTTCACGTTTGGTGCGATAGTCAGATTGCACTCAACGGGATACATAGCAAGAAGTCTCTGCCAGTTTATGTGAGGAATAGGGTAGATGAGATTAGAGCCCTATTGCCAGACGTTGCTTATCATTATGTAAATACAAAAGACAACCCTAGTGATCTCATAACTAGGGGTATAATGGCTAGCCAGTTAGTGAAGTCCGAATTGTGGTGGCATGGTCCAAAGTGGCTGCTCCATGAAAGTGAATGGACGATTTGGCATGCTGTTGGTGAGGGACTTCTACCACTGGAAACAGTGGCAGTTACAGCCCAACCAAATGAGCCACCGGGTCCAGTAATAGAGTGGGCAAGATTCGGTGACTATAATAAACTAGTCAGAGTTGTCGCTTGGGTGTTGAGATATGTAACTAATATCAATCTTAAAGTAATGGGCCAGCTCTGCAACAGGGGTCACAACATTGATGCTCGTGAATATAAAGCAGCTGAAGTAACTTTGATCAAGTGGGTTCATGTAGAAACCTTTTCCAATGAATTAGAATCTTTTCAAAGCTTGAATAAGACATTAATGCCTAATTTAGTGTGTCAACTAAGGTTGCACCTAGATAATGACCTCATCAGGTGTGAGGGTCGCCTGAAGTGGTCGGGTGTAACGGACGGCACAAACCACCCTATACTTATGCCAACAAGACATCACGTTACTGATCTATTGATCATACGTGCACATAGGGAAGTAAAACACTACGGGGTATGCCCTATTATATCAAATTTGCGTCTCACATGGTGGATACCCAGAGTTCGACAAGTAGCTCGACGCGTAGTAAGAAAGTGTGTAATATGCCAGAGACTAAAGGATAAACCATATGCAACTGGACCAGCTCCTCCTCTACCTGAATGCCTTGTAAAGCACATAGAACCTTTCCAAGCTGTAGGGTTAGATTAGACAGGGGCATTGAAGACGAGAGAGCGTGAGAAGGTTTATATATTATTGTTTACCTGTGCAACGTCTCGAGCGGTACACCTAGAACTATGTGATAATATGTCTAGCGATGAATTTATGCTGGCGTTTAAACAGTTTTGTGCCCGTCGTTCATTCCCTCAACTCATTCTTAGCGACAATGCTTCCACTTATGTCCAGGGATCAAAATATCTAAAGGATATGAGCAGTGATCCTACAATCATCACGTTTTTGGGAGAGAGGAAGTGCGAATGGAGGTTCATCCCAGTTAAGGCACCTTGGTTTGGTGGAATGTGGGAACGGTGTGTCGGCGTAGTAAAATCAGGACTCGGAGCGGTAGTAGGACGTGCTCTATTAAAGAAGAGTGAGTTGACGACAGTCATCACAGAGATAGAGGCAGTCGTGAATGATCGTCCGCTTACATATGTGTACCCCGACCTGCAGGAACCACTACCATTAACACCAGCTCACTTGCTATATGGTAAACCATTGACTGCGTTTCCATCTGATTTCCATTCCATAGTAGAGTTAGAGGATCCCTCGTACTCTGAGGTAGCGGTGTCTAAGAGATACCAGTACATATCGAGGGTAATCGAAGTTTTTAGAAAACGGTGGATTAATGAATATCTGCTAGCATTGAGGGAAAGGAGTGTTACACCCTCTGGTAGACCGACGGCACCTACTGTTGGTGAAGTTGTTTTAATTAAAGAAGATAGTCCTCGTCTATACTGGAAATTGGGCCGCGTGTTGGAGGTATACAAGAGGGAAGACTCTGTAGAGCGGGTGGCACTATTGAGGACGGCCACTGGAACTACTGTTCGTCCTATCGCACGTTTGTACGCTTTGGAGCTCGATTCCGCATTGCAATCTGATGCTCCACCTGTTATTGCTGGGTCCGAGGATTCTCAAGGTAATGACTCACCTCTTACTAATGGTGATCAATCTCGGACCGGGATGCGTCCCAGACGGGCTGCTGCTGGCGCCGTCGACATGTGGCGTCAGAAGATAGCCTTTGGGCAACTTTAAGTTTAAGGTGGGGTTCAGGTATTTTTTTGTGGGGGGAGTGTATCGTGTAAATACGATAGGCTATGATTCTTTTGTGATCCCGTATGTCTCTGTGATGTCACGGTCGTTCCCGCTGCACGGCGTAGGACGAGTTGATCGTATATTATAAGATTGTAAGTAAGTTAAGATTGTAAAGGCCTAATATGCTATTAAGCAATATGGACATAGTCTTATGTAGTATATATGAATTTATCGTATATATTAATATAACATATCGTATAGAGCAACCTAGATGCGGTACGATAATTTGGGCTCATGGCGTTTGCCAAGGCAGCAAGGTGTGCCTCTGAGGAAGACTGCTCAGAGCCTCCACTAATACTGACCAGTTCACATCTAATTTCTGCCCTCAGTTGATCGAGCTTTTCTGCCTCTAATCACAATACACTGACAGCAATAAATACAGCTACACCATCACGACGCCATGACTGACTGACAGATAAGCATAGTATTCATGTGCATTCCCATATAATCATTTGTTCTTTCTTTCACTTGACTCAAGCCTCAGGGCCGGGCCGATGTCTTGCCTCTCCATTGTCCGCCATATTGTGTAAAACGTTCTCCTTTGCCTCATTGCCACATGGAACTATTGGTGAGTTAATTCCTGGAATAATATTAACCCTTATAATCTTACCCTATATATCATTTATTATGTGAGACCTTTGGATATAAATTAGCTTGTTTCAGATCCAATTTAATTTAGATGTGGAGTAATTCGATTTAGATTGATTTTATTTGGATTATAGCTTATAGATATTTAACTTCCATTGATTGTATACCACAATGAGGATGAAAATAGGTAGCCTACATAAACTAGCTGCTAGCCGTGAGGCAGGCCGCAGGGGACTATAGTCGAACAGGAGAAACTAAGTTTTTTTTGCTATGTGGATTTGGTCGATATTGGCATGTTCTCTGATCTGGCTTCTTAAGACCGTGGGCGGGACTATACAGCAATTAGCATGCACCCGTTAAAGGTTGGGGGGACTTAGGGAGGGTCCAGAATTCATATTAATTTAAAACAGTCCTAAATCCTACTTCAACGAGGGAGAGAGAGAGTTACAAAGTATAGTTAATATCTCAATGACCTCGCTGGTCCATTTCGGGACATGCTCGAAGTGGAAGTAGAGCTCGAGATTGCTTAGTGCAGCAGAGAGAGAAAAATAAGAACATACGAAAACGGGAATCTGCAGAGAGCCTATTGTACCATGATGACAGATCCCTTTCACTCCCAACCCATCTCGAGAGAGAGAGAGATTGAATAGGCTACATTTCGTTTTAGAAAATATATAAATATAGGTACGGTAGGAGGTTAAGTATAATTGACCACTTGCGAGTTTCAGGCTACAAGGAAGTTGGAGGCATAACCTAAGCATCGATATCAAACAGAAATACAATAATGTAGATTTCTAATGGATGAAAAGCATGTAGAATTGGGTTTTATGTATTCATAGAAGCACTACAAACGCAATTTAGGTGATAATTCTGTTGATTATCAATGTTTATGGCTCCAACTTCCTTATAGCCTGAAACTCGCAAGTGGTCAATTATAGCCCTGTCATAAAAAAAAAAAAAAAAAAAAAAAAAAAAGAGAAACAAAACTACAATAATATTTGTCAAGAAAAGGTGTGGTGAACATGGTAAAACAACAAAGGGGTCGGGGGTAGGGGGTACTTTGGACGGATTGGGCGACTTTTGGGCGACTTTTTGAATGGAATTGGGCGAGAAGAGCTCATGCGGACCTGGCAACTCTGATTCTGACTGTCTCAGTGGCCGTCAGTGCTGTCAAGGATAGTAAATAGTAATAGGATGGGGCACTCAGCGTTAATTTTTGTTATTGCCCGGGCTCGCCGCGACGGTAGCACCTCTAGCGGCCAATAGGAAACACTACTCTTGCTGGCGTACACTTCATCTCAATAACCATACACATTACTCTTTATGCTGAAGATAATATCAGTATGATAATATCACTTGTGTATAAACATTTATAAGCGATTTTGAATACATAATAAGATAAACAGAAAGGAAATAATTAAGAAAACTAAATGTATACCAAGAATGAAATTATACAGTTGTAGGCTACTTCATTGTTTACAGCTGTATTGCAGATCACATCTTATATATGTACATATTCATGAAAAAGAAACACAAGTATATAGAGTTTACAGTATATTATATAGACTACAGAACATAGTGAATATGTAATAGCCTGCAGTACAGTAGACCACCACCACCACCACCTTGTATATTTATTCTTAACACTACAGAACATTGTGATTATATACTGTAGCCTAATACTCCATCACCACCTATAAAGCCATTCTTATGACTATGTAACATTGTTTGTGAATACAACACCACCACTACAACTGCTACTACTACTACTATACCCTGTTCATTATACACCACCACCACCACAACTGCTACTACTACTATACCCTGTTCATTATACACCACCACCACTACAACTGCTACTACTACTACTATACCCTGTTCATTATACACCACCACCACTACAACTGCTACTACTACTACTATACCCTGTTCATTATACACCACCACCACTACAACTGCTACTACTACTACTATACCCTGTTCATTATACACCACCACCACCACAACTGCTACTACTACTATACCCTGTTCATTATACACCACCACCACTACAACTACTACTACTACTATACCCTGTTCATTATACACCACCACCACCACAACTGCTACTACTACTATACCCTGTTCATTATACACCACCACCACTACAACTACTACTACTACTATACCCTGTTCATTACACCACCACCACTACAACTGCTACTACTACTACTATACCCTGTTCATTATACACCACCACCACCACAACTGCTACTACTACTATACCCTGTTCATTATACACCACCACCACCACAACTGCTACTACTACTACTATACCCTGTTCATTATACACCACCACCACCACAACTGCTACTACTACTATACCCTGTTCATTATACACCACCACCACTACAACTGCTACTACTACTACTATACCCTGTTCATTATACACCAATACCACCACAACTGCTACTACTACTACTATACCCTGTTCATTATACACCACCACCACCACAACTGCTACTACTACTACTATACCCTGTTCATTATACACCACCACCACAACTGCTACTACTACTATACCCTGTTCATTATACACCACCACCACTACAACTGCTACTACTACTACTATACCCTGTTCATTATAGTTAGGCCAGAAAGTATTACTTCTAATCTTTGTAACTAAAACAGGGCTAGAGTAAATGGGCTATGAGTAAATGGACCACACTTATTGCCCGAGCATCTTAGGCCTGATGTGAACGTGTTAGCACTACACATGTTTCTAAACTAAAGATTTCCTGCTTTGTTTTTTCATTTGGGAAGCTCGATAACTATTATTTAGTTTGTGAATTTTGCAGTATATTGCTATTCTGCAATACACTTGTGCAATTTTAAACAAGCAATTTCTGCAGAGTGAAAGGTGTGACAGAGTATTTACAACACATATGGACAACCTGGAATTCACATTCGGTCCAACCAGATTTGTCATGTCAGACAGGAATGGCACAATCATAGAGCTGTGAACAGAGTGAAATGAATGCACCAAATCCTCTGATGGTACTGTGAGACCACCAAAGTCTCTGTTCGATGTTTTGAAAGCTTTCATGTGTGTAAATATCTGACTAGCTTCATTGAGAAAATCAGAATTGTTTACAAATGAAGTGGAGCAGGTAGCACAAGATATATTTAGCTTTTTTAGTACATAGCCTAGAACATAACTGACACCATTAGCATCCAAGTCATCAACTTGGTAGTCATAAGACAAGTCACTTGTATCACAAGAAGTTGAAATGGATGTTGATGGTGCTCTAGAGGTTGAACATGACTGTGTACGAGCTTTGTTTAACTCAGATAGTGTGATGAGGAGAGAATCAGAGTCTGGGGCACAATTGGTGTAGATGTGTGGAATAGATTGTCTAGTGCCGTGATTAGCTCAGGAAAGGTAGACAATTGCACACGCACATTCTCACTATCTCACACTCATACATTCTCACTCTCTCTCTCTCACACACACACACACACACACACAAATGTGTGTGCATGTTTCCATTCCTTTGCTAATGGCAAATATACCCTCCACTAGGATTAAATAGTCCCTACTGAGGTGTCAACCCCTCCCACACACTCTTTCTCTCTCTCCAATATGAAATGTTGAGAATTAAAATATTTTCTTAGTGTATATGTTATATATTTATATGCTAGCTATCATCTATAACATATTACCTCATATTTATGGACATTTAATTGTAAAATATATTAAGCCTTAAAATAACATATTATAGCACCAGTTACCATCATTATTTGTACCATTAATCACTAATATAATTAGCCTAACACAGTATCACCATTACCACCAGTGTTCTATAATTATTATAATCACCATTTCCTCTAACATCATAGCCTATAGTCGTCACACCTTGATGCAATGCGTTTTTATGACTAAACTGCGTTCATAATTATGTGGCACACAATAGTGAGACCGAAAATACCTTTAGTAATTGTTAATACCTAGTATAGAGAATCCTTGTTAATATATTTTACGTATTAACAGTACCCCAGCAAGTGATCTTGGAAATGTGGCTGAAAATATTTATTCACTCTGAACTCTTATGGACGGCAGCAAATAGCCTTCAGTTTTCATATATAGTTTTGTCAATAGGCCTAATGATCATTATAGTGTGCCATTAAAACATCAGGCTGACGCATAATTCCTGTTAGTTAATAAACCTGCAGACTGGTACACTATCAGTGTCACAGACATCAGATACATTATGATTTGATATTACAAAATTATGCATTTCCTAGCTACAAAACTAAGTTAAAACTCACCTTTTAGGATCCTTTGGAAAGCGGAAAAAAGACAAGTCTCTATTCCATTTTGAATTATTGCAGCAGTTTATAGCTGAACATCCAGTAATCCCCATCGTGGCAATAATAATAAGCCATCAATATCCACGTGTACGAAAAACACACACCTCTCCCGCTTGAATGAGGCCGCCAACTGCAGTGTTTATTCCTATCAGCCGCTAGGTGGCTAGTCTGACCCATGCCGACTGGGCAGCCCATAAGACAGGTCTGTCTTCCTTTCTCTAGGGTCTTTGGTGCTTTCCTGGCTTCCCTGCTCAGTGGCTGTGTGCCGGCTTCCTTCCTCACGTCCCCCTGACTTGGACCTCTGCATTAGTGTTGTCTGAAGTCGGAGTCACACGAGTGTTTTTTACATCAACTTTTATGGGCAATTGTAGTCTTGCAGCTTCAAAATTCAAGTTTAATAAGAATTGGACTACCTAACATAATCTACCGTCGATCTAGTTTCCGAATACAATGCTAAATAACCTCAAAATAGTACGAGAAAAAGATTGCTCGTAAATATTGCTGGATAATGCGTGGGTGTCACACCACCTCGCCCCTATGAACACGGTACTACACCCCGTTTCAACTAACCTGGCACAAATCCTGTCCCCTTAACATCTTATAGCTTAACATTAATGAAGACAATCCTGTCCCCTTAACATCTTATAGCTTAACATTAATGAAGACAATCCTGTCCCCTTAACATCTTATAGCTTAACATTAATGAAGACAATCCTGTCCCCTTAACATCTTATAGCTTAACATTAATGAAGACAATCCTGTCCCCTTAACATCTTATAGCTTAACATTAATGAAGACAATCCTGTCCCCTTAACATCTTATAGCTTACCATTAATGAAGACAATCCTGTCCCCTTAACATCTTATAGCTTAACATTAATGAAGACAATCCTGTCCCCTTAACATCTTATAGCTTAACATTAATGAAGACAATCCTGTCCCCTTAACATCTTATAGCTTAACATTAATGAAGACAATCCTGTCCCCTTAACATCTTATAGCTTAACATTAATGAAGACAATCGAGCTGGTATTTATATTATATATGTGTTAACCCTCTCAGTACCAGCAACGTATGCTATATTTTATTCTAGCTATATTTAGACGATATTAGCAGCTTAGGAAGGATCTGTGGTAGTTGAATGGGTTGGTTGAGATAGGTTGAAGTCTTATTGCTAAAGGTCCTTCCTAAGCTGAATTAAATCGTCTAATAGCTGTCATAATATAATGAAAAGGACGTCCATGGTATTGTATGGGTTGAGGGTAGGCCAGTGATTATATGTGTGTAATTACAGCCTGTTTGCTAGAGTCGTTCCTGAGATATAAAGAAACTAAGGATCAGAATTATTGCCAAGTTAGCTGACACCGGGTATAGGAAAATGGCTAAAACGTACAAGGGAATATTCGTAGCTTCCTAAGCCATAATGACTCGGGCTGAAACACGGAAATAATTCATAGCAATCCAGTGCAATTATCGTAGGCATACCAAGCAAAGTAAATGGGCTGAAGCTTAAACACGAAGAACAAACTATTGACTGTTCTATAAGGGACTAAGTATTTACAACGACATAATGGTATCGAAGCCCTCTGCCAATAGGACTAAGACAAACAAGCTATAGTACGTGGTGGTGCAGTGGTAATAATCATCCCCGTTGGCCGAAGAGTCTAGTGATCGAATCCCACTGGAACGGTGTTGAAATGTTCTGGATTCTGAAACGACCCAAGTTCGCGGCCAACCTGTTAAACCACGTCCTTAACAACAACAACAACAACCTCCTCACATGCAGAGGTAGGGGAAGGGGAGAGTGTTTTTGTTTTGTTTTGTATTTATGTATATATAATTTAGTTATTAGTTTCCTCGCTAGACCACCATCAGGCTTAGACAAGCACCCTCTAGACCCCCTTTCAAGATAAATTTGTAAATTTGTCTGTAGAAAAATTACCCGGCCTTCGGTTCCTTCGCAAATTAGAGGCTCCCTGTCGCTCGCCAGGAAAAAATCGACACCTTACAGGGCACGAAAGGTCTTAATATTGAAACAAAATTGAGGCGAATGGTCTCAAAATCGCCAAACTAACGGAACGAACTTCTTAAGAGGCGCAACACTATTATGCTAAACATGAGGGAGAAGGGGTCCATAAATAGCGAGTACTACCCCCTTAAGGCGAAACTGAAAATAAACGCAGACGGATCATTTGTAACCTTATAAATCCCACAGATCCTTCCTAAGCTGTATAAAATAGTCTAACGATAGGCAGAATAAACTGAAAATAAACGCAGACGGATCATTTGTAACCTTATAAATCCCACAGATCCTTCCTAAGCTGTATAAAATAGTATAATGATAGGCAGAATAAACTGAAAATAAACGCAGACGGATCATTTGTAACCTTATAAATCCCACAGATCCTTCCTAAGCTGTATAAAATAGTCTAACGATAGGCAGAATAAACTGAAAATAAACGCAGACGGATCATTTGTAACCTTATAAATCCCACAGATCCTTCCTAAGCTGTATAAAATAGTCTAACGATAGGCAGAATAAACTGAAAATAAACGCAGACGGATCATTTGTAACCTTATAAATCCCACAGATCCTTCCTAAGCTGTATAAAATAGTCTAACGATAGGCAGAATAAACTGAAAATAAACGCAGACGGATCATTTGTAACCTTATAAATCCCACAGATCCTTCCTAAGCTGTATAAAATAGTCTAACGATAGGCAGAATAAACTGAAAATAAACGCAGACGGATCATTTGTAACCTTATAAATCCCACATATCCTTCCTAAGCTGTATACAATAGTATAACGATAGGCAGAATAAACTGAAAATAAACGCAGACGGATCATTTGTAACCTTATAAATCCCACAGATCCTTCCTAAGCTGTATAAAATAGTCTAACGATAGGCAGAATAAACTGAAAATAAACGCAGACGGATCATTTGTAACCTTATAAATCCCACAGATCCTTCCTAAGCTGTATAAAATAGTCTAACGATAGGCAGAATAAACTGAAAATAAACGCAGACGGATCATTTGTAACCTTATAAATCCCACAGATCCTTCCTAAGCTGTATACAATAGTATAACGATAGGCAGAATAAACTGAAAATAAACGCAGACGGATCATTTTTGTAACCTTATATATCCCACAGATCCTTCCTAAGCTGTATAAAATAGTCTAACGATAGGCAGAATAAACTGTGAAAATGTGTGCTAATCTTGAAAGGTTTACACACATACCCAACCCAACTCCATGTTTAATACCGGAATTAAGGGGAGATGGGTCGTTTTTTATGGTCCCCCTTCTTCCGCATGATTAGCCCCATTAGTTTTCAGATTATATGACGTTCGGCCCATTAGCTTGGCGATTTTAAGACTGTTCACCCCAATTCGTTTTCAATTGTAAGATCTTTCGTGCCATTTAGGTGTCGATTATATCCTGGCTAGCGATAGCAAGCCTGTAATATAAGAGGAACCGGCTTTCGGCCGGGACGTTTTTCTATTGAAAAATTTACAAATTTTATCTTTAAGGGGTGTTCTGGGGGAGTTTTCTTAAGCTTGATGGAGGTCTAGGGCGGAAGACTAGAAAAATAATACTTAAATGAGAAAAAAAAATGGACCAATAATGAACAATCCCCCCTTAACTTTATAATGGACCAATAATGAACAATCCCCCCTTAACTTTATAATGGACCAATAATGAACAATCCCCCCTTAACTTTATAATGGACCAATAATGAACAATCCCCCCTTAACTTTATAATGGACCAATAATGAACAATCCCCCCTTAACTTTATAATGGACCAATAATGAACAATCCCCCCTTAACTTTATAATGGACCAATAATGAACAATCCCCCCTTAACTTTATAATGGACCAATAATGAACAATCCCCCCTTAACTTTATAATTCCCACAGATCCTTCCTAAGCTGTATAAAGTAGTCTAATGATAGCCAGAATACATTGCGTCATAATCTTGAAAGGGTTGAACACGAATTAACCCTTTCAGTACCAGCGACGTGTTTGTTTTAATTCTAGCTATATGTAGAAGATATTATGCAGCTTAGGAAGGATCTGCGGTAGTTAAAAGGGTTGGTTGAGGTAGTTTGAAGCCTTATTTATTGCTAGAGGTCCTTCCTAAGCTGAATAAAATCGTGGAATAGTTGCCAGAATTTGATGGAAAGGACATCCCTGGTACTGAATGGGTTAATGGGAATGATTAATAAAGTGTGTCGAAGGGAATACGAAGAATTTATGTAAGGGGAGATGGGTCGTTTTTTTCTGTTCCCCCTTCTACCTCGTGTTTAGCCTCATTAGTTTTCAGATTTTATGACGTTCGGCCCTTTACTTTGGCGATTTTAATACTTTTCGCCCCATTTTTGTGCCAATATTAAGACTTTTCGTGTCATTTAGGTGTTGTTGTTTTTTCCTGGCGGGCGATAGCAAGCCTGTAATTTAAGAGAAATCGGCCTTCAGCTGGTAAAGTTTTGTATCGAAAAATTTACAAATATATCTTGAAAGATTGAGAGTGTTTTATTAAGCTTGATGGAGGTCTAGGGAGGAGACTAAACAAATTAAGGAAAACATGAATTAATAGACCAAAAAACCAGCCACTATCTCCTTAATGTGATTACTGTAGGGGTGTCAGGTGTACAGGGAGAGAGAGAGAGAGAGAGAGAGAGAGATAGAGAGAGAGAGAGAGAGAGAGAGAGAGAGAGAGAGAGAGAGAGAGAGAGAGAGAGGGAGAGAGAGAGACATTAAGCTTGTGTCTTCCATAACTTGCCTTGAGCTTAAAGTTTAGAGTGATGTAGGAGAGCAGAGGCGGGGGGGGGGGGGGGGGGATAGTTATTGGGGGGGAGAGGGGAGGGGGGAGAATTATGGGGGAAGAGGGTAACAAATTATCCCCAAAGTTTGAGAGAGAGAGAGAGAGAGAGAGAGAGAGATCATCGACAATAAACAACAAATAATGAACAGCGTTATAATTTGTTCTACACTCGTCCTAAAGCTGAGATGTGGAGGCGGGAGGAACGAGGGTGTGGCAGGGTAGATGTGTCTGCCATATGTTGCGTAAGTGTGTCTGCCAGATGTTGAATAAACTGCCAAAACGTTTCGTAATTCTCAAGGGGTTAAACTGAATAATTTTCCGGCAGAACACTCACCATTTCTCTTGTCCACGGAATTTCGTAAAGGCAATAAGATTGATACCGGTCCTAACAATCACAATAACTATATATATATATATATATATATATATATATATATATATATATATATGCCATCATTTGGGATGAGTCCACCAAGAAATAGGTGTGAATATTTACAGCCAGTTTGCTCAAGGCCCTTTTGAGTTACGGAGAGGTCAGGGATCAAGATGATTGTCAAGTTCGTTGGAGCTACCTATATAGTAGGCCTACTATATTGAACAAAAAATGAAAAAAATCGATATAATTTTACCATCAGTTTTTTGTCTCCAACATTCTTAGTTGTCCATTTTAAGGGGAGATTTTCACTTGAGGATTGTTTTTTCTGGACCCCTCTCTCCCTCATATTAAGCCCCATTTTTTGTTTTTAAATACCAGTATTGAAATGACGGGCCTAAAAGCAAGCCCGGAAGTAATAAAGTGTAGGATAGCCAGTCTTCGCATACCACAGCCGAAGAAGAACAAGAAGCAGCATGGAACCAGGAGCAAAGTAGATGAGTCACCCCTGATTAACCCTACCAGAATATCGCAGTTAGCCAAATTAACCCATGCTCGATATCACCAACCTCCCAGCTCGAGAATGGGAAACCTCGACCAATCACCGCCCACCTGTGTCAACCAATCACCTCCCGCCTTTCGAATGAAGTCGACGACCCAGCACCCAGCATCTTCCATTTATCCAGATCTGCATTACACCTAGAATATGTTTATGCTAATGCAGCATAAACAACCCTAGAAGACGACGGAAGCATAGGTACAAGAACCTACAGGTAACTATATCTACCTGCAAAAATATAAGAGTATTCATGTTGAACTAGGATTAAATGCCTATCCAAGTTTATGAGAGATTTTTCAATCATTAAGATAAGTAAACTATTATTAAATATGTATTATTATACCTTGGAAGTATACCATTATGTCAATACCAAACTTCCAAGGCTAAGCTAAGTATTTACCTCACAGCAACCACATAACCATTTCCCCCATAACCTTGTGACCTCGAGGCCTGAGAAACGAGTGTCAAATATAATGCCGCATATTACCTCTATAAAAGTAGAGAGGAGGATGCAACCACACAACAATACTATTCTAAAACCTCACGGCTCAGAGTAGCGAATTAGCGTGTTGGCTTGTACCAGCCTGTCCCTACCCACCTGGAGAGTACCTGCCTGAAGTACTCCTGAAGTCCTGCCTGTGGACGCCCTGCCTACCTGAAGTCTGGACCACCCTGGACCTCTACTCGAGTGACGCCGTACACCCCTGAAGTGCTGCTCCACGGACCCACGATCAATGTTGGCCAGACTTGTACTCTCGACCCCTGCCCTCCAGATACCCTAAGTGTCACTGTGTATCTTACGTTGTGTTATTGTAGTGAGGTAATGAGGTATGGATCAGATGTTTGCAGTAAGACAGTTATGCGAGAAGTATTTAGAGAAGCATAAGGAGATATTTTGGGCTTTTATGGACTTGGAAAAAGCGTATGATCGTGTGGACCGTTAAGCAATGTGGAAGGTGTTAAGGATTTATGAAATAGGAGGAAATTTGTTAGAAGCAGTTAAGAGTTTTTATGAAGGGAGCAGAGCATGTGTGAGAGTAGGAAATGGTGAGTTAAGTGAATGGTTTGAGGTAAAGGTAGGTTTGCGACAGGGTTGTGTAATGTCACCATGGCTGTTTAATATGTTTATGGATGGTGTGGTGAGGGAGGTGAAAAGGAGAACTATGGAAAGAGGATTGGGTTTAGTAGGAAAGAATGGTAGAGATTGGGAGTTGAATCGACACAGCATTGGTGGCGGATTCTGATGAGAAACTGCAGCGGGTAGTCAAAGAGTTTGGTGTGGTTTGTGGAAGGAGGAAACTGAAGGTGAACGTCAATAAAAGTAAAGTAATGGTGTGTAATAGGGGAGAGCATAGGGTGAATCTAGATGTGAGGCTGGATGGGGAAATATTGGAACAAGTAGAGTGTTTTAAATATCTAGGAGGAACGATAAGCAGGAGTTGAGGTATGGAAGTGGAGGTAAAACAGAGAGTGTGTGAAGGAAGGAAGGTTTTCGGAGCAATGGGAAGTATGTGGAAGACGAGAAATCTCGGAGTGAAAGTAAAAAGTGCACTGTATCAAGGAATTGTTGTGCCAACAGTGATGTATGGGGCTGAGACATGGGCTCTGAAGAAAAAGGAGAAAAGAGGGCTGGATGTGATGGAGATGAGCTGCTTGAGGAGTATGTGTGAAGTTACTCGTAGAGACAGATTGAGGAATGAAGAGATACGTAGGAGAGTGGGGCAGCAGGAACATTTGTCAGCCAGAGTGGACAGAAGGGTGCTGAGCTGGTATGGTCATGTTGAACGAATGGGAGATGAAAGGCTTACAAAGAGAATATGTGAGTCAGGTACAAGGGGAGATAGAAGGGCAGGAAGACCCCCATTGAGATGGAGAGACTGTGTAAGAAAGGCTTTGGATGATAGAGGAATGACTATAGATCAGGCAAGGGAAGTAGTGGTGGACAGGAGTGAATGGAGAATGCTTGTGAATAGTTGAGTGAACACGTGGTCATTTGGAGTAAGGGGTCGGGCGCAAGTTCGACTAGATAATAGTCCATCAGGCGCGTGGCCCGGGGGGACGATTAATATGAAGGGTGTGCCTGGAAGTGTGGTGGGAGGGCTTGTGGCTTTGGCTCCGCTGCATGTCTGCCTGCCGAGATCGGAACCTCTCCGGGTGGTCAGGGGCCAGGGGAGTGCTGGAGCGACCTTGGTAACCCTGGTCTCTGGGTCTTCTCCTGGGTGACCTGGATGTGTGTGAGTTTGTGTTTTTTATCTGTGTTTATTTTTTATTTTATGTTGTTTTTGTGTTTTCCCTGTTCTTGCTCTGTCTTGAGTCGGCTACCCCCAAAATGGGGATTGGGCCTGAGCATATAGATAGATAGATAGATAGAATGAGGTAAAATATGTGAAACGTGTTGTGCGAAGTTATTCTGTGATCTGTGCCTAAGATCCTTTGCGTTGCGTACTGTGTTAATCCTTCAGAATATTATATAGAACCAGTGTTAGATTTGTGCTTAATATCTAAACCTGTTCATTGATTAATTTGGCATCCAAGTATTACGCATACGTTATATAATTGTGTTCAACCAATCATCCTTGCCACACGCTCGCAGATGTTCCATATATATATGTATTCTGTTGTGTATTTTGTGAGTTGAAGTCGCAGTGTATTCCGTGAATTTATTTTCTTACTTAAGCCTTGTCTAGCGGGGGGTCTGTGGCCGTTTTGGGCCTTTTCAGGCCATTCTGACTGCTATATCAACCATCAGCATGAAAGGAACTGTATTGTGCCGAAAACTAGGCGGAAATCGCTACACAATGACATACAGCTACGTAGCACTCGTGGAGCCCTGACAGTGTTACCTCAAAGATGGAAGTTTAGTGGATTTTGCTACATTTGCCCATTTTTCACCCGTTTTTTGCCAGTTTCTTTAACTCGACTCATGTTGCGCGCCGCTCTTTAAGGGTTAAACATATTACCTAGAACCTACGCTCATTATGATAACGAATTTACTTGCTCTCGCATATTAATTCATTCACTTCCCGAATCCCATTTTATGCTCCTTTACCTAATCACTTCTGCAATTGTTTTATGAACTCTTATTCCCGTTCATGTGAATACTGATGTAAGTAATATTGATTCTTCATGCGCAGGAATTCCAGCATTGCATAGTTTCTATTGCTTAATTCAACATCAATCTTCTTACACTTCGTATATTAAGTGTGTGTAATTTAAAGTCTCTGTTAACATGTTCAGAACTCTGATTTAATACTGCTATAAGTATTATTGAGCATAACTTCGTTGTATGCGCCCAATCTATTACTAATTGTTATGTCGGGCTATAATATTTACAGCTCGTGATATAGTCTTTACTAAAATCCAGATCTGGACTTATAGATGTGACGCTTCTGCATAGTAGCCACGTGCGGGCATGTGCGTGCGTCAGCTGCCCAGCCGTTTAGAAACCGGCTGGTGGCAGCCGGCCGGTAGGCTTTTCCTTAGTATATATCCTACGACAACGTAACTAATGTCTGGGATATTCTTATGTTGTTTCACAGCTTGTAGCTGCCCTTATTCTTAACTAACGCATCTTAGTATATTTTATTCTCGATAGTTGATTGTTTCATTATAATATATAAGATGTAAGTCTAGTGAGGGCGGGAGGAGACGAGCGGGAGAGAGAGACCGGCTTGGGACGTTGCTTCACTTGCCAGCTTGGGACGAGCCTGAAGCGTTGCCACCTGCATTTGATTGCAACGTTAGGCTTAGTTTCGACTCACGCACGGGGTAGAGGATTTTGACCCGGCAACTGTGTTGAGTGTTGCCGAGCCTGGGATGTATTCTGCATGCCTAGGGTGGGGTCCAGACAGATTCAAGACTCAGAGCTCACCTCACTGTCGTACCCTTCGGACCCCCTTGATATCTATCCCTCTCAACCCCACTTAGAAACTTTCTCTCTTACTTTGTATACCTTCCTTCCACTACTTCACCAATCTATTTAATTATCCCATCCCCTTGATAGACCTTATAATTATCTATTATTGTATTAACGACGAGCTCTCAGATAACTAGATAGGATTATGGGCCTTCTGCAGAGACGTAATTGTTAATGAGACCTAGGAAGCTTTTTTGTTGTCTCATATTTGGTGGTTTCATGCTTGCTAGTGTGTTCTTGTGTCAGGTTAGCAGGGGCTAGACCGGAGGGGAGGCTTTTTGCGATCCTTTAAGTAAAGTCTGCTGGTGCGAGTCCTGTGGACCCGCACGACTTTACTAGGATACCCGTGGGAGTCTGGGGGCATTTTCTTGTCTGTGTCCCTGTGTGTCTAGTGTTGTGTTGTGTGAGGGCCCTTGCCTAGTCCACTCAGCACTGCGCTAGCACGTCTTGCTTTTGTTTTAGGGTCGCCAGGAGAGAGTCAGATACTTGGGATCTGAGTCTCTCAAGAGAGCACCCTTTCAATTAGAGTAATTTGGCGCACAGACTTGGGAACGTCCCTAGGCTAGAGCAGGTGGCTCAGCCCGGGTATCCGAAGCCTATATCCTTCCGGCTAGACCTCTGCCACCTGGCAGATTAACAGCTAGGGGTTTATTATTTCTGCATGCTTGTTATTGTGCCACAGTTTACCGTGTTTGTGAGTATTGTGAGTCAGGGTGTGGCTTAGAGACTCTGTCCGAGCAGGCTTGCCTGACTAAGAGTGAGAAGCACACCTGTATGTGGTTATGTTGCGAGTTGCTGCCTTTATTTAATTAAACCTATGCCATTATACACTGAATGGCCTATCACTAGTATTTATTCCTGCTTATGAGTTAAGAGTTCTCTAAATCCGTAACGTACTTTCTTTGGTAAGCATCAGATCCTACAGTAGCCGCATGCAGTATAGAAACCTGCATCTTGTCTACCTGTACGATGTTTTGAGGACTGTTTGCTTTCACCTTCTTTCACGCAGGGGTGATTAGTTGTATTAAATAACGCAACATTAAATGTACTTTCTTCTAGTTTGTTATTAAATTGTTTCTGCAATTTAATTCCGTTATCTATCTTTTCCTTGAAGCTTTAAGTCAACTTAATTGTGTGATCTTTTATATAGCCTGCCTGACTATCAGCAGTCTATAGTGCGTGCACCCTGTAACCGAGTCATAGGATACCTTGTTGTCCAGGCAGGACTCTTGACGGTTTACGGTGGTTTGTTGCTTGGGTTTATAGATAAGGGTTGGATCTAGCGTTTTCCGTTGTTGCTTGTTGCCGCATACCTAGTCCAATAGAAAGAGCCCAGTGTTTATATATCCCAGGACGTAACATAGACCATAAATAACTCAACAGGGTCAATACTAACACCGTCCTACTCTCACAAATAAGTATTCAATTAGGTACTACAGTACTCATTAACAGCACACATAACAATTAGGTACTACAGTACTCATTAACTACACACATAACAATTATAACACCTGTTTATTCAATTACGGTAGATCTAATACCTGAAAATCAGAATGTAGCTTCACCTAGATAATTATGGGAACTATCAGGCAAGGATTACCAGGCATATAAATGGTAGATCATGAATGGGGAGCAATCGCTCTTCAACTGAGGTTATACACAATGTGAATAATCTGCAAATAAGTAATATACGTAACTTATTGAGTCAACCTTAATAATAATCGTGATGTGAGTCGAGTGTCTTTCGTCAATAAAACAACTGTGAAAGCACTAGAACACAATCTCAAGCAAGAGAGGCTGGGAGAGTTGAGAGAGTAAATAATAACTCAAGTTTGGAGGCTGAGGCAGACGACTGGTAGTGGCGGGCCGGCTAGGTAGTCGCGGTATACTCAAGTGACCTTCCCAATTAACCTGTGGAGGTCAGGTAACCTACTGGAGTGAGGTGGCTGGAATTCATTTCAAAGATAATGCAACTAGGATGGTAATTTACATATTACTCTGAAATTGGGGGGCAAGAGAAGAGTTAATTTATTTCACAAAAGATTAAGTGGGTGGATTACATTATGTAATTTCTAATGAATATCTTATATTCTCATCAACGATCGTATGTAAGAATAACGAAACGAGCTGAGGAATTCGGATATAAATTGAATATATAATTAGGAATGGAATATAGGGGAATATCTATTAATTGGATTTAAGAATAGATTATAATTGATTAAATGAGCTTAGATAATGAAAGCTCTGAAACTATCAAGGAATGACAGTATAAGTAAATATTCAATTCTATATTAATTATGAATAGAAGGGGACGTACACGACAAAGTTGTAGTAAGGTAACACTCGCAATAGTGTACCCAAAAGGCCTGAATTAATTAACAGGAGGGGACGCACACGACGAAGTTGTGCTAAGGTAATACTCAAAATAGTATTACCAAGACGTCTGAACGAGTTAACAGAGTCTTAAAATAAACCTAGACCAAAATACTGGTGTATGGTATGGTGTATTGATGTTGAACTCAGTAACAGACTATGCAATACCGGAATTTCCAAGCATGAAGAATCAGAATTACTTACATCATTAATCAAATGAACGTAAATATTAGTTCATTAAATAATTACAATGGAGTTTACGTACGAGAGTAAAAGTGGGGGAACTCGGGGATTAAATGTGTTGATGAAATACAACACTTCTCAAGGAGGGTACTGTGGTAAATTAATTATTGAATTGGGCATAGGTTCTAGGTAATCAGTGATGACTCAAGAAGGGTAATTACACACGAAATACACGTCGACCTCAACTTGCAAATTACACAACAGAATATATATATTAGGAACATCTGTGAAGTGTGCAAGGTAAGTTAATTAAAACAAATGTATATAACGTATGCATAGGACGTTCTAGAGAGAATAAATAAATTATGAACAATAGGTCTTAATACAGACCTTAACTAAGTCTTTATATAAGGATTCTGAAGGATGAATACAATTCGTAAATCAAGATCTTGGGCACAGATCTCAGAATTAATTATCACAACACGATTCACATATTTTTACCTATACCTCAACAACAATAAACACAACGAAAAGACACACAGAACTTTAGGGAAGGTTTGGAGGGCTGGTGAAGAGAGTGCAGGGATGGCCAACGTAGATCGTAGGTCCTTGGGGCAGCTCTTCTAGGGGCAGGGTGTCCTGGGGCAGCACTTCCGTTGGACGGGCGTCTCGAACAGCACTTCAGGCTCTAGGCTTCAGGAAGGTGGGGTGTCCCTCCTACAGTACCCCAGGGGGCACTTCAGGACCGCATACTCTCCGGGAGAAGGGGGGGGGGGGGGGGGTGACTGGTACAAACCACACTTACTCTCGATTCCGATCCCGACGTGGAGAGTAAGAATAAAGCGTCGTGTGATTTGCATACTCCACTATTATTTCTTAAGGTCCTATGTAAGATTATCTTTGACCCTTGGTGTTCTGGTTTCGGAGTCACAAGGCTATGGGGAAAAAGGTTATGTGATCATTGTGAGGTACATACTTAACCTAGCCTTGGAAGTGAGGTATTAATAGAATGGCATACTTCCAAGGTATAATCTTACATTATTATATAATACTTGCCAACTTGGCTTAAGGCTGGTGCAATCTTACCTAAACTAGGATAGGCCTTTAATCCTAGTTACCTCTTCACATTGATATAGCTCGCTTAATATTTGCTCTTGGTCGAGGTTTATTGGATCTCCCGATCGATCCGCTACAATGTGTCCTCTCGTTTATATCCATTTCTGTCGGTAGAATCCAGGCCGTTGATGTTTTATTTGCATAACTACTTTTCATTCGTGTCCTCCATATCCAGGAGCTGAGTACATGTAGCCCGTGCAGGTATTGGGCTGCGAGGGGGCGTGACCTGAGCAGGTAGCTAATGAGGTTGGGTGACCTCCCATACCTTTGTCTCGTCGTAGAAAACGGTGAAAACAGGGGTCGCTTAGGTATTTGTCCCGGGCTAGAGCATGGGAGAATTGGGATGTCTCTGCTATTTTCTTGTCTTGATGATGGGGTCTTGGAGTTGCAGACTGGCTATCCTGTAGCTGTTATTTCGGGTCTTCAGACCCGTCATCTCACTAATTAATATTTTATTAATTATATTTGTACGCTTTTCAGCTTTTCAACTGTACCCGCATTCTCAGAGCAGTCTTTATTAACTTTGTTGATTCAACGTAGTCTGTCTCTATCTTGAATTGTATTGATTTATTCAGTATATTTTGTCCTTCATATATATTAATTGTACATCTGAATTCCTAAGTATGATTCGTTATAATTGCATACGATCACTTAACATGAATATAAGATATAAAATAAGAACTCATAGTTGATTATTCTACGAACCTAATCTTGTGTAAATTAAATAGTTCATTCTTCTGCCACCAGTTATCTTGAACTTATATTAAAACTCAACTCGTAGTTGCATTAACTATAATTTAAATTCTCAGCACCGCAGTCCCCCTCATGACTTGACCTGTTCACCATAAATCGAAATGTCACTTTAGGTTACACGGTTTCTCACCTAGCCACCCTTTCATCTGTGACTCCCTCTGTGTACCTGCGTGTTTGTTTATCCTCAACTCCTCCCAGCTCTCCTCTTGAGTTTATTCATTGTTTATTTAATTTAATACTTCTTTCACGGAAGACACTCGACCCTCATTGATTATTGTGTTGAGGGTTTGATATTCTCATATGTTTGTACCTTTTGTTGCTATATGTTGTTCCCTTGATATTATATATTTAGATTTCAGTAAAGCTTTCGAAAGAGTCCCTCATGAGAGATTGATGAGAAAGGTTGAGGCACATGGAATAGGTGGGGCGTTGTTAGGATGGATTAGGTCATGGCTAATTGGTAGGAAGCAGAGAGTCGGCATAAATGGTACTAAGTCAGAATGGGGATCAGTCAAGAGTGGTGTCCCCCAGGGATCTGTATTAGGTCCTCTGTTGTTTATTATATACATAAATGACCTTGATTTAGGTATAACTAGTAGGATAAGTAAATTTGCAGACGATACCAAAATGGGGAGAAAAATAGATTCAATTAGAGATATAAAGTGTCTGCAAAGGGATCTAGATACCTTACACGAATGGTCAGTAAAATGGCATATGAAGTTTAACATTGAGAAATGCAAGGTATTACAGATAGGGAAGATGCATACAAATTTTAAATATGAACTAGCTAATATGGAATTAGAAAACTCAGACTGTGAGAAGGATCTAGGTGTGTTTGTTAGCAATTATTTGAAGCCTAGAAAACAATGTATAAGCGTTCGTAACTAGGCAAACAGGATTCTCGGGTTCATATCTAGGAGTGTGAGTAACAGAACTGCTGATGTTATCTTAAAACTTTACTTGTCATTAGTGAGACCCCATATGGATTATGCTGTTCAATTATGGTGTCCTTATTACAGAATGGACATAGATTCATTGGAGAGAGTACAACGTAGATTTAACCAACCCAAATGGATGAATAATAGACTATTAGATCTTCTAGGACAAAAGAGAGGAATATATAGAAAAATTAGGAAAGGCGAAATTCACCTACTTGCTTACTATCAGAATCTATCAAGACAGGTAAAAAAGGATATTAGGAAAGAAAACAAAATTATGAAATTAAGGTTGCCAATGACTCAAAAAATAATCCTAAAGCTTTTTACCAACTATATAAATCAAAGGTTAGAGATGTAATTGGTCCCCTTAAAACTTTGATAGGAGAAATGGCAGAAAATGATTTAGAAATGTGCAGTACATTAAATAGTCAATTTCTTTCCGTTTTCACTAATGAAAATTTGGCACAGTTTCCAGAAGTCCGTAACGTATACAGCGATAGTATAGAAAATAGGTTAAGTACGGTTACTATAAGTAGAAATGATGTGCTTAAGGAAATTGACAGACTGAAACCTCATAAATCGCCTGGTCCTGATGCGGTATATGCTAGAGTATTAAAATAATGTAGGGATGAGTTAAGTTACCCATTAACATTTGTATTTAACAAGTCATTGGAGACAGGTATAGTTCCAGAAGCTTGGAAGCTTGCAAACGTAGTTCCGATCTTCAAAAAAGGTGACAAATCAATAGCATCCAATTACCGTCCCATTAGTCTTACATCAATCATAGGAAAGCTACTAGAGTCAATTATTGCTAGTAAAATTAGAAACCACTTAGATACATTTAATTTAATAAATTCTTCTCAGCATGGATTCACTCAGGGACGTTCTTGCCTTACTAATTTGCTTAGTTTTTTCTCAGAGGTATATGAAGCAGTAGATAATGACAAGTCATATGATATAATATATTTAGATTTCAGTAAAGCTTTCGACAGAGTCCCCCATGAGAGATTGATGAGAAAGGTTGAGGCACATGGAATAGGTGGGGCGTTGTTAGGATGGATTAGGTCATGGCTAATTGGTAGGAAGCAGAGAGTCAGCATAAATGGTACTAAGTCAGAATGGGGAGCAGTCAAAAGTGGTGTCCCCCAGGGATCTGTATTAGGTCCTCTGTTGTTTGTTATATACATAAATGACCTTGATTTAGGTATAACTAGTAGGATAAGTAAATTTGCAGACGTTACCAAAATTGGGAGAACAATTGATTCAGATAGAGATATAGAGTGCCTCCAAAGGGATCTAGATACCTTACACAAATGGTCAGTAAAATGGCAGATGAAGTTTAACATTGACAAATCCAAGGTATTAAAGATAGGGAAGATGCATACAAATGTTAACTATAAACTAGCTAATATGGAATTAGAAAACTCGAATTGTGAGAAAGATCTAGGTGTGTTTGTTAGCAATGATTTGAAGCCTAGACAACAGTGTATAAGCGTTCGAAACAAGGCAACCAGGATTCTCGGGTTCATCTCTAGGAGTGTGAGTAACAGAACTGCTGATGTTATCTTAAAACTTTACTTGTCATTAGTGAGACCCCCTATGGATTATGCTGTTCAATTTTGGTGTCCTTATTACAGAATGGACATAGATTCATTGGAGAGAGTACAACGTAGAATGACAAAAATGATCCATAATATTAAAATCTTCCGTATAAAGAAAGGTTGAAGAAATTAGGCTTACATTCGTTAGAGAGACGCAGAGTTAGAGGGGATATGATAGAGGTGTTCAAGTGGGTTAGTGGGATTAACAAAGGGGACATGACAAATGTACTAAAGCTCAGTGATAGCGAAAACACTTGTACCAATGGTTTCAAATTAGATAAATTTCGTTTCAGAAAAGATATAGGCAAATATTGGTTTTGTAACAGAGTTGTAGATGGGTGGAATGGACTACCAAGTGCTATAGTGGGATTAAAAACGATAGGGAGCTTTAAGAAAAAATTGGATAAGCATATGGACGAGAAGGGTTGGGTGTGAAGGCGGATCAGCAGGGTTGGGTCAATCAGCGGTCTGCAGACCCCGTAATCCTGCGTTAATCTCTAACCGTTTTGGTAAGATGATCCTCAGGGTATTAGAGTGTTGAGCCTATAATTGGGCTTTGTAATTGGGGTTGTGTGGGACAGGGATCTGCCTTGCTTAGGCCAATCGGCTTTCTGCAGACTCCCATTTTATTTATGTTCTTATGTAGAATGACAAAAATGATCCATAATATTAGAAATCTTCCGTATGAAGAAAGGTTGAAGAAATTAGGCTTACATTCGTTAGAGAGACGCAGGGTTAGAGGTGACATGATAGAGGTATTCAAGTGGGTTAGTGGAATTAATAAAGGAGACATGAAAAATGTACTAAAGCTCAGTGATAGCGAAATAACTCGTACAAATGGTTTCAAATTAGATAAATTTCGTTTCAGAAAAGATATAGGCAAATATTGGTTTGGTAACAGAGTTGTAGATGGGTGGAATAGGCTACCAAGTGATATAGTGGGATCAAGAACGATAGGGAGCTTTAAGATAAAATTAGATAGGCATATGGGCGAGATGGGTTGGGTGTGAAGGGGATCTACCAGGTGTGGGCCAATCGGCGCTCAGCAGACCCCCGTAATCTTGTGTTAATCTCTGACCGTTTTGGTGGGGTCAGTACTCAAGGTATTAGTGAGATGGGTCTATAATTGGGCCTTGTAATTGGGGTTGGGTGTGACAGGGATCTGCCTTGTATGGGCCGATCGGCTTTTTGCAGACTCCCATTTTCTTATGTTCTTATGTTCTTATAAATAACCACAAGTGATTTATACCATTCTCTGATTAACAGTCTCAGCTCACAAGCATTATATTGTCTGTGTGTTGTTGTTATTATATATTGTGAATCAGACACCATCCAAGAATACAAATATCTATTAACAGTCTCAGCTCACAAGCATTATATTGTCTGTGTGTTGTTGTTATTATATATTGTGAATCAGACACCATCCAAGAATACAAATATCTATTAATAATAGTCAGAAAACAAAAGAAATTTATAATTGTATCTGGAAAGGATTTATTTATATATAATGTATTATTTATAATTATTTATATATATTTATATGTATATATATATTAAATATATGTGTACCTCAGACTACCTTGGCAGCATATATGAGTATGTATTATATGTTAACCCTTTACATGCGTGTCGGCATCACCTGCGTTCCCCCACACTATGCGTATGTCATTCATAGATGCTCAACATGGTGGAATGTGTTTGGGATGTTTTCTAAGGTTAACAGAGGTCTAGGGAACAAACTAAAACATATATACATACCAGTAAATACAATAAATAAATATAAATTATGGCCCCTTCCGAGCCTGATGTTGCTAGTTTCTCCCAAGTAGAAGACCAACCACAAGAGAGACCATCACTAATGTCTTCCAATCAATCACCCTTCATTCCATCCTCTTCTTCATACATTCTCCGATGTCTGAGAAAGTGCAATGTCCATGTTTCCATATTTAAGTATGATACTGCTTGACGGCTATGTATGTGTGATTGTAATATATATGCCACCATAAACATGTAAGATTACAATGTTCGGTGTTCTTCGACAGGTGTTCTACGTGCGAGAGTGTGTTCCCAAGCTTGATATCGCTCGAGTGCCACAAGGAGGAGACGAACCACTGGAGCGACGACGACTACTTCCTAGACGACGACGATGATGATGACCTCCACGACATGTATGACGACCAGCTAAATCAAGAGGAGAGGGAGAAGTTACTATAGTTGACAGTAATTTCACACATTAGATTTAGGCCGATAGTCGAAAGTCAAGTTTCTTATCAAGATTAGTCAAGAATTGCCTCTCGAAAACCCCAGCTCTCCAATAATAATCATGCGTATCAAATTCGTTCCTATTGTCTTGAAACCCTACAGAAATACTCCTGTAGTCGTCACAGTCTATACAATACATCTTGCTATCGCCACAAACTTATATCCATCCTTCTGAATCCTCCCTGTCTCGCGAGGACAGAGTCCACCTGGCCAGGCTGTGATGTGGGCACCATCCCGCTCTTCTGAGCTATCAGAAGAGACTGTCTCCGTCGACGACACCTGCCCGGGATGTAACGCAGCATCCCATACCATTGGACACATCCTAGAAGACTGCATTCCACACAATCACTTTCGCCAACAACATAATCTACACTCCTTGAGAGCTCTGTGGGAAAGCCCGACCATTTCCATGGCCTTCCTTTGGAACTCGGGACTGTTCGGCCAGGCAGCCTAGGGAACGACAACAACAACTATTTAAAAAATCGTATAGTAACCTCAAACAAAACAAAGTCCTAATGTCTCCATAATCAAGTACAGCACATAGTCACCACACATTAAAACCAAAACACTCGCATAATCGCCATTCACAATATGTACTTTTGTGATGTCACCCCACTCTACATACTATTACTGCATTTGCCACACACAACAAACACACTAATAATGTCACCACAGCCCAGATAAATATATTCACCATCTACTACAATTATTAATTTTATGACTTATTATTTTTCCTTTTGTGAAGATCTGACTTTATCGTGAAATGCATTATGGCCCTAAGTAATTCAGGCCGCGAACCATAATGATACAAATATACATAGAAAAGTAGACAGAATGAATACTGTATACTGTAAACGCCATGTGAGGAGGAGCACTTTATCAACTCTGCGTAAGCAGATTGGTATCGCCCCCCGTATAGTGGTACACGCTTTCCGAAATATCTGTCTGTCTGTCCGTCCGTCCGAGAACTCCTCGTAGACTGTTTGACGGATTTTCACCAAACTTCACACGAACCTTCGGTGCGTGAATTTGACAGTAATTAAAAAACGTGTTTGAATTTGTGCAATAGTTATGATCTTAAGTCCAAAAAATTGTTCCCCCCCCCCCCTTCAGGACTCCCACCCCTCACCCTGTACCTATTCCCTAAGAATTCAATGATGCCGTAGCCTTGAGGTATGGGTGGCCAGTTTCGAACCTGCCGCTGAAATGTGTATGTGGTGAAATAAACAACTCAGACCACTGTATGACCTGTAAGAAAGGAGGATTCATCTGTATCCGGCATGATGAAGTACGAGACATCACTGCACAAATCAGGGGCGTAGCTAGAGATTTGTAGGCCCAGGGAGCTTGGTGCCTGGAGGGGCCCCCTCCATGGTTTGCTTATTATAGAAGGGGGTGGGGGTGGCGAGCGAAGCGAGCCTAATCAGCTGGGGGGTTCGGGGGGGCGCTGTAACCCCCCCCCCCCCCCGATAAAATTTTAGAAAAATAATGCTACCTAGGTGCATTTTGACGATATCCATGACTCAATAGTGGGGTACTGGTAATAATTTAATATACAATTAATTATTATATCACCGTTATCTAATGGATTAGGAATACATGTACAATGGATGGTACAATACTGTAAAACATATACCACTTTGATGAACTCTTTTTCTTTGTCGTTCATTAGATTAGGCATGTCTGAAATAAGAATATAAAATATAATACTAATACAATAATAAAAAATAATAATGTACATGAAACGTGATAACATTAACATATTATTTCAACCCCACCACTGGCGTTAGGGAGTTAAAATAGGCGTCATTGGTAGGCCTAATCAAGCTATGCATTACCTCAAATCTCAATACTGGGGGCCTCTTCTTGAGAACCCCAGTAACTTGTTAGAAAGCTTACCAACGTTTGCACCTGACCCTGAACCAGCCAAAGGGCTAGATTATCCTACAAACGAGTATTCAATGCTCACAACTGTGTTCCTTCTTATTTCACAGTTCCTGGGCTTGATATGTACAGCCACCATAGCCCATATGGAAGGCGTATGGTAGCATAAATAAAAGTGATCCAGAGTCTAAATTTGAAAGAATGAGTCATAGTGCTCATAGCCTAACCAAGGTAGCCTACACTCTACACCATTAATGTTGCCTCTCTATGCTCTATTTTAGCTGATGTATTGCACCCATACTTATTTGACTAATATTAAACGACTATGCATCTTTTTCACGATAAAGTTAAGGTTTAGTAAGACCATAAACATTGTATAGGCTTTGTTAGGCCCCCTACAGTTCGAGAAAAAAATATGAGACCAAACCATAGTCCTACAAATTTCAAGGCCTAAATATTTAGCACTTTAGAAGTTTAGCCTACTCTACAAATATCTTCGATACCACTCAACTTTCTCACAAGGTTAAGTACATAGGTTATTTATGAAATATAGCTATCGATTTGACCATTACAGTTCACGAAAAAGAAAATATTACCGAAATTTTTGGGTTCCTATATTTATATATAATTGTATGTAGGCCTAATCTTGGATTTTACACTCAACTTACTAACAATCACCATGTTTCTTGTTGTCAAATTAGGCTATATCTTATTATTCCTTTACACATGCTTACCAAAAACACAGTATATTAACCAACTGCTAAACTCAATAGTAATGTATATAAAGTATAATCATTAGGCCTACCTATAGGCAGTGCGTCCTAAGCAAGTGGCGGGTAGGAGGCTAGCAGCGAGAGCGACGATGTTTCCCCTTGCACCGCCAAATGAATACTGATGGAGTGATCGTTATTTTTCTAATTTTAAATACCCATGACGTCGCAGGATAGAAGAAAAGAAAGAGGTTAAATCAGAAAACACACATGGTGTTTATTTAACTCAATATTAATATTACTTATATATACAGTATATACTATTAGTATAATTAATATTATTTTCATATCCATTTGGGGGCCCCCTTCTCTTGGGGGCCCGGGGGGCGATTTCAAACAGCCCCCTCCCGCCCCCCCTTAGCTACGCCACTGGCACAAATGCTGGACGAGGTGTGCCATGCTGTCAGAATAGAACCGGAACTTCTGCCTATGGACGGACAGCGCTTGGCCCACAATACTGCAAATACTTCAAATGAAGCAAGAGTGGACGTAAGTGCTCGACGTTTTTGGTCGAGGGGACAACAGGCTTTTTTCGACATCAGAATCTTCAACCCAAGAGCACAAACATATCGCGAGCGAGGACTCAAGGCGGCATACTTGAGAAACGAAAGTGAAAAAAAACGCGCTTATGAAGAAAGAATTTGAACAGGGATCAAGGAAGCTTTACTCCTCTGGGCTTCTCATCGTCGGGAGGAATGGGACCTTAGCAAGTGTCTTCTAAGCCAGATTAGCTGAACAAATATCGGAGAAAAAGCGCCAGCATAGAAGCCAAGTCATAACTTGGATGAGATGCCGGCTCTCTTTCTCTCTTCTCAGGTCTGCATTCCTATGTCTCAGGGGTACAAGGTCCTCCCTGCTACAGAGGACAAGAGTGAGAGACTTGGACTTTGAAATGGTTGTGGCGGAGGGCCGAATTGGGGAACAACTAGGTTGATTGTAGGGAGGTACTGGTACAATAAGATAAACTATAATGTAACTAGAATAAGATAGATTGTACACCACTTTGTAACTGTCGCCCCTACGGGGCACACATCATACACATGTCTCAAATGTGATGATAATGGTGAGACGTCTGTCTGTCTGTCCGATAACTCCTAGACCGTTCGACCGGTTTTCACCAAACTTCACACGAACATTCGGTGCGTGAATGCGACGGCAATTATGATTAGTTATGATTATGACAGTAGTAGATATGATGGTGAATGTACTAGTAGTAGTGATAATGGTCATACTAGTAGTGATGATGGTGACAAGTAATGAAGACAGTTGTAGTGATAGTAGTGATGATGGTAGTGACAATGGTGACAGTATTAGTGATGATGGTGAAAGTTGTAGTGATGATGACAGTTATAGTGATGACAGTTGTAGTGATGATGAGTCGTAGTGATGATGGTAAGAGTAGTAGTGATGACTATAATAGTAGTAGTGATGATGATAGTAATGATGACAGAGACTAATAGTGATGATGGTAACCCATCGCAGAGTTGGGTATGCCGTTTTGATTTTGGGCGAAATGGCACCACCACCCCCCACCCTCTACTTATTCCCTGTGTGTGTGTGCACTACTATCTTTGACTACTATCTTTTGACTACTATCACACCACTGCTGTGCGCAGTGGCAGTATCGTAACCAATGAGGTTTAGAGGTCTTGTCATCTGCGTATAAGTACGGTATTGGTTAAAGTCTTGCTATAACACACCTCTGTAGCTTACCGTGACTAGTTACGGTAAGTAAGTCCTCCCCCGCCTTCTCGAGGTAGCCTCGTTATTACACCGTCCTTATTTTAATCCTCCCTTTTAAATTTCTAACATTTTTATTTTTGCTTGACGGTGCAACTAAAGGGGAGGGCGGGTGTGCTATTTTCTTCAGCAGCACACTTTGTTTTTAATTTTAAATCCTCTTTTAATTTCCACTATAAAAAATATCCCCCTTGTAATTATATTTCTGTTGCCCCCTGTATATTTTTGTTCTCCCTATCTTCTTAAACTTGTGTTTTCATTTTTACTGTGTTGTATGTTTTTTTACTGATGTTAGTATCAGTTATTAATTTTTCTTAGTATACTTTTGACAATCCGGCGCCCTGTTTGGAGGCATTATGTCCAGGCCCCAAGTCCTCCTGGGAAATAACTGTGCACGGTATGCTGCCGGCCAGGACCCCCTCGGGGGTAGAGGAACAAAGCAGAAAAGTGGTGGAAACGTCGTTCGGGTGAAGGAAAGCGTGCTCCGTGTCTGTGCCTTAAATGTCAATGGCATAAATGATTTTTAGCAAGAGAGAGTGTCTGATGCGAGAGCTTAAAGATGGATGTGTGGATGTGTGTGGGGTAGGTGAGACGCACCTGTTGGGTTCTGGAGTGTGGGATGGTGAGAGTGAGCATGATTTGTGGGGTGGGGAAGGACGGGTTGTCTGGTCTGGATTGGATGCAGGATATAAACGTAAGAAAAAGGAAGGGGTAACAGTAATTTTGTCAGAAAGGTTGATGAAGTGTGTGAAAAACTATGGATGCGTGGACTCCAGAATTGTATGGTGTGAGTGCAAGATTGGGATAGATAGGTATACTTTTATGTGTGTCTATGCACCAGTCAACCAAGAAACTGGGAAAGGTGCGGAAGAAAATAGAACATTTTAGAATAAAGTCAATAAATGTATTAGAGAAAGGCAAGAGTGTACACAAGTAATATTAGTAGGCGACATGAATGGTAGAGTTGGAAACGAGGAGATAGAAGGTATACAGTAGTGGGTAAGTGGGTAAATGTGGAGAGTAGGAATATGAATGGTGATTTCCTTTTAGAAGTATGTGCGGAGAGAGAGATGTTTCTGGCTAACACATTTTTTGAACATCGTCACATTCATAGATATACATGGCACAGAGGTGAAGGTGAGCAGGAACAGAAATCTCTAATTGACTACGCCATGATGGACTCCGGACTAAAAGGAAGAATTTTAGATTCAAAAGCTGTAAGAGGTGTGCTGACGGGATCAGACCACTATACAGTGCTGACAAAAGTGAGGATAAGGAAAGAGTGGAAATATGAGAGGAAAGAGAGAAAACTGACAGTAGAGAGAATAAATGTGAGAAAATTAAATGAATGTAATGCAACAAAATACAAGGACATCCTGAAAGAGACTATAAAGGACATGGATGTGATGATAGATCTGGGAAATACTGTAGACGAAGCATGGAAAGGTACAAGAGACTCCATGATTAAAGCAGCTGAGAAAATATGTGGGAAGAAAACCTTTAAAATGTGGAAGAAGAAAGGTAACGCATGGTTTAGCAAAGAGATAGAAGAAATAGTGAAAACAAAAACAAAATTCAGAAAGAGTATGCTGCAAAAGAATCTACCTAGAGAAACTAGAGATGCGAGGAAAGAAGAATATACAAATTTGAAACAAAGAGTGAAGAGGGCGATACAAGACGCTAAAAGGAAGACAGATGAGGCATATGGGAGAAAGATTAGTGAACAGTTTCTGAATGACAGGAAAGCATACTACAGAGCTGTGAAAGAAGCCAGAGGGAAGAAGACTGAGAGTGTCTCAGGTGGTAGGATGAGGGACATGACTGGGGAAGTGGTAGAGGGTGATGGTGTGGTGAAAGTATGGAAAGATCATGTTAGTAGCTTAGCTGTAAAGAGTAGGGGAAGGCAAAGATCTCATCCATAGGAATGGAGAGAGGTAAAATAAACAGGGTAGTTGAAAGCCAGATAAGCAGAGTAGTAAAAGAAGCAATCAATAGACTTAAAATGGGCAAAGCTGCTGGAGTAGATTACATCCCAGGTGAAATGCTGAGATATGGAGGAGAAGAAGCTGTTGACATAATGCATAGGTTATGTAAATTAGCATGGGAAAAGGAAAGTGTACCAGAGGACTGGAGGAAAGCAGTGATAGTACCCTTGTACAAAGGGAAGGGTAGTAAAGAAGAGTGTAAGAATTATAGGGGAATTAGCTTGCTTAGCATACCTGGAAAGGTACACGCAAGAGTAGTAACAGAGAGGCTACAGAAGATAACGGATGACAAAATAGGCGAGGAACAGGGAGGTTTCAGAAATGGCAGGGGCTGCATTGACCAGATAGCCTCAATGCGATTGTTGGTAGAGAAGTATCTGGCCAAAAACAGAAAACTCTATGCAGCATTCATGGATTTGGAAAAAGCCTATGACAAAGTAGACTGGGAGGGCCTGTGGGATGTGTTAACAGTATATGGTGTGGGAGGAAAGTTGCTAATGGCAGTAAAATCTTTATATAGGAATGCAATGGCAAATGTGAAGGTAGGGGATTCGTTAACCCGGCAAGCGCGATAGGCCTCACGGAAGGCTTCCTATAGGGAATGCGATAGGCCTCACGGAAGCAAGACCATAAAAAAAGCCTTCCATAAAAAAAAAGGGCCTATCAAAACAAAGGAATTTGTCTCTAGGTGAGATAATTCCCCTCCAGTACTCATCCATGTAAATCTCACCCACCCCCCTCCCCTCCTTCCCCACCTTATTCCCCCCTCCCTCCCCTCCTCAATTATCACCTATTTTTCCTCTTATTATCATCATTTATCGGTTATTTTTCTCTCCCGCGATAATGTAGCACAAGTGGGTTGCAGAAAAGATCGTTATGCAACACCCAGACACCGGCCCACACCGCCCCGCTCGTCTCAGTTACCTCACAGACAGCGAGAGAGGAGGGTTGCCTGTGGCTCTCTCTCGCCTGAGATTATGACCGGGTGGCCAATATCTTCGTTTTTCACCACCCAAATGCTTTTCCCACTTATTTTAGCACTCTTGAAGGTTCATATATACATCATATATGTAAAATAAAAGCATACCGAAAACAAATAATGCTCTATATTGTAAATATAACTAATTCTGTCAGAATCCAAGGCTAGAAATGCACAAATAACTACCCTAGCCCCTAGGTCTATTTCGCGCTTGTCAGGTTAAGTGAAAGTTTTGAGGTCAATGTAGGTGTAAGACAGGGATGTGTCATGTCAGCTTGGTTGTTCAATATATACATGGATGGAGTGATTAGGGAATGTAGGGCTGTATCAATGGGTGTGGGAGCTAGACTGGAATCAGAGGGAGGAACATGGAAGATTTTAACATGCCTATATGCGGACGATGCAGTCCTGTTGGCGGAAAATGCTGAAGAACTTCAGAGAGTGGTCACTGACTTTGACAGGGTATGTGAAAAGAGAAAGTTAAAGGTCAATGTAGGGAAATGTAAGGTAATGGTGTTTGAGAGAAGAATGCATGAAACCATAGATTTTAAGGAAAAATATAGAATCAAGAAAGAACACAAGAAAAGTTGTAAAATAAAAATGAAAAATTAAGTACTGGAAGAGGTTGAAAGTTTCAAGTATTTGGGAGCTGTACTATGAAATATGGTAAAATGGAGAGTGAGATAAAAGAGAAAAAAATGCAAGGGAGAAAAGTGATTGGAGAACTTGATAGTATTCTCAAAGGAAGAATGGTTAGCCAGGAAGTCAAAAAGTCACTGAGAAACAGTGTGCTGCTCCCAACACTCTCGTATGGAAGCGAGACATGGACGGCAAGTGACGAGGACCTCTTCAAACTGAGAGCTGTGGAGATGAGCTTTTTCAGAATGGCAGCTGGCATGAATAGGCTAGATGGGCCCAGTAATAGGGAAGTGTACGAGTCCTTTGGAATGGAAGAGCAGGCTTTGGGCATTGATTGTGGTGTGGTTGAGTGGATAAAGAGAAGTACTTTGAGGTGGTATGGTCATGTTCAGAGAATGGATGAAGACAGAATGCCAAGAAAGATATATGGGAGTCAGGTGAGTGGAACCGCTAGTAGTGGAAGACCACCTATGGTATGGGAAAAGAAAGTGGAAAAATATATTGAAGAAAAACTTCCACGTAGTGGAAGGGGCATTGTGGCACGGGCAGGGGAGGCATGTCTTGACAAAGTAGCTTGGAGACGTTTCTGTCATGGCCATCCTCTAGTGGGGGTTTCCCAGGGGGAAACAAGGCGTCGGATATGATGATGAAGAATGGTGATAGTAGTAGTGACAATGGTGACAGTATTAGTGAAGATGGTGAGAGTAGTAGTGATGCTTGTAATAGTAGTAGTGATGATGATAGTAATGGTGATAATGATAGCCAATTAAATTCAATTCAATTGTCTTTATTTCATAATATATACAAATTTACATTCCTGTACATATTACATATCCATTAAAATAATTTAGAAAATTATAATAGCTGAAAAGGTATACAAATGAATTCCTACAACTCTTGTTTATTTACAGTATAGCCTATAATCAAATATATATTTTATTATATCATCTTTAGCAACCGCATTTAATTATGAATAATTATATGACATCCTAGATAGACCGAGGAAGCATCACCTTGTATTTGGATCATAAGACACGGGAGCCCGTCGTCGTTCTTTGTGTCGCTGAACCCATAGGATTCTAGAGTAGATTGTGTTAAGATCATACTTCCATACATCAATATTATATGTCTTATGAAATAGATTTTCAACATTGTTTATAAAAAGTCCAGACTGCAAGTATTGCCAATTAGTATTAATTATAAGATTATTAGACTTGGCTATTCTGTGAAAATATCTTGCCTGAATAAGAGCAACGTGATGCTTCGGCAGTAATTGTTCACATGACTCTGCCACCTCATGGTTGATGGTATAGAAAGGTACACCAAGGATCCGCTTCATTGACTTGTTGATAGCTAAGGCAAAAGTTTTGAAGAAACCTGTAGAAAAGTCTTACAATTGTTCCAGAGTGGAAGTCTAAAGTCTGGCTTACAATACGCATTGTATAAAAATAAAAGTGTTTTCTTATCAACATATGAACAATTTCTAATTACTGTATTAAAACATGAATAAAATGTTTTCAGCCTTAAATCAACATCATCATTGTCATGTAGAGAAGAAGAGATCACATGGCCCAGATATTTAAACGATTTTACTAGGTCTAGTTCATCATGATGTAATTTTATAGTATTTCCCGAAGATTGGTTTCCTTTCCTTTTGAATTTCATGCATTTTGTCTTGTTTTTATTAATAATCAAACCATGTTTTTCTAATTCATTTTTTAGCTATATCGTCGGCATAGGCCAAAATATTAATTGTTGTTATTCCCAGTTGACACCCTTGATTCATATTAGACCAGCGGTTCCCAAACTGCGGGTCATGACCCCCAAATGGGTCATGAGCCTTTTTCTGGGGGTCATGCAGGGTCCAAAATTTTGAGAAAATTTGATTTGCTTGTATCAAAAAAGCAAATACATCCTTCTCATTAAAATGCATGATTAAATCAATCCTTGTTAATAAACATTAATAAACATGTTTTGTTGTTGTAATTGCTCTCTCTGCTGTGATTAAACTTTAAAATGTATCTGCGCCATTGGAAATTAGTATTTTTTCGGAAGGCTTATAAGGTGGGGGTCATGGTAGGTTTGGTACTACTGAAAGGGGTCACGTACTGGAAAAGTTTGGGAACCGCTGTATTAGACAGTTCTTCTAAAATATTATCTATATATAGTGTCCATACTTAGTGTACTCAAACTAGTATGAACAGTCTCGATGTTACGTAATCGGGGTTGATGTAGCGTTACGTATCTTTCCGTAGTCTTAAGTTGAACGCTTCCATAACCTTGGTCGAACGTTCCAGGATTGGGTAGAATATATTATTCTATAATAGTATATGGGAAAGTATTGTAGGATTATAATTCCCATATATATATATATGTGTGTATTATTTAAGATTGTTTATAAGTATCTCATTGTAAAGAAGATGGGATACATTTTCCATATGTTATGCGCGTGCGCGGTATGTCACGACAGAGACGAACATAACGCGCTCGCTCACTCTCCAACCAACCTCCGTCCCAGCTACACACGCTAAGCCTTCTTTCTTCTAGTTATTTCACCAGGTGTTTTCGCTTCACTTTTCATCTCATATTCCATATAGTCACTACATCATCATCTTTGTTAATTAGCACAACTTAACGTAAATATCTAGCCTATCCTAGCCTATTGTAGCCTCTTTTCATACTTTGTTTACTAACCACTTCCAGTTATCTAGCCTATTTTCCGCCATCCTCCAATCACCAGCTGAGTTCATCAAAAGGTAATTATATTTCTATATGGTTAATATTTATTCAATATCAAATATACAGTCCACTTATCTAAATTAGCCATATAATTGGTCCTTCGACCTTTCACTAGTTTGCCCCCCCCCCCCCCCTTTTTGTGTTGGTGGTGGCCTAGCCTACGTGGTTATATATTTTTTTGTGCCGTATTTGCGTCTATCCCTCATGGCCCAGGGCTTTTGGCGTCATGGTGCCGCGGGTGGTGGGGTAGGGGAAGACTATCCTGCGGTGGTTGATAGGCCTGCGTACCCAGGCCCAATTAGGAAGGTGGCAATTTTGGGCCACTCCTACGTCGGGGATTTGTACGTGGACCAAGCCGTCCACAGGCCTTTCTTTTCCGTGACTCCTCTGGCCGCCCCTGGTGCCCGCGTCAGCACCTTGAGATCAACAGTAGCCTGGGGTCAGTTTTTAGAGCTGAAGCCCGACTTGACCTTCTTGGTGATAGGAGGAAACGAAATAAGGAGCGGGGTCAGTCCGAGAGGGATTGCGGAGGGGATTGAGGTCCTAGCTGAGGAGGTGGTGCGGCTCTCGGGAGGAGAAGTCCGGGTGATTGGGGTAGAGAAGCGACAGGCTCCACGAGGGGTCTCTACGGACGAGTTTAATCGCATAAGAAATGCGGTTAACCGATGGCTAAAGCGCCATATCCCCTTCACCCGGGAGCGCTATCAGTCGATGAATACCTCTGAGGCTGACTTCAGTCCCGACGGGGTACACCTCACGCACGAGGCATCAAAGCGTCTCTATTCGGAGATCTTGGCCACCTGTCGTCGGTGCTTTATGCAAGACGAATTTGCCATGGTTGCCAGGTCATACGACGAGATGTTTGCCCACCATGACGTTAGAGTTGATCAACACAATCAGTATAGCCTGGAATAGTAAGCCTTCAAATCGGTACAGTATATTAATTTAGGCCCAAATTATATAACACTTGATTGGCACTAAGATTAAAATCATCCATACTGTATTGTATAATAATTTCAAAAGGTAAGGTTATTCAATTCTATATCAAATTTATACTGTCCAATAACTTCTTTATAAATTCACATGTCATTCTAAATTATTCTCTCGTCGTGTGCCCTGGAGGCGGGGTACTATGATAGCTGATAGGCTGAGTGTGTGTTAATCCAACTCAAACCTTTTTTTCCTTGTGACTTCTTGAGATGAATTTTTCTTGTGTACAATTTTCACATTTATTAAATTAATAATATAAAATTAGCAGTACCCATTGAGTTTAGCCTGTTTCAATTACCCTATAGGCTCACTCTCTCTTAAAATTCTTTAATTTATTATAACTTTAAACGGTACTTCTCTTTTTTTACACCTGGAGACTTTTGGCCTATACTGTATTGTACTAAATTTCCCTCCCGGATTTTCTTAACTTATGGTGTAATGATTCTATAATTTCATAACTATTATGTAAGGAGTTAAATTGAAAAGCTCCAGATTGCTAGTCTACATTGCGCACAATTCTTATTCCGCATTTCGTGAGGGTGTTTTATTTTCGGCTCGCGATTTAATTTGATTTCTCGGAGTACTGTATTGTTAGCCGCAACTTATTAGGTCTGGCATTATTAGTTTGATTAACGTAATTAGAATTCCTTCCTAAAATCATGGCTAAAAGCGTACAAAAGCGTCGGGCTGGACTAAGGGCTCTTTGACGGTCTTCTATCTATCTATCTATTGCCTGACGCCGTGATCCCCGAAGGGGTGGCCACGAACGAACCGCCCCCATGCACCTCTGTCCCCAGTCAGTCGACGCCCCTCCCCCCAACCAGCACCGCCTTCGTTCATGTAGTTCCTCACTCCATCCTTCCACCTCATATTCGGTCTACCTCTCCCCCTCTGTCCCTCCACCTCGCTCTCGTACACCCTCTTAGTCATTCTCTCGCTTTCCATACGTTCCATATGGCCGAACCATCTCAAGTTGTTCCTTTTCACACTTTCCAGCACATCTACCTCCACACCACACCTCCTTCTTACTTCCTCATTAGTCTGTCTATCCCTCCATGTAACTCCGCACGCACTCCTTAAGTAATTCATTTCCACTGCTCTCACTCTTGGTCTGAGTCTCTCAACCAACGTCCATGCTTCGCTTCCGTAAGTCAGTGTCGGGATTACCACACTGTCATGCAAGGACTTCTTCACTTCCATACTGACCACCCTATTTCTTGTTACTGCTTTTAGCGTTCCTACAACCCTCTTCCCCTGTTGTACCCTCTCCCGCACCTCTTCATCCATAGTCCCATCTTTACTCAACACACTGCCCAGATACTTAAAAGAGTTGACGATCTCCATAGCCTGACCGTTCAGCTTCACCTCACACTCTGTGACTTCACCCCTTTCGAAGACCATAACCTTGCTCTTCCCCGTATTTACCTTCAAATTCCGTTTTTCGCACACTGTTCCAAACTCATTTACCAGACCCTGCAACTCCCATTCATTATCACTCATCAGAACTGTATCATCCGCAAACAGCAGTATAGGTAGCTTCCACTCAATTCCCTCCCTTTTCAGCGATACACCAACATTCACTGCTCTTGATAGTATTTCTTTCATGACTCCATCCATATATACAGTAAACAACCACGGGGACATCACACACCCCTGTTTCAAACCAACATTCAGGTCAAAGAACTCGCTCTGCTCACTCTCCACACGTACTGCCGCCTTTGCACCCTCATACATGCTCTTCACTGCTTTCAGCAACTTGCCCTCTACTCCGTATATTCTAAGTACTTTCCACAAACCTTCTCTATCCACTCTGTCATAGGCCATAAAGGCAACATACACCTTTTGTTTCTTCTCCAGATACTTCTCCACAACACAATTCAGGGTAAAAATCTGATCTACACATCCTCTTCCCTTCCTAAAACCTCCCTGCTCGTCGCCTATCCTTTTCTCCGTTCTCACTCTCACTCTCTCAATCACTACCCTACTGTATACCTTCCCTACTACGCTTAGAAGACATATTCCTCGGTGGTTACCACACACTCCTCTTTCCCCTTTGCCCTTATATAGGGGGACTATTATGCCAGTCTTCCAGTCATCGGGTGCACTCCCCTTCTCCCATGCTAGTTTGCACATTTTCCATACCCATTCTATCACTATCTCACCACCATACCTCAACATTTCCCCACACACTCCATCTGTTCCTGGTGCTTTCCCCAACTTCACTCTTTTCATGGCTTCCCACACTTCTGACCTCCTGATCCCCACCTCCTCCTCCACTACTTCTCTTCTTCTCCCTCCCATACCATATCCAGCTATGTTTGCTGGCTCTTCATTCCTTTCATTTAGCAACTCACTGAAGTACTCCCTCCATCTTTCGACTCTCTCTTGCTTCTCGGCTAGCATTCTCCCATTCTTATCTTTCACACCCTTACTGTTTCCCTTGCTACCTTCCCTAACTTTCTTGACTTCTTTCCAGAACAGTTTCTTACTCTCCCTCCATTTTACACTCAGATTCCTTCCAAATTCCTCATCTACTCTTCTCTTACTTTCCTTCACTACTCTCTTCACCACCCTCTTACTCTCCACGTACCTCACTCGTTTCTGTCTCTCGGAATCTTCATTCCCTCTACTACCCAACCACACTCTATATGCTTTCTTCTTTTCTTCCACAGCTATTCTTACCTCTTCTGTCCACCATGCTGTACCTTTCACTCCCCTCCCTCTTCTCCTCACTCCACACACCTCCTCACATGCTGCACAGATCTCATCCTTAAACACCTTGCTCATCTCCTCCACTTCCTCCATAACTTCCAGGTCGAACCCACCTAGTCGTCTTTCCACTGCTCTCCTGTACTCCTCCCTGACTTCCTCCTCCTGCAACCTCTCCACCCTCCTCACCATTCCACCCTCCTCTCGCCTCCCTCCCGCTCTCCTCACCCACTTCTTTTGTATCCTAACCTTAGCTACCACTACATAATGATCAGACAGACCCCCTCCAATACCCCTATACACCCTAGCATCCATCACAGATTTCTTCATTCGTTCATCCACACATACATAATCAATCAATGACTTTCGTTCCACCACTGTCTTATCTTTCATCGTCAACATCCGTTTCCACGTGTACCTGTGGATCATTCTGTGTCGGAAGAAGGTGTTGGCTATCCACAGCCTCCTTCCCACACATACGTCCACAAGTGCACTACCATTCCCATTCACCTCTGATGGTACCCCCCACCCTCCCACCACTCCCTCAACTTTCCTATCACCCACCTTACCATTCATATCCCCAATCAGAAATATTCTTTCGTTCTTGTCAAACTTCTCCAGGCACGCCTCCACATTCATCCAGAACTCCTCTTTCTTTCTTTCAAGTATATCCTCTGTCGGGGCATACACGCATACAATCACCCACGTTTGTATTCCTACGGTCTTGACCTCTGATATTGACGAATTCCTTGATTCGGCGTCTAGAGTGGAGGTGGAGGCCAGGTTGCTCAGTATTCAAAAGCAACTTGACAAGTATGAGGTCACACAGGAGGACCTGGCCGACACTTGCGAGGACGCCGAGTATATCGAGGTGATCAGAGAGGATACCCTATATATGGAGGGCATACAAGTAATCATTGCCACACTGAAGGGGATCCTGATTACAGAGGTCAAGAAGGAGGTCAGGAAAGAGCCAAAGAAATCCGCAGTCAAATTACCCCATCTTACTCTCTCAAAATTTGAAGGTGATGCCACCATTTGGTCGGGATTTTGGGAGATGTTCAAGTGTACCATCCATGACAATCCCGACCTAACAGATATACAACGCTTCACCTATCTAAAGGGTCAGCTTCAGGGTGATGCACATAAGCTAGTCGAAGGATTCATAATCGAAAGTGCAAGCTATGCCCCAGCAATTGAGCTCCTGCAAGAGACATATGGGCATCCAGATCGAATCAAGGCAGCTTATGTTACCAAATTCAATCAATTAGTGTCACCCAAACACCAAACAGCTGACCTGAAGGACTTCTATGCCAATACAGAGAGTGTGATGAGGTCAATCATTAGCCATGGTATTTGTCTGGAGGAATTTTGTGTGGTGACTCTTGTCAATAAGTTACCATCACCACTAAAAGAAACCATAAAACGGGAAATGGGAGACTCGAGCCTGGATTATAAGAAATTCACTCATTGCCTCCAGGCTGAAGTGTACAATATGGCGGGTCAAGACAGAGTAGGGGGTACACCCATGGCTACGGCAACATTTACCGCCCAGAGTGAGTACAGGAAATTCAACTGTGTTCTGTGTAGTGGCACCAATCATTTATGGTACAAGTGTATGAAGTATAAGACAGGGCCTCTTAAAGTTAAAAGAGCCCGTCAACTACGTCTCTGCACTGGGTGCTTGTCAAAAGACCATGGCCATTCGGGTTGTACTAATCCTAACATAAGAAGCTGCAAGTTTTGTAAGGGCAAACACTTTCATTCCCTGTGTACACAAAAACAAGGGAAAGAAAGTAGACCAGCGGAGGATAACACCAAGAGAGAGCATACTGCTGCTACTTCAACTACAATGTCCGTTGCCACAGGTAAAAATACAGTAATCTTGCACACCGTACAGCTGCCGGTAAAGGGTAAGGATAATAATTGTGTTAAAATCAGATCGCTACTTGACCAATGTTCTCAGAGGACCTTTGTGAAGTCTTCTGTTCTATCCTCCCTTTCCTACATTTCTAAAGGAACTGAGGAGTTATGTCTTCACGGATTTACCGGGAAACAGGCCTCTAGGGAATATAATGTTGTGGCACTGCAATACAAACACAGAGGTAAATTTCATCATCTAGACGCTATAGTGGTTGATGAATTGCCAGACCATAAAGGTGAAATTAACCTAAAGTCTAAACTGGTTAGTTTACAAAGTAAAGGCATAAAATTAGCCGATCCTCACGCAACGGACACAGATCAGCTGGAGCTGCTCATCGGAGCGGATCATTACTACGATATAGTGCGACCTGGGTATAAAAGGTCAGGTAGCCTAATTCTGCTTCCTACCAAGTACGGGTACGCCATCAGTGGTTCATATGTGACACAGCCTACAAGCTCCAGCACAGAAGTAATTACTGTATTGAAAGTAGCAGTAACACCAATGGACGAATACATATCCACTGGCAATATTCCACCATGCAAAAATGACTTAAATGTTTTGTGGGAATTAGATCATATCGGGATAACCCCTAAGGAATATTCACTGGTTGAGCGTCAAGCACTATCGTCGTACGAGGATACCGTTACCTACGATCCCGACAGCCAACAGTATAAAGTGAGACTGCCCTGGAACAATTCCAAGGATCAGCTGCCATCTAACAAGGGCTTGGCCATAGGCCGTCTTCGGGGACTTCAGAAAAGATTCCTCAAGGAGCCTGACTTTTGCGAGGAATACTCAAAAGTCATAAAGGAACAGGTGTCCCGGGGTTTTATCGAAGAGGTGCCTTTTGATAAATCGGATACCGGGCATTACTTGGCTCATCATGGTGTAGTCAAGGAGAGCAAAACTACGCCAGTGCGTATTGTCTTCGACTGTTCCGCCAAGATGAGTGAACGTCATCCTAGTCTTAATGACTGCCTGTACACTGGACCCTCACTGGTGCCAGATTTGGTGCAGGTTTTGCTTCGGTTTCGACTCGGTAAGTATGCCTGGGTGTCTGATATTGAGAAGGCATTTCTCATGTTAAGACTCCATGAAGACGACCAGGACTATACGCGATTTATGTGGCCCAAGTATCCGAGGCAACTGAATTCTCCCCTAATTTGTTACCGGTTCCGGGCAGTTTTATTTGGAGCGACTTGTTCCCAATTCCTTTTAAACGCCACCATTTTGAAACATTTGTCTTATGTCAGTGCAGATCCGCAGATTATTCATCAGATTCGGTCAGGGTTGTATATAGACAATTTACTGGGTACAGGAAATGAAGAAGATTTCCTGGTTGATACCTACGCTGTAGTCCGAGAGATTATGAATGACGCCCATCTACATTTGCGTGAATGGGCGACTAATAATTCTGTTTTGCGGACTGTACTGCAACGGGATGGTGTGGCGGCTGTACAGCAGGAACAGATTAGAGTGCTAGGGTTGTTTTGGATTACGGACACCGATACCCTCTCATTCGGCGTTCAGTACGCGCAATATTCGCAGATTACAAAACGAATTTGCTTGAGTATGACAGCTAAACTTTTTGACCCCTTGGGGATAGTTCTACCGGTGTCGATCAAATCGAGATTATTCCTTCAGCAATTATGGAGGATAAAATTAGGATGGGATGAAGTTTTGACTGGCGATCTGGTTCAGGAGTGGGATGACATTATTTCGGATCTTCGTCTCTGTAAGGGTTTTAATTTTCCTCGGAGAGTTGTCATGGACCATCCTGTTTCCATTCATGCCTTCTCAGACGCTAGCAAGGTCGCGTACGGCACCGCCATATACTTTGTTGACACAAGTGGCAGCCGTCTCGTCATAGCGAAGGCGAAAGTCGCCCCGATCAAATCCCTTTCCATCCCAAAATTAGAGCTGACTGCAGTTCTGTTGGCTGCTAGACTCGTTCACTTTGTAGAGGAAACCTTTAAAAATTTGCTAAATGTCTCAGAGATTGTTGTATGGAGTGACAGCCAAATTACGCTCTACTGGTTACATAGCCGTAAGAAGCTACCAGTGTACGTCACCAACCGTGTCGACGAAATTCGTAACCTGCTCCCGACCGCACAGTTCCGGTATGTGTCTACCAAAGAGAATCCAAGTGATTGCATTACTCGTGGTGTATCTGCTAAATTTCTCAAATCTTCTGCGTTGTGGTGGAATGGTCCATGCTGGCTTAATGATCCCAACGAATGGCCAGAAAATATAGATTTGAGCGAGCAACACACTGCTATTGTGGCACCGGTAATTGACTCGGTGCCTGACGAATATGATCCCGTCGGAATTCCTCCCTTACCAAACCTGCGAACTACCCCAGGTGACCCTTACAAAGTTACCGGGGTTGACTACAGTGGAGCAATCCCTGTGAAAGATTCACCCAATCTTAAGGTGTACATGATACTTTTCACTTGTGCTGTTACCAGGGCAATTCACCTGGAACTGGTCACCAACCTCACTTGTGATAGCTTCCTACATGCCTTCCGAAGATTCTGCAGTAGACAGGGATATCCACGTATCATGCTGAGTGACAATGCAAAGACTTTCATAGGGGCATCTACATATCTCAAAGAAGTGAGCAACAATCCTAAGATTCAGACCTGCCTAGCGGATGTAAAATGCGAATGGCGTTTCATTCCCGCCAGAGCGCCTTGGTTTGGCGCCATATGGGAGAGAGCCATAGGCATCGTGAAGGCGGGTCTGAAGAAGGTGTTGGGTAGAGCTCTCATCTCGATTGAGGAACTCAACACCATTCTCTTGGAGATTGAAGCCACCGTAAATGATCGCCCTCAATACTATGCTTCTGGTGATTTGGAAGACCTTACCCCAATCACACCCTCAGTACTGGTATGTGGATACAGACTGCGGGATCTTCCAGAAGAGCATGACGAGGATACTATGGAAGATCCAGACTACATAAGTAAGGAAGTGATATCGGCCCGCTACAAATATATTCGTAAATTATCGCGAGATATTTGGCATCGCTGGTCAACAGAATATCTGTTGACTTTAAGGGAAGCGCAAAGGAATAAACTAACACCATTAAAAGGTCATTGGCCTAGGGTAGGGGACGTGGTAACCATCCATGAGGAGGGCCCGCGCGCATTTTGGAAATTGGGTCGGATAGAGGAGTTATTACCAGGTCGTGATGGTGAGGGTTCGGGTAGCAAAGGTTCGCACCAGGACTGGAGTAATCACACGGCCAACAGTCCGACTATATCCTCTTGAGGGTGACCTCGATCGCAAGGACACCCCCTCGGATCAGTTATCCATTGAAGTCCCCTCTCTGGCTTCTACTTCGGCGCAGCCTGTTGACGCGTCTGGCGAACGCCCACGTCGACAGGCAGCCCAGATATCCTCCCAATCTTGGCGGGATAAGATTGCCTCCGGGCAAATCTAATCATGTAAATTTTGTATATTTTCTGTTGGTGGGAATATGTCCATACTTAGTGTACTCAAACTAGTAGGAACAGTCTCGATGTTACGTAATCTGGGTTGATGTAGCGTTACGTATCTTTCCGTAGTCTTAAGTTGAACGCTTCCATAACCTTGGTCGAACGTTCCAGGATTGGGTAGAATATATTATTCTATAATAGTATATGGGAAAGTATTGTAGGATTATAATTCCCATATATATATATATGTGTGTATTATTTAAGATTGTTTATAAGTATCTCATTGTAAAGAAGATGGGATACATTTTCCATATGTTATGCGCGTGCGCGGTATGTCACGACAGAGACGAACATAACGCGCTCGCTCACTCTCCAACCAACCTCCGTCCCAGCTACACACGCTAAGCCTTCTTTCTTCTAGTTATTTCACCAGGTGTTTTCGCTTCACTTTTCATCTCATATTCCATATAGTCACTACATCATCATCTTTGTTAATTAGCACAACTTAACGTAAATATCTAGCCTATCCTAGCCTATTGTAGCCTCTTTTCATACTTTGTTTACTAACCACTTCCAGTTATCTAGCCTATTTTCCGCCATCCTCCAATCACCAGCTGAGTTCATCAAAAGGTAATTATATTTCTATATGGTTAATATTTATTCAATATCAAATATACAGTCCACTTATCTAAATTAGCCATATATAGTTTAAATAAAAAGGGGGATAGTATTCCTCCCTGCCTTACTCCCCTATCCACATAATAAAAGGATCCCTGGTGCCCCTTCCATGTCACATTAGCTAATTGATTTCTGAGGTAATGCATAAGAAAATACACTAAGTCCACTGGGACTCCCATATTCAATAATTTTTCACCCAATAGAAAATGATTTACATAATCAAATGCCTTGGACAGATCAATAAATGTTATGAATCCAGAGTAATTTTTATGAGAGTAATTGAACATCAATTATTTTAAAACAAAACATGCATCAGTTGTCGACACTCCTCTTTTAAAGCCAAATTGTTTATGGTTTAAACAAACTTTTTCCTCAAGTATATCCAGTGTATGAATTTCAAAGAGTTTCAACAATCAGGAAGACTGCATAACAGGTCTGTGATAATTATAGTAGTTGTGATGATGGTGACAGTTGTATTGATGATAATAGTAGTAGTGATGATGTTGGTAATATTAGTGAAGATGGTAACCCTTCGCAGAGATGGGTATGCCGTTTTGATTTTGGGCAAAACAGCACGTCTACTTTATTGAAAATGTTTCGCATATAGCTTCATCGGGCCAATGATGTAGGCATGTGCAAAACGTTATCAATATAGCGCAAGCCATAATGACCGCACACCAATGGACTAATAGGTAGTGCCAACGAATTTGACAAAACTTTCGATCCCTGACATCTTTGTAACTCAAAAGGACCTACAGCAAACTGTTTGTAAATATCCACACCTATTACCTGGTGGACTCTTCCCAAATAATAGAAATGTCAGCACGATTGCTTTAATTAATTTTGAGTTATAAGAAGTTAAGGGGCCAGATTATTGTCAAGTTCGTTAGCGCTACCTGCAATAGTCAATGTTGTGGTATAGATATTATATTCAGGCTGTAGCACATGTTTGTTTGCAAGTAATATAATATACAAGGGTTCATGATCGATGAAAATTATATTTCATCTGGTTCAATGTACTCATGAGTGTCTATTTAAATCGCATTTTAGTTGGTATTATCGTTGTCTGAGTAATAAACTTCCATATGTCGAAAACTGTGAGTGGACAGTAAACAGGCTTTGACACATATATGAGCTTAGTTACAATGGCCACGACGCTGAAAATTGGCTTGAATCGGGGGAAAATGGGCACAATTTCAGTGTTGGACGACTTTGGGAAGATAGTGTAACAGGCGGTAACAGGACGCTCAATGACAGAACTTTGACGGACCCAAGACAACGCCACAACGGCGCTATGACGAACATGACAGCGGAGCATGACTAGCCACGACCTGGGAAAGGACCCAAGGCGACAGACAACATCGGCACAACGAGGACGGCAGTTGTTGTAGAAGGTTTCATGCCAGTGTCTTGCCACGGCTTGTTGCTCTCTTGCCACGGATTGTCACTGTTGTGCCACGGTCGTGCCGCTGTCATGACACTTTCTTGTCAGGTGTTACGCTGCCATGGCACAGTCTTTGAACGTTGTCAGAGTATGTTAGGATAAAGGGTGACTCTGTCTTAACTGCACACGCCTGTACACGACCATCGTGTTAGCGTCGTTATATGGTTGTGTGTAGACATGGCACCATGGTCTTAGTCGCCATTGTCATCATGCTGCAACCCGATGTAAACCATGTTGAGGGTTGTTATTTAGACCTGTATTTTTATCTATCTATCTATCTATCTATCTATCCATCTAACTATCTATCTATATGCAGTTTATTTTTTCCTTCAGAAAGGGGTTCACAACAGTTATTGTCCTTAACCCCTTCTGTACCGCGATGTCCTTTTAATTTATATTCTGGCAAATATTAGACAATATTATTCAGCTTAGGAAGGACGTCTACTAATATAAAAGCTATAAACTGTCTCGATTAATTCTTTTAGCTACCCTATATTCTTCCTAAGCTTCACAAAATCGTCTAAATGTTACTAGAATAACATTATAAAGACGTCGCCGGAACAGAAGGGGTTACGCTACCTAAAATCGGCTAAGGGTAACCAGAATCAAAGGTCCGGAGGGGGTTAATAAAGCTTGAGGCAGAGAACAATGATTTAAGGGCGCATTTATTTGCTTATTTATATATTTATATAGTTTCCTCCTTAGGTCTCCATCAACCTTACAATTACACCCCCTAGACCCCCTTTCAAGATAAATGTGTACATTTTTCGGTAGAAAAATGTCCCGGCCGAAGGCCCATTCCTCTTAAAGTACAGGCTCGCTATCGCTCGCCAGGAAAAAATCAACACCTACTGTAAATTAGAGATCCTATAGTAACTAATTTATAACTATATAATCAACACTTACTGTAAATTAGAGATCCTATAGTAACTAATTTATAACTATATAATCAACACTTACTGTAAATTAGAGATCCTATAGTAACTAATTTATAACTATATAATCAACACTTACTGTAAATTAGAGATCCTATAGTAACTAATTTATAACTATATAATCAACACCCACTGTAAATTAGAGATCCTATAGTAACTAATTTATAACTATATAATCAACACTTACTGTAAATTAGAGATCCTATAGTAACTAATTTATAACTATATAATCAACACTTACTGTAAATTAGAGATCCTATAGTAACTAATTTATAACTATATAATCAACACCCACTGTAAATTAGAGATCCTATAGTAACTAATTTATAACTATATAATCAACACTTACTGTAAATTAGAGATCCTATAGTAACTAATTTATAACTATATAATCAACACCCACTGTAAATTAGAGATCCTATAGTAACTAATTTATAACTATATAATCAACACTTACTGTAAATTAGAGATCCTATAGTAAATAATTTATAACTATATAATCAACACCCACTGTAAATTAGAGATCCTATAGTAACTAATTTATAACTATATAATCAACACCCACTGTAAATTAGAGATCCTATAGTAACTAATTTATAACTATATAATCAACACCCACTGTAAATTACAGATCCTATAGTAACTAATTTATAACTATATAATCAACACCCACTGTAAATTACAGATCCTATAGTAACTAATTTATAACTATATAATCTCTACTGTAAACGACACGAAAAATCCTAATATTGATAAAGAAAGTGGATGAAAGGTCTTAGAATCGCCAAACTAATGGGCTGAGCGTCGCATAATCTGAAAACCAATGGGGCTAAACATGAGGAAGAAGGGGGACCAGAAAACCGGGCCATCCCCCCTTAACCTGCATAAACTACTATTAGACGATTGTATTCAGTTTCAAAAGGGCCTCCAGCAATTAACAGGCTTCGAACTATCTCACTTAACCCTTTTCACTACCACAAATCCTTTTTAAACTGTACAAAATCCTCTAAACATAGCTAGAATAAAATTAAAAAGACGTCGCCGGTACAGAAGGGGTTAAGGATGTACGTGATACAGAGCTAACAATGATTTATTAGGGAAGCACGAATTATAGTAGCCTTAAAGGGAGATTGGTCGTTTTTCTGGTCCTAATGTTTAGCCCCATTAGTTTTCTGATTTTAAGACGTTCGCCTCATTAATTTATCGCCCCATTTCTATACCTTTCGTGCCATGTTGGTGCCATTTAGGTGTCGGACATTTATTTATCGAAAAATTTACACTTTTATCTTGAAGGAGGGTCATGGGGGAGTGTTCTGTTAAGCTTGATGAAGGTCTAGCGAGGAATCTAACAAATACACGAATATATGAATAATTAGACGGAAAAAAAATAACCACTGTCCATTTATTCAGTGTTCCATATAGGCGAAATCACATTCCACCTAGCTATGGTTTGGTTTGGTATATTTCTTGAGGCACTGACCTACCTATCTATCTCTCTATCTATTGCCAGACGCCTTACTCCCCTTAATGAGGGTGGCCTTACACAAAATGCCCCCAAGTGAACCTATACCATGTGAGAGACAATCCATGTCAGTTTACTGAAGGACTTACAGGATTCACCACTCAATTTAGGGTCCGTACGACTCCGAGGCCTTCTATGTATCTTATTACCACTATTTTTCTACCGTGATGTGCGGCTAATCCATCCACTAACCTGCCGCACCCTTAGGTATACAGTACGGCTATGTATAAGGGTTTCTCCCCTAGACAGGCTGCCAAACAAGGCTGACGAGTTCCATCCATTCTGATTTGTATAAGGTTTTCTCCCCTAGAGGGGTTGCCGACCATGGCTAATGAGTCCCATCCACCCGTAGTGGCAGTGACCTGACCTGAGGGGGATTATTATCTTAGGGCAAGTTCTCCGGGGGGCAAATTGTTCTAGAATCAACTAAACTTTTAACCCTTAAAAAGATTATGACGCATTTTGATAGTTTATTTTGGCTATCATTGGACGATCTTACACAGCTTAGGAAGGATCTGTGGGAATTATGAGGGTAAAGACTATCTCAATCAACCCTTTGACTTCCATATACCCTTCCTAATGTGAATAAAATCGTCTAATAATAGCTAGAAAACAGAAAAGAATTGCGTCGTCGGATCTTCTTAGGGTTAACAAGAACAAATTATAAGCCTCCACCCTGTACCTCATGCCACCCGTGATTAGCCACCTGCAGAGACCGCTAATTAAGGGGGAATGGTTAACTTTTTGGTCGATTTTTAAATTTATATAACATGTTTCTAGTTTCCTCCCTAGATCTCCATCAAACTTAATAAAAGACAACCCCAGGATCCCCCTTCAAGATATATTTGTATATTATTTAATAGCTCGTGAAACATAGAAATGTCTGTCCGTTAATATTGGTTTTCTCTTAATATCCGTTTTCTTTACCACGCATTGGCTTAGTAATATCGCGGGGAGACAACATTATATTATCATTACCTCTATCCCCTTCTGTACCGGAGACGTCTTTTTATTATATTCTTGCTACTGGTAGACGATTTTCTTCAGTTTAAAAAGGGACTCCAGCAATTAATAGGCGTCCAACTCTCTCATATAACCCTTTTTACTACCACAGATCCTTCTTGAACTGCGTAAAATTGTCAAAATATATCTAAAACAAAATTAGAAAGATGTCGCCGGTAGAAAAGGGGTTAACTTAACAAACAATAACTAACTACACCCTGTTCCAAGTAAGTAGACCAGTAATCGTGAACCCAAACTTCTGTAACTCAAAAGGACCTACCTCAACGTCTACAGGGAGAGGTTGAACCTGAGCAGTTGGGGGAAACCGACCACTCAACCCCCTCAGCACCTCAGCACCACCAGCGACATAGGAAACAACCAACTAGATTCCCAAACAAGAAATAATTATATAGTTTCACACATAGTTAACCTTTCAAGATGGACGACATCTTACCTTCACACATAGTTAACCTTTCAAGATGGACGACATCTTACCTTCACACATAGTTAACCTTTCAAGATGGACGACATCTTACCTTCACACATAGTTAACCTTTCAAGATGGACGACATCTTACCTTCACACATAGTTAACCTTTCAAGATGGACGACATCTTACCTTCACACATAGTTAACCTTTCAAGATGGACGACATCTTACCTTCACACATAGTTAACCTTTCAAGATGGACGACATCTTACCTTCACACATAGTTAACCTTTCAAGATGGACGACATCTTACCTTCACACATAGTTAACCTTTCAAGATGGACGACATCTTACCTTCACACATAGTTAACCTTTCAAGATGGACGACATCTTACCTTCACACATAGTTAACCTTTCAAGATGGACGACATCTTACCTTCACACATAGTTAACCTTTCAAGATGGACGACATCTTACCTTCACACATAGTTAACCTTTCAAGATGGACGACATCTTACCTTCACACATAGTTAACCTTTCAAGATGGACGACATCTTACCTTCACACATAGTTAACCTTTCAAGATGGACGACATCTTACCTTCACACATAGTTAACCTTTCAAGATGGACGACATCTTACCTTCACACATAGTTAACCTTTCAAGATGGACGACATCTTACCTTTTTCACATCTAAATGATGAAGATTTGTTATTAAACATCAACCAAAATTTGTATAATCCCAACAGTGAAAATATCCCTTTAAACACACTAGATAAATTAGTCTTCAACCCTTTTTAGCTTTGATGACGCTTACAATGCCGATGTAGACCCCGACAACTATTTATTAAGTTCTCTAAATTATAAAAACCCATTATGTAATTATATTTTCCCTCATAGCTTTGAAGAACCGTATAATAAAATTCCCAGATCTAACTTTTCTCTCCTGAGCTATAACATAAATAGTATACCACTGCATTTTGATGATTTCATTGAGCAGTGTCTGAACCCAATTTCGATTAAGTTTGATGTGATAGGCTTATGTGAAACGAAACTAACATCTGATATACAGCACTTATATGATATTCCTAATTACACAAGATTCAATAACAGTTTCACACGAACCAGTGGGAGAGTGTCCTTGTACCTTAAAACAGGCTACAAAATGTAATACATAGTAAGAGACGACTTAACAATTCAACATAATAGCATAGAGACATTATTTATTGAAATATGTAACACCAACTCGGACAACATAATAGTAGGCATAATATATAGAAGGCCACACACTGATTTCAGATATTTTCATACAAATGTTAGGACATAATGTCAGTAATAAGTGATGAGAGAAACAAATGTTACCTTACCGGGGACTTTAATCTTAACTTATTAAAATATAAAGATGACAACAAAGTAGCTGAATTTATCTCCACATGCTATTCTAAACTTGTGTTCAATACTATAAATAAGCCAACACGTGTAACTTCTACAACAGCAATAGATCACATTTGGTCAAACAATTTCACGCAAAATGTGTTCAGTGGAATTATATACAATAAATGAACTGATCATTTTCCAATTTTTACCATTTTTCTGAGATATGCGCATCTAATAATAGGGAAGAAGACCATACTTTTATAAGATATAGAAATTATAGTGAAAATAATCTAAATGAATTTAAGAAAGCCATAGAAGATGCGTCCTGGGAACTAGTTTATTTTTCCAATGACCCTAATGTTGTATATAATAATTTTATGACAATATTTAATGCTTGTTTTAACAGATATTTTCCAATAATTACAAAACGAATAAATAACGCCTACCTAGATAAGCAGTATATAACCCTATAATTAAAAATCATGATTAAACAGAAAAATAAACTAGCTAGGAAATAATATGCTATTAGGCCCATCACATTTGGAGAGGAGTTCCGTAGACTACGTAACCAGGTAACAGAATCTTTAAGATCAGCTAAAAGAAACTATTATAAATCTAAACTCCAAGAATCTGCTGGTAATGCTAAAAAGGTTTGGAACATAATTAATTCTGTTCTTGCAAGGAAAACTAAACACAAAATAAACAACACTTTCATTAATAATAATACCGAGTTGACTAAACCTAGTGATATTGTGGAACACTTTAACTCATATTTTATTGATGTCGGTACAAAATTAGCAGAATATAGATACTTAAAATGTAGACTTTACATCCTACCTACAAAATAGACAAGTAACGCCTTTTTCCATGTCTCCCGTCACAAGCGATGAAATAATCAATACAGTAAAACAACTACGGGACTCCTCTCCTGGTTATCATGAAATACCAATGAAAGTTTTAAGGTTTGTTATTACAGCTTTGTCTCCAGTTATAGTATATTTTTATAACATGTCATTTTCCAGTGGTGTTTTTCCCGATTGCCTTACAATTGCAAAAGTTACCCCTATATATAAATCCGGAGATAGTTCAATCTTTAATAACTACCGTCCTGTGTCTGTACTCCCAGCTATGAGTAAAATCCTAGACAAAAAATATGCATACAAGGATTACAGAGTTTTGTTCAACCAACAATATTATTAATGAGGCTCAGCATGGGTTTAGAAAAGGATGTTCAACAGAGTCAGCTTTATCATCATTTACTAACGATATCCTCAAATCTTTTGATGACAAGCATTTTACAGTTGGTATATTTTTAGATCTATCCAAAGCATTCGATACTGTTATAATAATAATAATAATAATATTTATTCAGTTAGCAATTTACAGAGTTGGTACCATATTGTATGTTACAAATATGACATGTACCAGCCTTGCATAATTCCAACTAAGGATAACCCAATAAGGCCGTAAGGCGTATTTCCATTGGGGTCCTTGTGGGATTAGGTTAGCTGGGGAAAAAGGGGAGGATAAAAATATAGATACTTTAGAGAAAGTATTTCTAGGGGGTTATTTTAAGATACCTTACATCCTATAGTAAATATCAGTAATCCGTAATCAGTAATCATTTCAGTTTGGTTTGTCTATCTCTTATGTCGCATTTAGTAGTAGACATAAGCTTGGTGCTCCCTTCTCGCAGCTGTCCGGTTCAGGTGTTCCTTCAGGCTACACCTGAACCGGACAGCTGCGAGAAGGGAGCACCAAGCTTATGTCTACTACTTATGTTTACCATCAAATCCTCCTAAAGAAACTCAAACATTATGGCATTAGAGGTACAGTCACGGCGGTAAATTGTGGACCAGGCGATTAACCCCTTTCTAGACACCACGCCCTTGTATCTCATCCGAACACAGTTTACACTCAGTGAAACTGGGTAGTTTAAACTGCCAGGCCCCGCCCACTACGGGGTAGTGTTACGACCGGCACTACGAAATAAACAAGGGCACTTAATAATGGACTAGATGATAGGCTATATCTGCAACAACGGTACGCTAATTCCAAACCCTCGAACTATTACGCCGGTGAACAAAACACTTAAACCCTCCAGAGTTAATCTACTGGATAACGGGGTATCAATTAACTGGGTTTTAGTGCACTTCTACAAAGGCTATCCGGTGACGGCAAAGCCTACTCACAACAGGAGTACTTTACGTTAATAAAATGCTCTTAAGTAATAACAATGCTTAAATAAACTATAACAAGATTTAATAAAGGAGTATATGCTTACGTTAACTTTAGTGTGAGTCTGTACTCACCACTAAACTCTTCAATGCTCTATGAAAACACTGGAAGTCTAGTCCTACTGCAATCAGATATGGAATCTTCTGAAAACGTCTGATGCTCTAAGATGCTCGTCAAATATAGAACAGAAATATTGCAGGGGCAGGACACCAAAGCGTGTATCTTAAATACACCAACAAGTAGGATACATATATATAAAACAAGGGAGTGCAACAACTCTGTGACAGCACTAATAATAGCCACTCAAAACAGTACTTCCTTAGCCAATGTAGCAGCCAAACTGGGTTGTGCACTATGCATCAACCTAGGATAAAATAAGGCGTGAATAATTCCTAAAGCATACACAATTAAAGTTAATAAACACAATGCTGTCTTTCCCACTAATAAAGTCTAGCAGTGGCATAAAAGGTACCAGGAACCTAGGCAAAGCGCAAGCATGCTCGTAGCCTACTGTCTCCCCTTGAACATATTTCCCTTATGTTACGTTAAGTGACTAGGAGGCTCTCTTGGTAAGTCCAGATCTCAAATATCTGGTCTTACCCTGGCGCTCCACAAAGGTCAACAAAATGAGGTAGCAAGCATACAGGTAAGAGTAGGCAAAAGCCCTTCACCTGTATACTGCTACACTCGCAAAGGAAAAATATGCACAAGGGTTACAGGCTACCTAGCTTCGTCGAAGTCGTACAGGCTCTGACTTGCCACATACATAACTCAGACAACGACCAAAGATATACCTTCCACTGTCCAGCATTAAATAGTAGGAAAGAACAGCTCAATAATTAGAAGCACCCAATACTATGCTACCATGTGACTACGACTCTAATAATCCCTAAAGCTAGTGCAAAACATGTATGTGAGAACTGGTGCTGATAATACGACTGGCCGACTATGGAAGTCGTAAGCGAGAACCAGAAGGGATAAGTAACTGAATAAAGATAGGAAGTATTGGAAAAGAAGAAGTTCAGAGAGAGAAACAGTAGTAGTTAGATTGGGGACAGATTGCAAGGGACATGTAGGACCAAGCACGCTATGCCAAGCTCTGAAGGAGACATGCGGGTAGGAGCCCGCACCTCCTTACCAGGACAGCGGCGCCGGCCTCCAATCACAGACGACTACGTCATGAAGAGCAGGCGTCATATGACGCGTCAGGACCGCCGGCCAATCACGAGCGGGTGGCCCCGCCTAAGAAAGGAATGCGCACGTACATACACACGCACATACTATCACCTCGCTGCTCGCTCTCTTTCTCCTTACAACTTCACACAACATATCTTATTCTCTATCAATGATATAAAATACTTCCAAGTGTCACAGACAAGAATAAAGACCACCACTGATCTGTCTGTGACAACATGAAAACTAAGAAAGAAAGAACATCGTTCTACGATTATTATAGCCCATTTCACTGCCCTGGCGAGCGCTAGCGAGTTACGAGTACATTCTGGCAAGCTGGCCAGCGTAACAGTAGTCAGTCAGTTGGCAGAAAACATTAAGTAGATAAATCGTGTACACATACATTAACGCACACACGCACACATACACACTTCACTATACTGTATGCTTTTAGAAAGAGCGTGTAATAAAAAAATAAAAAAATTAAGTCCTGGAATGAGTGTAAATTTGACGTTGTATACAATGTATATCGTAGGTATGCCGAGTTATATGTTCAGTGTTATACTGTATATTGCAGAGACCTTTTAGTTAGGTAACGACTATGTTACGTGAAGGCACATAACGGAATAGGCATAAAGATGAAAACGAGTGCTATGTTCAATACCCAAGTCCCTTGTATAATGCCTATTGTAGTTGGGTTTTAATCTTTTTAGCACGAGTTACGTCCGTGTTAATATATTCTAGTTACCATTAAACGATATCATTCAGATTAGGAAGGACATTTACCGATTAAAGGCAATTCATTGTCTTATCGAATTCTTATAGCTACCACAAATCCGTCCAAAGCAGCATAAAACCGTCTCCCAGACTGAAAGGATTAAAGTACTTACGTATAATTTAACTTAGAGTTAAGTAAAAACAACTGGCGAAACACATAGGCCTATATGTTACCTGCTATGTAAACACATAGGCCTATATGTTACCTGCTATGTAAACACATAGGCCTATATGTTACCTGCTATGTAAACACATAGGCCTATATGTTACCTGCTATGTAAACTATCATAGATTACAGTTTTCTGACATCGTTTAGGATACGGCAGTGTCATGAAATACCGTAGTTTTTAAACTATATTTGTCAAACAGAGAGAGAGAGAGAGAGAGAGAGACATTTACATATATTTACATATATACACTGGCCACACATATCTCACGATCCATGCGAGGTGGCCAGGGCTTAATCCTAGAAACTCTAGGGTAAGATAAAGTGGAAGGAAAGGATGGTAAATATGAAGTTTATCTCTCTCTCTCTCTCTCTCTCTCTCTCTCTCTCTGAGAAACCAGACTTGGCTCTTCCGTGATACCAACAGATTTGTCATATAGCCTACTTTAGTAATTATTGTATTTATTGTTTCTAGGTTAGCACACATCGATTATTATAATTTGTCTATAGTGCAAATTGATCAGAAACAATTAGATTGGCACTGCAGCTGAATAGTTAAGGTAATAGAATTTACCCTGATAAATGTTGGTAAGCCTGACAGGTAGGAAGTGTGTATTTTCAGCAGCGGGAGAAGTTTTAGTAAGGAGTTCTTTATGAAGATCCATACTAATTTCAACCTAATGTCAGAGAGCAATAAAAGTGAAACGAGACTCAAACTATCCAGTTTGGGGGAGGGAAGGGGTAGTTTAGCGTGATGGACAGGACAATCGACTTTAAATCGCCATCAACAGAGAGGAATATTGTATCAAAGTTTAAACACTGTTGTCAGCTACTCTAAATATACTGATATTCCTGAGGGTAATGCTTTATCAACAAATTAGCCTCGATGTAAATTGATTGTTAAATATATAAATCAGACATGCCATTTAGCTTAATGTATCAATGTGATCATATGTAATGTTTTCTTTCTGGCTACAAGAAATTCACAATATTAATATTGATATTACTTCTATCACTCTATCAGCTGCACACTTATTCTCCTTTATTTACCTAAAATAAATCAAGTTCCCTTAACATCTCATTTTGTGGTATATTGTTAAGGGATGAGATCAATCTTGTTATTCTGCGCTGAATGGATTCAATTTGTATATGTCCTTTATTAAGTAGGGAAACCAACACTGCACAGCATACTTCAGATACGGTCTCACAATTCTTTTGTATAACGGTATAACAACTATGTCTTTACTATGATAATGAACATTACTGCTAATGAATCTTAGTGCACTGTTTGCTTCGTTAGCTGCTGCGGTCCATTGTCTTGTGGATTTTTAGATTTTCGTTTATAAGCACTTCTTGGTCTTTTATCTGTGATACGCTCTCTACCTATTCACCATTCATGTGATATTTGCATTTGTTGTTTTTGGGGAGCCTATTTGTAGTATCTGACATTTGCATGCATTAAAGGGCATCTGCCAATTTTCTGAGAAAGAGAGAGAGAGAGAGAGAGATAGTTAAAATAATTAATTACAGTTGGGCTTAGGGTTATCAGCCCTGCTGGATTTTTAAGCCAGTCCCTTTCTGTAATTAGTATTTGGTAACATGATACTGTGTATGGAGTAATACCTATATTATTGTGCTAATTACTTCTAAATCCCTGGTTGTCTCAGTAAAATTGGTAGGTGATACATTGTGTAGCGCTCGTAACACTGTCAGTTACCTGCTGTCACGTGAGTTTATTGGTAGGTGATACATTGTGTAGCGCTCGTAACACTGTCAGTTACCTGCTGTCACGTGAGTTTATTGGTAGGTGATACATTGTGTAGCGCTCGTAACACTGTCAGTTACCTGCTGTCACGTGAGTTTATTGCATACATATAAATTGACCTACGGTAGGATAATACCATACTATTTGTCGTTTTGCATTAACAGTAGTTACTTTATTATTATATTTATATTTTATTATTATCATAATCATCACCATCAGCAGCCTTAGTTAGTCCACTGCAGGCCGATGGCCTCTCCAAAACGTTTCTAATCTAGCTGGTCAGATGTTATCCTGTTCCATCCTACTTTAGCAAAGTTTCCGATCGCATCCCTCCATCTGGTTCTCTGTCGATTCCTTCATCTAGCTCCATCTCTAGATTCCCATTGTGAACCTATATTTGTCCATCTGCTATAATCTCTTCTAAATATATGATCTTTCCAAGCCCATTTCCTCTTGTCAATGCGATTATCTTCTACTAGTGTCCAAGTTTCTTATCCATACATTAGTACAGGAATGACCCATTGTTTGCATACTATTTCTTAAATACAAGGGGTAACTACCTTTTCATACTAAATTCTGCTTCCGAGTATATACAGTACATACATACAGTAGTTATATACTGTCCGAGTATATACAGTACATACATACAGTAGTTATATACTGTCCGAGTATATACAGTACATACATACAGTAGTTATATACTGTCCGAGTATATACAGTACATACATACAGTAGTTATATACTGTCCGAGTATATACAGTACATACATACAGTAGTTATATACTGTCCGAGTATATACAGTACATACATACAGTAGTTATATACTGTCCGAGTATATACAGTACATACATACAGTAGTTATATACTGTCCGAGTATATACAGTACATACATACAGTAGTTATATACTTTACGGCTTCCATCGTTTATATCAGCCATCATTTGTTGTAACTCTTCCCCTGAGTCGCTAGGATAAACTTTGTCATCAGCGAATCTGAGGTTGCTTTGATGTTCTCCATTAATTCACATTTATTCCTACAATTTCCCATTCAAGATTACCGGACTAAATATGTCTTCCAAACATGCGTGAACAGATTTGATATTGTATTATGTAGTCTACCTAATTACTGGAGTTTTAATGCACGTTATAGTCTGATAATGTTTAATGCAAACAGTAGCATTTCAAATGTAAGGAACCATAAATAATTAAATAAATAAATAAATACATAAATAAATAAAATTAATAAATAAATAAATGAATCGGAATACAATAATCACTAATACCTTGTTATATTGTGTTGCCGTTACATATGCCTATACATACGCAATTACTGTGTATGGGCGGAGCTTATTAACTATCGATGCACTTGTTTCACTGGCGTTGTGCCCGTCCAACCAGCAAAGGTAGAAATTGTTCGAACCTGCTGCCAATGTGTGGCTAGGGCTTTGGCATAACCCTGGTCTACGACCTACCGCCGTTAGTGTACCATTAACAAATGGTTTCACTCCTATCTAACTAATCGAAAACAGTATGTACAATATAAGGACATTTCATCTAATATGCAAATAATATCCTATGGAGTACCACAAGGTTCTATACTGGGTCCATTATTGTTAATTTTATTTATTAATGATATTGTAAACTCAAGTATGTTATTTAAATATATATTATTTGCTGATGACAGTACTCTGTACGCCAGTCACCGGGACTTGCGCTCTCTTATTGTTTCTATAAACAATGAACTTAAGAATGTACATAATTGGATAACTACCAATAAACTTACACTAAATGTTAATAAAACTAACTTTATAATCTTTCACAGAAACAAAAACATTCCAAATGATATGCAACCAATTAAATTTGGTAATCAATCAGTGAGAGAAGTGGAGAACGTTAAGTTTCTGGGGATAACGGTGGACAGAAAACTGTCTTAGAACTTACACATAAAGGACGTAACAAATAAACTAAATAAACAATGTGGTATACTGTACTTAACACGCCAATGTCTAGACTTAAATGCCATAAAACTTTTATAATATTCAGTAATTTATCCATTTCTCTTATACTGTCATACAGTATGGGGAGCGACGGGTAAAAGTAAATTACAACCTGTTGAAGTTGCACAAAGAAAAGTTATATGCACAATTACATTTAGATCCAAATATGCTCATACCAATGAACTATTTCGACAACTTAATCTCTTAAAATTTGAAGATATTAACATATTTTGCAGTGATATCTTTGTATACAAAGCATTAAATGGCCATAACAATGTGGAATTATTTAGACATCGTGAAAATGAAAGGTATGCATTAAGAAACATCATTTCTTTAAATATTCTCCTAATGACCTCTAGACAATCCCAGACATCAATAAAATACCATGGTGCGAAAGTTTGGAATCAGTTGTCTCCTGACTTACAAAATAAACCCACTCTGCCTAGTTTCAAAATACCACTCAAATTTTCACTAATGTCTAAATATTAATCTTACTTAACATTTGACAATAAAACTGCAACAATCCTAAACTAAAATCACCTTTATAACTGAAACAAATTAAGATACTGTTCTGGTATTGATCAATATGTAGGTACCGTACTGTATATAAGGCTGGGGTCTGCTCTACCCACAGCGGTCCGGGTGGGGGGTGGTTCGGGGTGGTGGCTAGGTAATTATACCTGGCCACTGTTCCGAATCCCTCCTTGCTGTGGCTGCGGGGGTGGGGCTGTGCCTCATTAGACATAATTATATAATATGACACATGTTTTAATAATCTTACTGTATGTAAAATAACCACCGAGTTGTATTCAAGGTGCCTTTAAGAGAGATTGTTCTCAAAAGGTGCAGCCATGATATTATTTTATTGTAAAATTAACATATATTGTATGTTTGATTGGCAAAATAAAAAAAATCAGTTTCATTTTCAATGTCCGGGCCCTATCCAGGTGTCTCAGAACCTGCGGTTTCTGACTGTATATGTGGCCCTTCAGTTGAAACATGTCCACCACTGTATGCTGGAAGGGGTAGTCCGAAGGTGGGGTGAGGACCAGAGTCTCTGAGGGCTGTGAGGGTGCATGTATGTCACATGATGTGCACGACATCCTGTGGTGCTGTAGGTCACCCTCCATTCCTGGCCAGTACACCGATTGCCTTGCTCTCCACAACATAGAGTCTAGGCCCTGATGTCCGGCATGCAGGTTCGCAGCTACCTAGTGACGGAGGCCCTCTGGGATAACAAGGCGGACACAACCTTGATCAAAAGTGTAGGTGAGTAGGCCCGAACCACAGCCAGCTGGTCCCTTACACTGTAGAACTGACGGAGGCAGGCAATTTCCTGGGATTTTTGTTGATGCCAATTCCCAGCTACAACCTTGGCTATCAGTAGCTGGTATATGGGGTCCTCTGCAGCCGCCTTTATGACTGTCTCCTCGTCCATGGTGTAGCCATCATGCACCATTGTTGCCACTGTAGCTGCTACTGCAGCCACTGTGAGGTCTTCATCAAGCTCAGCATCGAGAGTGTTGGGACGTGCACGGAGGGCAGGGTACCGTGATAAGAAGTCGGTAGCACTATTTTTCTTTACAGGCAGATACTTGAATTGGTAGCCTACTTGTATTGCAAGGTTTTCTCCTTAAGTCTAAACAGCCGTGGGTTCAGGACATCTCCCAGGGCCTTGTCTGCCAGAAGCTTAACAAGTGGGTGGTGATCAGTGAAAATTGGGAGGTTAGCGCATCCAAGGAGAAAATAATACCCGGGCCTTCTGGAGACACCACACAACTGCTAGGGCTTCCCCTTCCACTGCTGCATACCCCGCCTTTGCAGGAGTAAGGTGACGACTACCACATAAGGCGAGACGCCAACAGACCTTGCAGCAGAAGGGTGACTCGGCAGAAGTGCAGATACAGTGTTGCTGTAGAACAACTAATCCAATCCCTTCCTTGCTCCAGTCTGTAATGGCTGTCATAGGTCTAGTCTTGTCATAGTATGCCAAGCCATCCTTGGACAGCTGGCATATGGTATCCTGGGCTTTGCGGAGCTTGGCACATAGTGGGTCATCCCAATATACCCGTTTTCCTGATGGTTTCTTGAGTAGTTCCCTAAATGGATCTATGATTGGGGCTGTGGCAAGGAAAGGAGCCAATGCCTGTATGTCAATGATGGTGGGATCAACTGGCATGGGGAAGTTCCTTATTGCTGCCATTCAGTCATCTGATGGTTTATAGTGGTCTAAGCCGAGGTGAAAACCCACAAACTCAACCTTTTCCTACCAAACTGAAATTTCTGTGGTTGAAGTGTTATACCCTTAGATGCACATTATGTTAGGAATTCATATGTTTGCCAGAAGGCGTCTTCTACACTCATATCATAAAAAAGGGTGTCATCTACACACTTATATTTTCTTAAGATGTCTTGAATTACGTCATCAAAGCATTGAGTGTAGGCATCTGAGGCTGAACAGTGGCCCATGAGGATTCTGCAACATTGATAACGCCCCCACGGCGTGATGAAAGTGGTGAGGCGGCGACTTTCCTCGTTAACCCTTAATTAGCGGCGCGCAACATAAGTCGAGTATAATAAATCTGGACTATCTGGCGGCGCTCGACATAGGTCGTGTGGCAATTTCAGCACGTAATGTTGCTGAGAAAGAGAGACAAGTGGTGGCAGGAGAGTAGCGAGCGTATGACTGCTCCAGACCACCGCGGCGAACCTACTGACACGAATCCCACCTCCTCCCTCCCTCTCTCACTCGCTATATACAGAATTGTATGGGGAAAGTGCCGAATTACATGCTTTTTGCACTCGCGTTGCACGGTTGTTGCAAGAAAACTAGCCATCATAAAAGGATCGTTATGGTGTCATTGGAAAGCTCTGTTTATGCCCTATCAGGGATAGATACTTGTTTTACGCTCTGGGTCTTATTTAGGCATGAAAATGATCACGTAAACAACCCTATTTTGGGTAAAAACACCCCGCTGGGCGGTACATATAAATAAACCGCATAGGCCGCTCGTAAGGTGTTAAGTGCCACTTGATGGAACCCCCAGTAGGCATCAGCTACAGTCTTGTAGGAATGTAGTGGAACTCCAGACACCATATCAAAAGGAGAAGGGGTATGGTGAGTCTCTCTAAGGCAACTTGCATTTAGGCGCTTGTAATCCGATGTGCGTCTTGGCTGACCGGACTTCTTGGCTACCACCACCATCCTTGCACACAACTCTGTGGGTTCTCCTGCAGGAACAGGCTGGATGACATCTCTCCTGACATCATCATCCAGTTGTCTTTTGACTTCATCTTGCCAGTGCTTAAGGACAGATGCTGGTGTGTGGCAGGCATGTGGAGTAGCACCAGGTAGTAGATGGATGTGGTGAGGTTCACCGGCCATTACTAGAAGGGGTTCCCTGTTAGTGTTGAAAGTGGTTGATGAGAAATGTTGCAGCAGCCACTCTTCCAGCCTCGGAACATTTTCATCTGAAGGTGCAAGTGGAATGGTTAGTGGCCTAGGTGGTAAAGTTGTGGATGTGGGTGGCAGTGGCGTGTAAATCATCTCCCCAGCTTGAACTGGAGCTAACAAGGGGACATGGTGAGGAAAAATGGCAAGGACCAGTTCCAGTTGCTTGCAGGCACCCAAGGAAAGGTAAACATTCTTAGCAGACTGGAGGAAGTAGATATCTTGAAGTGTTGATTGTCCTCCTAGGTTTACCCTGCAAGGAGCTGAACCCAGGCACTGGAGATGCAGGTCTGCCACATCTTGTAAGCCAGCCTTTTGACGAATGTGACGCCTCCCGGTGTTAACAGAATGGTTGCGTGGGGCATTGCAGCTCGCTAGCACTCGCCAGGATGGGGGGATGGGCTACAGTTGTCCTAGAATGATCTGCTTTATGTTATTAGTGTCGTGTTGCCACAGACAGTCTAGAAATGGTCTTTGTTTTGGACTGTGACCGTGCCTTATATTTTATATTCGCTATAATATAAATGTTGCTTGTGTGGGAGGCGAGCGAGAGAGGGTGAGGTGGTACACCTGGCAGCGGGGTGAGCTATCACGCGGCTCGCTTGGGCGCTGACGGCGTTGGCGGCCGGGTGGTCAACTAGTCCCTGTCCATCGTGGCCTCGTGTTTTTTACCAGCTCAGAGCTTGCCTGACACGCCTATCGTCTACATCCTTTGCAATTCTGTCCCCCATACTCGCCACTTTGCATACTATTTCTCTCTCTCTCGACTTCTCCTTTCTCATTCTCTAATCTTTATTAAACTCAACATCCCTTCTGGTTTCAGCATAGACGTTCACCGTCGGCCAGTCGTATTGTACGCGAAGCTCTCAGATATTTCCATGTATTAGGTTAAGGAGGTATTATGCTTTATTGAGGTTGGAGAGACGGACTTTTCCGTGTGTGTCCTCTCTCGGGAAGGTTGTAGACCGGTATATGTCTCCCTGGCAAGGTGTTGAGTGATTCTGCTGGGTTATCTAAAGCTAGACTGGGGGTAAGGTTACTGTGTCGTTGTCTCCGATGTGTGCAGTGTTAGCTAAACCCTGCACGACATCGACAGGTACTGTGGGAGCCTAAGTTGTCTTCGGGTGGGTTTACTTTGCGAGCACAGCGCTGTGGTGTGAGAGGGCCATAGCCTATCCCTCACAACATAGTGCTGCCTCTTTGTGTTGACTTCTGAGGGATTGCCAGGATAGAACTAGGTACTAGAGACCTAGATTTATCAAGAGAGCATCCCCGTCATATAACGTAATCTTTATTATACCACCTTCGGACAACGTTAGGCTACGAGCCGCATGCTCACCCATTGTTGCCCTGCCTTGATACCCCAGCTAGACTTTATTAACTGAGCAGACACTGGTTAGAGATAAGCCCCCATTATTATATGTATGCAACATTATTATTCACTGCACTTTTGAGCCGAGGTTGTTGTTGAGTTGCACAACCCTAGTAGGCTGTTGCGTTGTGTCACGAAGCATTTCTTTAGTTGTCGAGCATTACTACCTTTGCGCAGTCTTTATTATTCGCCTGCCTATTATTACTATATGTCCTAGTATTTATTGTGACCCGTATTCTGCATTATAATTGTTCAAGATTCTTTACGAACATCTTCCCAGCATCAGACTTATTTCAGAAGTTTCCAGTTGATGTTGCAGGACTAGCATTGCACTTTCTTTAATACAGGAGTGCCAGTTATTTGAGTATCTACCGTAACGTTAATTAATCACGTTAACTATCCTTTCTTTGTGTAACCTAATCGAGTAATCTTTTACTGTTTGAGAATAGGCTGTTTCATCGAGCGTCAGCCTAGTGTGTGTGTGCACCAGTTACCGAGTCATAGGATACCTCGTTGTCCAGGCACGACTCAGGGAGGTAATGGTGTTTTGTGTTACGGCTGGATCGGCAATACATATTCGGGATTCTTGATCGTAGGACAGAAATGGCTTAAGTGACAACGACACGCTCGATTCCAATCCCAAATACTATATGCTCCAGACAACAAAAGCACCAACGCCCTACAGAGTTATCGTCTACGGTAACGAGGTACCTTAACTCGGCGAAAGTGTACAACAGGGGTAGGCTATGAGGCTAAACTCCCTCAGACATTTATAGGTTACGTTATTACTAAAGAAATGCAATACTCAAGAAACTACGTTAATATTAAGCCTCTAATAATGTAGAATAGAAGCAGGCTAAAGGTATGACAGTGAAATGCTAAATGACAAATGTACACGCCTACTTGAAAGCGCGTGCACTACACTAACTGTCCCCTACTAACATGCACTAGCATGTAGCATACAAGATGTTCATGATCCAGTAGATACCTAATAATACACATGGGAGGAACATAAACAGTAGTCACTTATTGTAATAATGAATCTATACTTGGAATAACTAAAAGGTTGCAGGCAACAGTACTGCGCCGGTAGCCTACTACCGCATAGGCTACTTCGCTTCTCTCACTCTGTCTCCCCTCCGAGTCCGTATGCGCCCTACGCAACAGAACTCCGGACACAGCAGCAAAACGACAGTGCAGTTAATTGATACATGAAAGTATTAATAGTGTTGACTTGTGTGTGAGTAATGTGTATTGTAAAGTGTTATAGATATATACTTAAAGAGAGCTGCAATGCATAGTAAAATAAAGATATATCCCACTCATCATCCCCATGTGTTCTAGCTAGCAGGCCAAGTCACAGGAACAACGAGTCCCAGCACCGAAAGCGAGAACCCAGGAGAAGACTGTAGAGAACACAAGGACAGATAAATTACGTTACTCTACTATACCGGCACTACGAGCGAGCTGTAGTCTCGGGTGCTACACTCGCTCCTGGCTCGGTATGCAAATCAAGGCTAAGTCCTCGTCCCTCTACAGACAACTCCTGGGCATGGTCGGGCTCTTACACATGGCACCAGTCTAGTCACAAATGGGATGATGAGCAGGGCATATAACTCGTGAACATGTAGAACGTTCACCAACTATCCTCATCAAGAAGATCGCTGTTCACATTAACCCCTTAAATCTAATACATGTAAATATATGCTTGTCCTAAGAGTAATACAAGAGGTGAGTGCTGAAACTCCTTTAGGACCTCAAGGGAAGGTTATGCATTTAAATAGAGAGAAGAATGAAATGAGAGTAATGTCGTCAGAGAGAAAGAGTGCAACCGTGAGAAGTGGGGAGAGAGAGCAAGGGATGTTAGAATCTCAAAGGTTCTAGGCAACCTGGTCAAGGAACACACAGCCAACCTCCAGGCAGTGTGCTGTACGACAACATGGGCCCAGCCCAGGCAGGCAACAATGGACTACCAACCCTATCGCGCCTAGCTATAAGGGCAAGGCTGCCAACCAGTCCATACGTCTGGCAACCACCCGGCCGGCAGCGCGGCGCGTTGCTACCCTCTTGCTCTGAAGCCTAACTCACTCTCTCTCTCTGAATTCCCATTGTCCTATCTATCAACTTCTCTATTGATACTACATATTAAATGGAAGGTCTCGACATGGCTTAAAACAAAACCCACCACTGGTTAGCACATGACGAGACCTTTGCAGAGATACAAAGAACATAGTTATAAGTTGTCACACTCAATATACATAGCGGCTGACGGTAGCCAGATCACGGGCGGTACAGTGGAGTACCAAGGAGTACAATCAGGTTGCGTTGCCCAGCACTGGGGTGCGTCACAGCCCCCCCAAGATTTTAGATAATCGACCTTAGAAGCATTATCAAAATCTGACAGGCAACCAACCGACCTGCTACCCTTAGCTGCCACTAATTGCAAAAGGTGCACAACAACTGAAGTGTGAATTATACAAAAAACACAATATCGCATTCATTATGCTACAACAATAAAGACTTACAAAACTAAAAAAAAAAAAAGTTTTCTCGTTTATTTTATTGTTTTATAATCTTTTTGGACGGCGTTATGATAGCCTAATTTTACTCCTGCTCAACCCACACACCGTGCACGACTATCTTGGATCATCAACCCTTGATAGACAATCTGCTATCACGTTCTCACTCCCGGCAATATGCTGAATGTTGAGATTATACTCTTGGAGCATTAGGGACCACCTGGTCAACCGCATATTCCGATTGTGAAACTGATTTAGGAATTTCAAGGGATGATGGTCCGTATAAATCGTCACTACCGGGCCGTAGGCTGGAACATAAACTTCGAAATGTTTGAGCGACAAAATGATAGCCAGAAGCTCCTTCTCTATAGTCGAGTAATTCCTTTGTGCCGAATTAAACTTGCGAGAAAAGAAGCTCACTGGGTGTTCCAAGCCCTCGGAATCAGTCTGCAGTAACACTGCCCCGGCACCCACACCGCTGGCATCAGTCGCCAGCTGAAAACTCCTGGAGAAGTCTGGGGCCCTCAAAATCGGATGTGTACACAGCAGGTGCTTGACTAGGTCGAAAGCCCTCTGACACTCCGCAGCCCAACAGAACTTCACTGACTTCGACAGTAGATCAGTTAACGGTGCTAAGACAGTAGAGTATCCCCGGATGAAGCGCCTATAATAGCCTATCATACCTAGGAACCGCATGACCTGGCGCTTAGTGGTGGGCCTGGGAAACATATTGATAGCCTGTATCTTGCTCAGGGGGGGGCACACCCGGCCTAACCCGACCACAAAGCCAAGATACTGCACAGTAGCCTTTACAAACTCGCACTTCCTCAGGTTCACCACCAGCCCAGCATCGTGCAACTTCCTAAACAGGGTCTCTAAGTGCCTTAGGTGATTTTCAAAATCGTCATCATATACTATCACGTCATCAAGGTAGACCGTGCAGTTAGGGATTTCGTCACAAATATCGTTCATAAGGTTCTGAAACGTGGCAGGTGCGTTCTTAAGCCCATAAGGCATTACGTTACATTGGTAGGTCTTGCCATCTACCACAAAACCACAAACTTGCTTAGCTCGGTCCGACAGGGGTACTTGCCAGTAGCCTTTTACAAGATCAATTTTAGTAAGGTACTTTGCATTCCCTATCTTGTCCACGCTGTCGTCAACTCGAGGCAAAGGGTAAGGGTTGGTAGTGGTCAAGCCATTTAGCCTACGAAAATCTATGCAGAACCGCACCTTGCCGTCAGGTTTTGGCTGCAACGTGACGGGTGATGTCCACTTCACATAACCTTCAGTGATCATCCCTCTCTCAACCATGTACTTTAACTCCTCCCGTAAAGCTGGCAAATTTACCGGGGGCACACGGTAGGGCACTGACTTGAAGGGCACATTATCACCGACGTCCACGTCGTGCGTTACCTGAGTAGTGAGACCTGGGTGTTCGGCGAAAACAGAGGGGTATGACCTGAACAGGCCTAGGACAGCAGCACCCTGGTGCTCAGGCAGGTGACTTACAGCTTGCCTAGCCTCTTGTTCAGTATTCCCCGCCCACTGTTCCGCGGAAATGACACAGTCCCAGCTATCCTCCTCAGCAGCATGACTGTCCCCACCTCCTTCTCCACCCTGGCCGCTGCAGGCCAGCACAGGGACAGTGAGAGGCTCTGAGGGGCGTCTCACATACTCTTTCATGAGGTTAACATGACATAACTGATGTTTTTTCCTACGGTCAGGTGTTGCAACGAGATAATCAAGGTCGGACAGTTTCTTAGCCACCACATACGGCCCAATGAACTTGGCAGAAAGAGGATGTCCAGGCAAAGGTAAAAGCAACATTACCTCCTGACCCACCGAAAACTCCCGAAGCTTCACCTTGGCGTCATACTGGTGCTTCATGACCGCCTGTGCATTAACCAAGTTATTACCTGCCGCTGCCATGCAACCTATAAGTCTCTCCCGGCTCTCAAGGACATATTTAAGTACAGACCCCGGCTTCTCTTCGCCCTCCCAGATCTCTTTCACCAACTCTATGGCACCATTGCTATAACGAGCTAGGCTAGCGTCTTGCAGCTGCTGCTCACTAATGTCCCCGGGCGTCAATGCATCAAGATGGTTTTGTAATAAGACATTACCCCGGCTAGTAGGCTCTACTGCCTTAGTGGCTCTCGCTACAGCTCTTGCCTCACGCGAAGTCTTGCCCAACTCTGCCTTGTTACACACCATCTCTGGGCCAGAGTCAACTCCCGTGTTTATTATAGGTCCAAGTACCGAATCACCGAGAAGGGCAGCAGAATCAATGTCCCTTTTCCTGCCCTTAGCAACCTTCTCCTGATCCTTCCTCCACTGTCCCCGAGGTTGAGTGCTAGGCTGTGCAGGAGCCGCAGAGCGAGATCGGGTTACCACACAGGCCATCTCATCCTGTTGGCACCTCCCAACCCATTCCCGATTCTCACCATCCACGTCGGCCGCCCTCTCGGCAACGACTAAGGGTGGAGTCCCGGAAGTGGGCACCGCAAAGTCGTTGCCGAGAAGAAGGTCGACGCCCTCAACTGGCAAACACTCAACGATCCCTACATCCAGCTCCCTGCACACCTCTCCCACTCTCAACTCCAACCTCACAAGTGGGTATGACCTCGTAGCATTTATACCCTGCACCACAACAACTCTGGCCGCATTTATCGGTTTCCCTGTGAAGTTCCTCAACAAAGTTTGCGAAGCCCCCGTATCCCTCAGCAAGTCAACCCTCCGTAGTTCACTCCCCCAGCTCACAAACCCGTGTCCCCGATGGCTACAGAAAGTGTCCCGGACAGGTGTCGAGCCTTCCGTACGCTTCTTTACCGCGTGTGCCTCAGCTGCTGACAACCTACCCCGGGCAGTTGCTGCAGCCTTCAGAGACACACCGATACTGTGAACCAATGACACCGGCTTAGCGGGAGTGTTACTAGGGCACTCACGTGAATAATGGCCTAGCTTCTGACATTTGTAACATTTCACATCCCCAATGGGCTTCTTCCCTTGTGCGGGCGAAGAAGGGGCCTGACCTTTAGTAAACGGGAGAGGCTTGTGTTTGTAGGTGTTATTAGGTGCAATGCTTTTAGTGTGGTTATGTGTGTCATAGGATTTGTTATTATCGAAAACTCTGGTGGGTGGGGTATAGCGCCCCTTCTGCCCTGACTCAGCCCTCTGAGCGGCACCGCAACCACGAATCAATGATAATCTGAGGTCTGCCATCTTGGCAGCCTCCTCTACTGTCTTGGGACATTTTTCCTTAATGTTCAGCGTTAGATCGGTTCCAGTACATTTGTAAAACTGTTCCAGATAGAAAAGTTGCTTAATTTCCTCAGCCGACTCTGCGTGCTCAGACCGAAACCAGTTATTACATGCATCTGTTAAGTCCCGTGCGTGCTCCATAAAACTGACGTCGCTCTTCTTATTCACGCCACGGAACTTCAATCTATAAGTTTCGGGTTGCAGTTCGTAGGCCCGGAGCACAGCCTCCTTCACCAGTCCATACACGACACTCTCGTCCAGTGACAGTGCATCGTAGGCTTTCAACCCCTTACCCACTAGACGTGATGAAACTAATGCTGCCAATTTAACCTCCGGCCAGTCATACTCACGACACTTCTTTTCGAAACGAGCAAAAAACTCAGTCACTGCTGTCTCATCAAATGCGGGTACTAACTTAATTAAATGCGAAAGCGAGTCTGTAACCCGGTGCCCACCACCGAGATGACGCCCCGTGGTCTCTACTCTAGACTTCTCGACATCCATTTCAGCCTGGTACCTGGTTGCATCCTGATTGGCTTGGATTCTAGCAACCTCTATGCGTTCTATACTAGCCTGTTGTATCCGAGTCTCCTGCAGCTTAATCCGTTCTATACTAGCCTGTTGTATCTGAGTCTCCTGCAGCTTAATCCGTTCTATACTAGCCTGTTGACTCTCTCGCAACTTAAGCTTAGCTAGTTCTAGCTGAAATAACATCTCAGGAGACAGGCCTGGGGGGGGAGAGCACAAAATGGGGGATCCACACCGAGACGTGTTTACGGGTAAGCCAGCTTGCCATTGAGAACCCTCCTGCTGCATCGTGCTAAGACTCGCTGGCTGAGGGCCCAGCTCAGGGGTAGAGTGGAATGGAGGCTTGGAGGGAACCCCCCAAGACCCCACTCCACCCACCGCCCCATCGCCATCACCCAACAAACATGCCACCAAATTCTTCTTGGGCCAACTGTCAGGACAGTCCCGCCCCAAAACCGTGGCTAAACAGCGAAGACCGTAACAATCAATAGCCTGCAGGCGCTGTTCGGTCAAAGGTGTCTGCAAAAATGCCCGGGCATCCCTCTCTCCACTTATAACACTCCCCTCCCTAAATATCTGCTGTACTTGCTGGTCACTAGGCTGTACCGTGTTATCCTCCCCCGTAAATGATGAGTCATTAGACATAGTGCTGGTTATACAATTGCTGTTCAAAAAAAAAAAAGTGCTTATTACTAATTGCAGTCTCGACTCACAAAATGTTAAAGATGCTTGAATGACTCTACTCTAGACACCTAACGAAACAATCTGCAAGTCCACCAATACAATAATGACACAATAAAAATTCCTCCAATATGCAAGAAAATTCTAGCCAGCTCTACTAGGTAGCATAGAATAGTTCTCCAAAAAACATGTGATAGGATACTACTGAATCTTGTGCAAGGTCGCCATTTTGTTACGGCTGGATCGGCAATACATATTCGGGATTCTTGATCGTAGGACAGAAATGGCTTAAGTGACAACGACACGCTCGATTCCAGTCCCAAATACTATATGCTCCAGACAACAAAAGCACCAACGCCCTACAGAGTTATCGTCTACGGTAACGAGGTACCTTAACTCGGCGAAAGTGTACAACAGGGGTAGGCTATGAGGCTAAACTCCCTCAGACATTTATAGGTTACGTTATTACTAAAGAAATGCAATACTCAAGAAACTATGTTAATATTAAGCCTCTAATAATGTAGAATAGAAGCAGGCTAAAGGTATGACAGTGAAATGCTAAATGACAAATGTACACGCCTACTTGAAAGCGCGTGCACTACACTAACTGTCCCCTACTAACATGCACTAGCATGTAGCATACAAGATGTTCATGATCCAGTAGATACCTAATAATACACATGGGAGGAACATAAACAGTAGTCACTTATTGTAATAATGAATCTATACTTGGAATAACTAAAAGGTTGCAGGCAACAGTACTGCGCCAGTAGCCTACTACCGCATAGGCTACTTCGCTTCTCTCACTCTGTCTCCCCTCCGAGTCCGTATGCGCCCTACGCAACAGAACTCCGGACACAGCAGCAAAACGACAGTGCAGTTAATTGATACATGAAAGTATTAATAGTGTTGTCTTGTGTGTGAGTAATGTGTATTGTAAAGTGTTATAGATATATACTTAAAGAGAGCTGCAATGCATAGTAAAATAAAGATATATCCCACTCATCATCCCCATGTGTTCTAGCTAGCAGGCCAAGTCACAGGAACAACGAGTCCCAGCACCGAAAGCGAGAACCCAGGAGAAGACTGTAGAGAACACAAGGACAGATAAATTACGTTACTCTACTATACCGGCACTACGAGCGAGCTGTAGTCTCGGGTGCTACACTCGCTCCTGGCTCGGTATGCAAATCAAGGCTAAGTCCTCGTCCCTCTACAGACAACTCCTGGGCATGGTCGGGCTCTTACACATGGCACCAGTCTAGTCACAAATGGGATGATGAGCAGGGCATATAACTCGTGAACATGTAGAACGTTCACCAACTATCCTCATCAAGAAGATCGCTGTTCACATTAACCCCTTAAATCTAATACATGTAAATATATGCTTGTCCTAAGAGTAATACGAGAGGTGAGTGCTGAAACTCCTTTAGGACCTCAAGGGAAGGTTATGCATTTAAATAGAGAAGAATGAAATGAGAGTAATGTCGTCAGAGAGAAAGAGTGCAACCGTGAGAAGTGGGGAGAGAGAGCAAGGGATGTTAGAATCTCAAAGGTTCTAGGCAACCTGGTCAAGGAACACACAGCCAACCTCCAGGCAGTGTGCTGTACGACAACATGGGCCCAGCCCAGGCAGGCAACAATGGACTACCAACCCTATCGCGCCTAGCTATAAGGGCAAGGCTGCCAACCAGTCCATACGTCTGGCAACCACCCGGCCGGCAGCGCGGCGCGTTGCTACCCTCTTGCTCTGAAGCCTAACTCACTCTCTCTCTCTGAATTCCCATTGTCCTATCTATCAACTTCTCTATTGATACTACATATTAAATGGAAGGTCTCGACATGGCTTAAAACAAAACCCACCACTGGTTAGCACATGACGAGACCTTTGCAGAGATACAAAGAACATAGTTATAAGTTGTCACACTCAATATACATAGCGGCTGACGGTAGCCAGATCACGGGCGGTACAGTGGAGTACCAAGGAGTACAATCAGGTTGCGTTGCCCAGCACTGGGGTGCGTCACATTTGTTTTCCAGTGTTTAAGGCAGGGGTTGGATCTAGTGTTACCGTTGTTGCATTTTGCCATGATCTAGTCCAATGTTGAAGAGCCCTGTGTCTTTGAGAACCTGGATCGTAACACGAAGAAGTGAAGGCTTGATATGTAGAGCAGACAGCAAGGAGGGGCGCTCCCAGCAACACATACCTGCGCTCCTGTGTTAGCCACTGCTGATGTTGACGAGGCCTTGTCCTCTCCATGGGTGACGACGACTTCAATCTTGGGCTGTGTGGAGAGGTGAGACTCGGCAATAATGACCCCTGAAGCTTATGAAGGTTTTTTTTTTTTTTTTTTTTTTTTTCTCTATTCCAACTACTCCCTCTCGGGCATAGGCTGAGAGCCTGTACATTCCACCGCTCAACACGGTGAAGCCCGTGAGGTCTTGTTCCAGCCTGGGGAGTGAGACATGTGAAGCATCCATCATGGCTCAAAGCAGCTCCATCTCTGAAGCGGCTGGTTGCTTCGCCCAAGTGCTTCACCGTCTCACCCTCCAGACTCAGACCCTCACTCTCAGAACGCCACCTATTGAGCAGTGAACTCACTAGGCATTGTCCCACTGTAACATATTTTGAAATGGGAATATTCATACAGTGTTATTTAATCAGGGAACAATGAGGGTATTTTTTTGGCATTTCGGTGGGCTTTGTGGTAATGCACTGATACTAGGTACAGCACAAATTCAATCCCAATAATATCTTATGAAGGGTAAGTGCTTGTTGCTGTCATGGCACTCACACGTGCGTTTGTGCTCCTACATTATCTTTTAAAATGGCCAATCCTCTGGCAGCTATGTCAAGTGACTGATTTTGCTTAACATGAAGCTTTGTCGGGGGCGTGGTGGCCAAAACAATTGCCACAGGGCCGGTTGGAGGAGTGCTTGACAGCCCCGTCTTGACGTGCTGCTGCTACATCAGGTCTGAAGTCATCCATGGTGTCTGGACCAGCTGCCTGAGCAGTATCACGCCAACATTGTCCACCTAATGCATCTTGACGTGCAGCTTCATATGTACAGCAAACCCCTTTAAGGGCATCAAAATCATCAAAAGAATCACACATGAAATATATACCTCTTTAATGCTGGATCACGGAGGCCAACCAATGGCCTCGACAACTTGAGTTGTCGAGACTCGTAAGTAACTCGACAGTTTAGGTTAAGTAAACATACTGGAAGTTCAAATTAGGCACCAGTATTAGGTTAAGTTATATATCTATATAAAAGATATATACTATTTCGTATTAAGTTTATATGGGTTTATTATCCATAAATATATCGGGTTATCATTATAATCAATCCGGTATATCCCTTTAGTTAGTTAAATGACGCATTGGTGGAATATAACTGCGCATGCGTCATTCTCGGAACTGGCGGTTTCATCGCCACAAACCTTAGACTCGTTTTACTTACGACCTCATCAAGATCTCCTTCTAGCCGCTCCAATACAACCGCCTGTTTCCTGCTAAGTCATCCTAATTCTTATATCTTAGTGGCCACTCTATCTTGCATCTATTCCTACCACTATCATTGAGCTATCTATCCCTATCAACCAATAAAAGTAAGTTAACTCTTGTGAGTTTATAGGTAAATTCCGCTTTGTTTACTATCGAATTCTCACAATATGGTCCTTCGATACCTCTGACTTTTGCCTTATGCTATCTTTTCTTCTTTGTCTTTTCTTTCTTCTGCTTTCCTGTTGTCTGCTATTTCCTAGCTATTCATTCTTTCTCTTCCCTATTTCCGCTTCCCTGGTGTCCCCTGTAGGTTTGTGGGCTGGGGTTTGATGTCTTTGGCCTAATTTCTGCCGGGTCCCTCTTATTTTGCCCGACCATATGGGCCACCGCCATGTGTTTCCGACCGGCGCCTTTGGGGGGGCGGGGGGGGGGGGGGGGGGACCCCTCAGGGGGACTATGGGCGTGTGATAACTTTTTGCACCAAGCATATTAGATAAGTTTCACCTTTGGGCAATGGCTATGTCAGGGATATTTATGTGGGCAAGCCGGTGTACCACCCATTTTTCCATGTGGACACTTTTGCCCAGGGGGGTGCTAGGATGGACACTTTCAAGTCCTCTGCAGCCTGGGAGAGCCACGTCAACAATAATTAGGTGGTAGGCTATAGGCTAGGTATAATTGCAACACTTAAATTAATGTAAAGTAGTATTATAAGGGTTAAATTGAATTTGTTTGGTCTTAACTAAATTTAAAGGGGGTAATTGCCACAAACATTTTCGCCAGGCTGTCAGTTGTCAGGTCAAGTCGAGTTGATTGGCGTAAAAGCGGGGGGGGGGGGGGGGGGGGAGGGGCTAAGGGTGGCAAAGCAGGGTTCTGATTGGTGGGAGTGCGGGTTGAGGACCTCAGGAGATAGCTGTGTCTGGGGGTGTCTACGCGAGCGGTAGGGGCGGAGTGGGGTTCATATATATATATATGTATATATATACAGTATATATATATATATATATATATATATATATATATATATATATATATATACTATATATTATATATATATATATATATATATATATATATATACATAAACAGTATTAGTGTAGCCAGGTAATACATTTTCTTTTAAGAAAGACTTGGTTAAAAGAGGAGGCTATTTCAGCATTCAGTAATTTACTATTAAGGTTTTCAATATATCTGATCAGCCTTCTTTGAGGTTCAGTAAGAAGGTGAATAAGGGTGGCAAAGTTCATGGTTAAAATCCAACGTTTCACTAGGGACACCTAGCATCTTCAGGGAATGATAAAACTAAACAAATTACAGGTATATTTACATATTCATAGAGTAAACTGTTGATCTCATGCGAGAGGTGGGCGGAGCTATCGTGTGTCCGGGCGTCCGCCATTGGTGGCAGGTAATCTCCTAGCAAGTCGCTCGCTGTATCTTGGTGGTTGGCTGGAGGAAGACTAAGTCATTGATGATTGGCTGGTGGTGGTAGAGGTGCTGTTCAGATGCGTGGCGGGATGCGTAGGAGGGTGGTTGGCGTGATGGTGTGTAGGAGCTGTAGGGTTGTAGCGTTTAACTGACGTCAAAATTTGGATGTCCAGGGTTTGGTTTTTAATGTTGGGGCTTAAGGCTTGAATATAAAGGGCTTCGAGTATTGTGAGTCTTCTGGGATCATTTTCTTTGTCAAGTATGGAGGTGTGTTTATTTAAGTCGGCGCGAGTTAAGGCAAGGTGGTGCGGGGCTTGGTAGTGATATTTTATGGTGCCAGACTGAAGGGGAAGAGTGAGCCAACGGGACAGACGAATTTGTGTTATACCAATATAGGATTGGGACCCACAGTGCCCATTATTACAGGTGTGTTGGAATACCACATGGCCGTCGTATATACCAATATAGGATTGGGGCCCACAGTGCCCATTATTACAGGTGTGTTGGAATGCCACATGGCCGTCGTATATACCAATATAGGATTGGGGCCCACAGTGCCCATTATTACAGGTGTGTTGGAATGCCACATGGCCGTCGTATATACCAATATAGGATTGGGGCCCACAGTGCCCATTATTACAGGTGTGTTGGAATGCCACATGGCCGTCGTATATAGGATTGGGGCCCACAGTCCCCATTATTACAGGTGTGTTGGAATGCCACATGGCCGTCGTATATACCAATATAGGATTGGGGCCCACAGTCCCCATTATTACAGGTGTGTTGGAATGCCACATGGCCGTCGTATATACCAATATAGGATTGGGGCCCACAGTCCCCATTATTACAGGTGTGTTGGAATGCCACATGGCCGTCGTATATCGGGCTTTTGGCAGAAGTAGGTCTGTTACGGAGGGCTATAGGTTGTATGTTATTACTTTCATTTTGTTAGCGGTGTTGGTGGATAGGATGTTTTTGTTGATAATTTCTCTCATAATGGTTTTGTCAGTTTTGTGGTCAGATGACATGTATTTTTGGTAGAAAATCTTGATGTCGTCAAAGGGGTTGGTGTTGGTAGAAGCTTGATTGTACCATTATTCTAGGTGGTGGTTAATGGTACTGGTACTGGATGGCAGTCCCCCTGTTATCTGAAAAGGGTGTTTCTGGGTGGAAGGGACTCGATAACCTTTACGGGCAACCCATTTAGGGGAATAAACCCTAAACAAATTACCGATGGGCGACACGGTGCCCCTTACAGGTGGCGATCCCTATAACAGAAGACAATTAGCAGATGGGGAGATTGCATGCACCAGTCGAACAAGGCAATACCCAGGGAAGGCCTATAGGCACATGATAAGGGTTTTTTTTTTTTTTTTTTTTTTTTTCTATATTCCAACTTACTACCTCTCGGGCATAGGCTGAGAGCCTTAACATTCACCGCTTTGCAATGAACAGTGAAGCCCGTGAGGTCTTGTTCCAGTCTAGGGAGTGAGACATGTGAAGCACGTAGAGTACAACGAGCACCTGCCATCTTGCCTTCACATTAGGCATGGTGCTCACTCATGGCCCGAAACGACCCCATCTCTGAAGCCACCTCGTTCCCGTGCTTCACTGTCTCACCGCCTACACTCGGACTCTCACACTTACACACACACAACGCCACCTGTTGAGCAGATAACTCACCAGGCATTGCACCCCTGTAGCATATTTTGAATATGGGAATATTCATACAGTGCTATTTAATCAGGGAACAATGAGGGTATTTTATTGACGTTTCGGTGGGCTTGTGGTAATGCACTGATACTAGGTGCAGCACAAATTCCATCCCAATAATATCTTCCCATTGATACATCGGGATTTGAACCCGGGACCTTTGGATTACCAGGCCAGTGGCAAGACCACTCCACCACACCTCCCCTGTGGGTTGCTGGAACTCCCTACTTGGGTTTAGTCGGTCTGATTTGAGTTTTTCGTCCCTACCTACTTTCAACTCTGGGGGAGGCACTTGTCACAGGCAACTTTGCCTTTTGTATCCCTCACCCACATAGAACACAAAATAAGAGTATAATATTTCAGAAAAACAAGATAAATGGATGTACATGTTTTTTTTTTTTTTTTTTTTTTTCTATATTCCAACTACTCCCTCTCGGGCATAGGCTGAGAGCCTGTATATTCCACCGCTCAACACGGTGAAGCCCGTGAGGTCTTGTTCCAGTCTGGGGAGTGAGACATGCGAAGCATCCATCATGGCTCAAAGCAGCTCCATCTCTGAAGCGGCTGGTTGCTTCGCTCAAGTGCTTCACCGTCTCACCCTCCAGACTCAGACCCTCACTCTCAGAACGCCACCTATTGAGCAGTGAACTCACTACATGTACATTGCATAGACACAATATATGTGTATGTACATCCATTTACCATGCTCTATATATATATATATATATATATGGCGCCTGCAGAAGACGAAGCTGAAGGAGGTAGCGCGGGGGGCTGCGTCAAGGGCACCGGGGGGCGAGGAGGGGTGTTAGGTCCTGTAGGGCAGTGCCTTTTGGCAGAAGGAAGGATCTGAAGGCCCAGAGTTTGGTTGTTGATGTTGGGATGTAATGGGAGCTTCGAGTTAGGTATATCTCCTTGGGTCACTTTCTTTATCGAGTATGTGGTGTGTTTCTCTAACTCGTTGCGTGGAGGTGAGGTGAGGTGGGTTAGGTGTGTATTAAGGTGGTGTAGGTTAGAATATATAATATCTATATATATATATATATTACTAGATTATATATATATATATATATATAATACATATAATATATATGATATAT